>CM032630.1:13984786-14414786 GCA_019097785.1 Fraxinus excelsior
CCAGAGTACACAAACGTGAATTTTATATCGAAATCACATGTCAACATCACATTTTGTGTTACGTTAGTTTTCCTTCCACGAAACGACGTTTGTCTCGATGCAGGTGCCCAAGCTGCAACATGTGTACCATCTATAGCGCCAATACAATCTTTAAAGAACAGATATTTGCGCAAAATACGTTCATACACAACATCTTGATTTGTGGGACGGATTATCTCGACTCCAAATGTACAAACAGCCTTCAACACTCGTTTAAACCATTTGTGTATCATATTGTTGGAATGCTGGAACCTATCACCAATAATACTATATCATGTAGTGTGCCCTATAATCATCAAAAACATACCAATACCCTCCTCGACACTCACTTTTTTTCCATCTTTCAACAGCTCTCTCTCTTTTAAAATATCACAAAAATTCATGAAAACGTGTTTCTGCATTCGAAAATTACGATAGCATACGTCCGGATGTCCATTTAGAATTTCTTGCATGTACATTTTTCCTGTTAGCATTGATGTCTTGCAAGGTATCCTGTCGACGATACTTCTTTTGTGGAGACCAATCATATTAAGCATCATTAAATCGTCAACATTTGTTTCGAACTCATCCATCAATGACAAATCATCATCACTCGAATCGTCAGCAATGGAATCATCAGTATTCACATTATCATCCATACTGTAAACAAAATAGACCCACATTATCTTGGTATCGCCCCAACTCCCACCAAAAAAAGGAAAAGAGAGTTCCTTCCTAATTATTTAATCAAATTCAACCTCAAGTCCATTGAAACCGAGGTAACAAAAACTCCTTCTTTTCGCACTCGAAGAAATCCAAAACCATTCACAATCTCTGCAAAATACCAGTCACAACAGAAGTTTGGCCACACAGTCACAACAAAAGCCAAAGCCACACAGTCACAACAAAATCCGAAGCCAACAGAAACAAATAAACAAGCAGTGAGGCCAACATTGATGTAAAGCATGCCTCTGTTCTCTTCATGTAAAGCTAACAGATTTTACATGCCTCTGTTCTCTTCATGTAAAGCCAACAGAAACATTCACATTGATGTAAAGCATGCCTCTGGTCTCTTCAATATTCAGTTGCTAATTCAATCAGTGAGGCCAAACTAATAAACAATCAGTGAGGCCAAGATTCAGTTGTTAAGTTCAGTGTGTTACAGCAAAACTAATAAACAATCAGTGTGCTCTGGCTCGATTCAGTTGCTCATTCAATACCCAATACACAATGAAAACAATTTGCTGAACTTAATCGAGCCTCGCCAAAGATAACCTAAAATCGACAGTGTCGACTGAGATTTCACATTATTCAGGCACCAATCAAAATTAAATCATTACACAGACATAGACCATCCAAGATTATCAAAATCACCCATACCCACCAACCAAAACAACTAGAACACACAAATTTGGCAGGTGCGAAATCTGAAGAACGGAAAAGAATTTCGAACTTACCGCAAAAACAAATATAGCAGGCAATGAACTAGCTCGGACCTGCTTGAAAACGCGAACCCGGAGATCTGGCTGGTGGAGCTGTTCGATTTTCAGTTTCTGAGAGAGAAAGATACCAGGAAGAAGAGAAAGAACGGGCCAGGAAGAGTGAAGAACGAGGAAGAGGGTTTCGGTTGTGCACAGTGCCGCGTTTTGGGCCTTTTTGAACAGTGCGTGTTTTGGGCTTAAGTTGGTTCAAAAAATAGAAAACGTGGAAAACCACGTTTTCTATTTTGTGTGTAAAAAAAATTTTCATTTTCAAAAACGTGTTTTCAAAAATAGGAAAGAGAACGCGTTTTTACTGTTTTCGAAAATTAAAAATAGAAAACGGCTTGAAAACGGTAAAGAGAACAGTGCCTTACTTTTTAACTATTTTAAATGATAGTCTTTAAGGTTCATTATCCTGTATATTTGAACCTTTTATTATGATAAAAGAAAAAATAAATAAATAAATATATGACTTTCGATGAAAGATTAATCTACTTGTACAATCATGGATGATTGTGTGGTTGACAATGTAAGAGTTGTCACAAAATTGTTGGTTGCAAAAACAAGTTTTTCAAGCTATCCAATGACAGTCTGCCACATGACATGTTGTCAACAAGATTGTCATCCATGACTATACATTAAGAGTGCGTTTAATTGTCGATATTTTTCATGAAAAATGTATTTTTTTTCACTTAATTTCCTACTTTTGTGCTGTTTAATTACAATTTTTTCATAGAAAATATATTCTTACTTTTAATCACGTGATCATATTTTTCTTGAGAAAAAAAAAATATTTACTTTATGGAGAATTAGTTTTTATTTTTCATGTGATTCACTCTCTCTTTCTCTTTCTCATATATCCACCAATAAAAAATAGATAAGTACAATATTTTCTAAATTGAAAACTAAATTAATCAAACATATTTAATTAATAATTTACATATAAATAAGTTTTAGATAATTTTATTTTCTTTCCATCATTTCATGTAAATTCCTTGCTTGCTATCAAACGCACTATAAAATGATTGTTCAAGGATTGGGTGGTAAATTCAGCTGTGGGACTGGGCAGTTAATGATGGACAATTGTCTACCTATTATTTGCTGAGCAACTACTGCATGCCGGTGCATTTACTTCTCTTTAATCTACCAGAATGCCAAATTTTTTACACAATTATGTATTTGCTTTATTAATGCACACAAATAATAGAAAGAGCAAAATAAAGCTAAAAATTAGAAGAAATATATAGAAAAAAAATATAATTTCATTGAACTAATAAGTAAGATAGAAAATCGAAATACAAGAAAATTGATTAAAAATTACTTTTATTTTTAAAATAAATGCTATTTTATATTTTATAATAAATGAATAAATAAATATACTTTTTTTTTTTTTTTAATAATAAGATAGGATGAAAGTTATTTTTCAAACCAAACTTACTTAGTCAGCCAATCTCACACTTATTTAAGTCACCGAACCGAAGAAAACAAACAACTACAATCCTTATCGCTTCTCTCTCTCTCTCTCCCTCCCTCTCTCTTGTGAGACAAATAGCACATAGTTGCCGCCACCTGCCTCCCTCTACCCCTCCCCCTCCGCCACCGGCACCTGCACCACCACCACCACCACCACCACCACCACCAAATAGTTGGACCGTTGAGAGCTGACAAAATGAGAACCCTTTTTTTCTTCTCTTTCCTCATTCTCCTCCTTGCGCTAATTTCTTCAAACCATGCGAAAAATCACAACAATGCACCAAAAAAGGACCTCGTCCGTACATCATGTGCCCATGCTAGCTACCCCGCGATATGCCTCCGAACCCTCTCCTCCTACTCCGGCGTCGCCACCACCTTGCGCGATCTCGCCAAGGCGGGAGTGAAAGTCACCCTCTTTCGATCGAAGGCAGCGTCAAATTTCTTGGCCCAGCTCAAGAGCCGAAGCAAGAGGGATCAAGGTGCCGTACGCGACTGCTTAGAGCTAATGGGGAACTCACTGGACGAGCTGAGCGAAACCCTTTCGGAGCTGCAACAACTCCGGAGCGGCGATTTCCGGTGGCACATGAGCAACGTCGAGACATGGGTTAGTGCTGCCTTGACTAACGAGAATACTTGCCTTGATGGGTTCAAAGAGATTGAAGGATATATTAATAAGTCTGATGTGAAAAGAAAGATCAGTAATGTTGCTAGGGTTACTAGCAATGCACTTTATCTTATCCATCTTCTCGACCAGTCCCATGGAAAAACAATTGATATCTCGACTCGACATGACTAAAGAAGAAAAATGTAAGCGTCTCACACTTCAGTGCTCTTCTTGAATTCTTTTGTCTTGTCGATGGTTGTAGTACCTATTTATAAATAATTACTAATTATTGGTTCTTGAATCAGGATGCTTGTCCATAATCTTCCATATATGCTTGTCTAATGGATTTAATAATTAATGCTTAATTAATTAAAGCAAGTACCGACATAGGCTAGATCAACCTCATTGATTAATTCATGAAATGTCACTTAATCCAGAGCAAGGATAATCAGTGGCAGAAATTAAAATTGGATTTTTAGTGGTTGAACGCGTAATTGAAAAGTTGTGGGATCAATAAAATATGTGGTTAATATTGATTGTTTGACTTTGATATAGATTAAAAATTGATTTTAATCAATACCAGACATGGGCTAAATTATCGATATTACAGCAAGGCAATGGTTGTCACATGATGACACGCTATTTTGTTGCTGAACCCACCCGTAACAGGACAAAATTTTGTGAGCATATCGATTCAGCATTTAATCGGCTTGTCTGTCGTGTTCATGAATTAGAACATTCTGATAAGTAGGTTTGAGCAATAGTTTACTAGCAAAGTTGGGTTGAGCTAAATGTTCGAGATGCTTTGCAATACATGCCCAGAAGGTCATGCTATATATCAATTTTTGGCCGAAGTTAAAGTCTGTTCACGAAAATATATATTTCGAATTAAAATTACCGCAAGTGTACGGTTCGTTACAAGTAGTAAAGTGAACTTTTTGAATCCGAATATCGTTTCCACGAGGATAGATTAGTTCTAATTCTAATTATTTTGACCTTAACCAAAACAAATAATGGAAAAGTGTTTGTTTTGATGAAATTATAAGTGAATTAATGATAAATATGTAAGTATGAATTAATTAATTCACTAAATGTAAATTGAATATGAATATGATTTGAAGTGATTTCTAATATGTGATGAATGTACTAGGGTCACGAATTCCTAAGTATTAATCTTTTTAACCTAGTTTCACACATTGACACACGATTGCAATATTAACAAATCGATGTTCCTAAATAATTCAACAATCTCTTTCGAGTAAAGTTAAAACATATTCTCATATATGATCCAACTATATTTGTGATGGATGCAAATATACAAGAATGCATGAGTTTTTATAAACACTTAAAGATTTATACAAGGCATAGCGATATATTTCTATCTCCTATCGACCCTATGATGATATATATATGTCAATTTATTTCTCTTCTCTCGAATACATGAAATAAATCACAAAATTCACATAATTATCGTACATTATGATCATGAAAAAAATAAGATCATATAAATCATTTAAATATTCCAAAACGTGTTCTTGATATCAAAAATGTAAAACTAAGAATTAAAAATCAAATTACATAGTTCATCGTTCAGTAATACAAATTAATCTAGCCTAGCATGGTGGAGAGAAGAAAATCAAAAAAGTAAATAAAGAACGACATCACCCCGATTAATCTTCAATTGAATCTTCTTGTTCTTAGAGTTGTTCTTCACATTTTTACCCTTTTTTCTCTCTCAAAACCGTGATAAAACTCTCCCCCACTTTTTGAATGGCTTTAAGGTTTTAAAAGACGCCCCAAAATTCGTTTCTATAAGAGTTGTAATCAAATTAGAAAATCACAAATTTCTTGCCGATTTGGCCTGAGCAGGCGTCCAGTAAAAAGTGGGGCAGCCGCCCAGGCTAAAAAAATTTTTTTGGTTATGTTGATGTTGATGACCGGGCGCTGCCCGGTTATAAATCTTTCGCGAATTTTCTTTTCAATCATTTTCTTCATTCTTTCTTACATATTGGTCCTCTACATCAAATTACTTCAATTTTAGTGCTTCAACTTTTATTCAAATGCATATTAGTCTCCAAACTTCCATCAATTGGCCGATTTATCATTCTTTCTTTTCCAATTGCTTAGAAATAGATCCAAAACTGAAATAAGATAAAAATGACATAAGTTAAGTAAAACGCAATAATAAAACGACACAAAACTTAGTAATATGATCCCGAATAAGTGTACAAAAATGCACTTATCAAACACCCACAAACTAAAACCTCGAACAAAACTAAAACTCAATTCCACATAAAACATGGTTTATCGATCTGTCGTATCTCAGGATTGGAACTTAGTACTAAACTTCAACAATGCAAAAATCAAATCAATCTCCATTAGTTACACTACTAGAAAATGCAGCTTCAGAGACAAATTTCCTTCGCTGAAACCCTAAATTTCGTCACTAAAGACTTTTAAAAACAGATTTTATTCATTGGTAAAACGCCCACCAGTAGTTTTACCAACAAAATTCTTTGTCCGTTGGTAATTAGCGACGAAATATTTCGTCGGTTTTTAGCGACGGACAAAATTGTAGTTAAGTAGCAAGGATATTAGCTATAGTTTTTCTGTCGCAAATTACCTACGGATTTAGGTACGTTGGTAATTAGCTATGGATTTTCCGTCACTATTTTCGTCGCAAATTTGAAAAAGAAAATTGAATTACTATATAAATTAACTACTACTGCCTTCGCCTTTGCTATCATTTAACCATGTAAAAATATCAAAAAATATGAAATGCCTCTTTACTGGGAAAAAACACGCCAGCATTCTATCATCATCCTCCATCTGAGTTCTAAAGTTAATAGTTTTAGCTCGTACAATATACGAGATTGGCTATTTCGGAAGCAGTGTTAGCATGTCAAATGTGTTGAATTCTTCTCCATTCAATTATATTTTTTTTCTATACAACATTTCATAACTTAACTCATTCAAAACTCCAACAGGAATTTTCTAAATACATGTTGGAATTTATTACAGAAATATGATGGCATATGGTAAGGTTAAATCGTCACTAAATTGGTAACGTAGTAGTACATAAGAAAAGTGCAAGTACAAAACAATGCTATCTGCATCAAAAAGATGAATTGTCAACTTGAGAAGTGAACTACCAAAAGTAGGACTGTAAGCAAAAACCACCAAACCAGAAAATCGAACCGAAATCACATTTTAGAAACCGTCGGTTTGACGCCATGTGGACCCGTCAACGAAATGGTTTTGAACCAAACCAAATCGGTCAAAAACGGTTTGGTATAGGTTTGAGAATTTTAATTACGGTTTAAAAACAAATCGGATCGGTGAAAAAATATATAAAAATAAAAATAATAAAAATAATGATTTTGTTTTTAAAAAAATCATACAAATATGCAAAATTCAATAGTTTTGTCATTTGTATGTATTTTTGTCAATTTATAATTTTATATTACATATATATTATTATTACCAAATAATCCTAATTTATATCTAATAATCTCAAGACTAACATAATCTATCAAAAATCATTTTCCTCTTTAGAATTCAAATTTCTACAGTTGCTTCTGAGTTTGCATTCTCAAATGAAGGTCAGATACTTGATTCCTTTAGGTGCAATGATGGTTGAGGTTTGTATATGCGGAAATAATTGGTTGTAAATTAAGAATGAATCTATAGTGTTGTACCAATATTTAGATGAAGTGAAAACATTTGATGATTCAATGAAAGTTGTAGTAGGTGGTTTATATTTTCTATTACCATGTTTTTAAAGATTCTCTTATCTATCTAGTATTCAATACTATGATGATATAACAAATGCATTTGTTTGACAATGGAGACTATGAATCATGTGTAACAACAATTGGTGTTTGAGTATATATGAGAAACTGAACTCGTAACAAAATACAATGTAAGCTTGTGTAATTGTTATGTTTAGATATTATAAACAATTGATTTATTATTATGGTTGGTTATTCTCTCTGTCTAATCAGTGGTTTTGTTTTTCAGATATGATGATCACAAGGTCTTGTTGAACATTATTATATATTTTGGGCTTTGTAACGTCTTAGCCTAAAATGGCAAACAAAAAAATTATATTTTAGTTTATTGTGATTTCACTTTGATTTAGTTGGTATTTAAATTTGTAGTAGATATATTTAGTTTGTTTTAGATTTATTGTTAGTAAGATATAAATATATATTGAATTCAATGAATTAATGTCATAAAAGTAAACGGACAAAAAAATATACGGTGAGACCAGCGGTTTAAAACCGGACCAAACCGTTAGGTTTAGGTTTGAGTTTTTTTCAAACTGTTCAAAATAGTTTGGTTTAGGTTTGGATTTTTCTCAAACCGATTTAAACGGTTTGGTTTGAAAATTTGTCAAAAACCGCAAAAATCAGACCACTTACACCCCTAACCAAAAGCCAATTTTGGTAAAACCGAAACAATCACCTCTAAATAAATAAATAAAACCAGCTGGAAATATTCTAAAAACTACAGTACAAATGATAGCCAGAACCGGAATATATTCGAAGACGGCAGAAAATCAGGGGAAAAAACACATCGAGCAAGATCTGTAGCTTTTGAAGTAGATCGAATTAAATAAAGCGTAACCCAACAACTTTTTTACATCTCAGACGAGGAGAAGGGAAAAAAACCTTAGGTAAAACTACAAAGAAGTAACAAACAAATCTATAAAGAAGTAAGAATCTAGCCAGAACTGAAGCTTCTCAGCTAGATCGAGCTACACGAAGAATAATCTCAAGAAGAAGACCATATGAGACCCTCAATAACGTGTTCTGTAGAATAAGTTCATAATTAAATAAGGGTTGTCTTTTCCAATGATTAAGTGGAAGAACAATCTCAAGAAGAAGACCATATGATCTTTAAAGATCTTAGCAAACTTTAGTCTCATCGAAATGAGAATATTACCTTCATCTACTTTAAATTCAAAAGGAGGCTCCTCATCGTATCCTTTTTTCATAAAAATAGTTAGATCTTGCAGCTTCCTGATCAAATTCAGTGACCAATAGCAAGAAACAATGAAGTGATGAACTTACACAATACATAAACTGAAAATGCAATGATTCTTTAGGAATTTGTGATTATCTTTTAACATAAGAATTTACCTTGCACAATGGCGCCATCATTAGGTTTTTCATAACCCTCTCCTTCCTTGAGTATCTTTTTCAAAACCTTTTTGTCACTCGTAATCTTTGAGACCATTTTCCATGAAACCAATAACAAATTTATATGAATGGTAGAATTTGGTGGCACATCACATTCATCACCAATAGCCTCCCTGCCACTCTCCAAAACCACCTGCAACGAATCATAGTAAACATATTGGATATGAAGCTTAATCACATTGTATACATATTCCCTCGACAACAAATCAACTTGTTGGATATTCTATACAGGTATAAAACCTACTAAAACATCATTTGAAGGTGTTGTTTTTACACTTGCATTGAGGTTTTACAGTCAACATGAAACAATCATAGAGGAAAAAAAATGAAAAATAAAATAATAGCATACATATTACATACCATCATTCACTGTGAACTCACTCCATCTGATTTTGAAACAATGGTTCCATCCTCGAGCCGAGCTTCGTATTTGATTGCAATAAGATCTTGCTGCTTGGTTTCTTGATTATTGCCCTTTGATTCCCAGAAATTATTTCTATTACCCAACAAAATCAAATATAGAAAAATCAGAAAACACAACGTTAAATGCCATAATGAATCTTCATAAATTAAGTACTGGCCCGAATTGATAGAAATCAAGAACATGTTTTAAAATAAAAATCAAGAAAAGCCTTAAACTGCTGAGTGCAGAGGCTCAAGAAACACAATCTTACCACACACACAAAGATGAACTTAAACTGGGTTGTAGTGTACACAAAACAAGATTGCAAATGAATCATCAGAACTCTTAACACACAAACCAAGCTCGGATATTTTTCTTACCTCAAAAGGAACGCAGGTTACGCAGCCCATCATAAAAAAAGCCTGAGAAGAAGACGAACCAGGCATACGCGCTGCTGATTTGGCGTGAGAAATGAGAATGACAAAGTGGTTTGAGAAGAAAGGGAGAGCGATTTAGCGTGAGAAAGAGAAAGAGAAAATTGGGTTCCAGAAATGGGGTGATTTGGCGTGAGAAATGGGAATGGCAGAGTGGTTTGAGAAGAAAGTGAGAGCGATTTGGCGTGAGAAAGAGAAAGGGAAAGCTGGGTTCAAACGTAGCCTTAAAGGGAAATAGAAAATTTTTGCGGGAAGTGAAAATTTAAGTAGTAGGGAAATTGTTTATCAACAAATTTTATACATTGAAAATTATTTTATTCTTTTTTTTCCTTTCCAACGGAATAAATTATTTAATTTATCATTTAATAATTTTTTATTTTTTACCGACGGATTAGCAACGGAATTATACCAACGGAAGACTTTCGTTGGTAATTTCGTCGGTAATTTAATATATAATTTTTAAGAATAATAAAATAATACTCCGTTGCTAATTCATTGGTAATCTCAACGGAAAATGTTCGTTGCTAAAATTTCGTCTCTATTGCCTCCTTTTCTAGTAGTGTTATATGTATAACTTGACGTGTGTGTGTCAAATCATGTAGACATATCAAGCTCATGATTAGCTCAACACCCGAACTATAGTAGTCCAATATTTCCTTACTTCACTCGAGAGATACATATCACAAACTTATTCTTTTCATTCAATTTTCCGATGTGCATGCTAAGTTGAACTTATTCAATTTTATTCCTTATCATCTCTTAGTTTGGATGGATTGTATTGTCACAAGTTCACACTTCAATAAGTAGAGACTTCTTTTTTTGGATTACTTCAATTTTTAAGATTAAACTAAGATACTTGCCTCGTATTAAAGGTGTAGTTCTATCAACCGAATGTTTTGAGGATTAATCAATGCAATTTTATCCATATATGTATATATGTTATTCATCAATCAATTTTTTTTATTAACATTTTCTCATTTGCTTTTTATATAACGAGTTTTAAGCCGATAACTTCCAAGTCAGATGACTTTAGGACACCAGATTTTAAACTCTTGCAGACTTAATCACTCGAGTTATACATGCTTGATAGAATTTTTTTATTTACTCAAAGCTTAGTTCAATGCCCATTTTTCTTTTAGACATCCAGTTTCTAAAACTAACCTCCAACTTAAGACTTTCACCTCATCTTCATCTCATTGGTTTTAGACAATCTACACAAAATAATATCATGCACGAAATCCCTACTTATATTAATGTTCCATTGTAACAATTCAACCATATCCAAACCATCTATAGGCTCATATTATAAAGGTTATTAAGGTTTATATACTATGTTCAACTATTTTTCTAAATAATGAACCAAATCATAAACTCAATATGTAAACATGAGTATCATACGCGAATTATGTCAAGTTTCTCGTCAACAGGTATTGATTAATCTAAAAGTGCACTATTTTTATTATTCACAGTTCATACATATATCAATATTCAATATCATAGCCAGCAAAGTTATCAAACCCACACAAATACATGAAACAATAAACAAAACACTGAAATTTTTTTTAGTCCCACAGTCACACAAAAAATTTTAAAAAAAAATTATTGATCAATTGATGAACAATCCATAATTATCCGAGAAATTTCGCCAGCCACCTCCAAGCTTAGATAAAATATGCCCTCAATGAAAATTGTGCAATGTAAAGTAGAGTGACAAAATAAATTTAACACATAAGTGGTTAACGATTACTCCCCTAATCAATATGGAGATAGTAGTGATGCAGAAAATGGCAAAAAATTGAAGTCGAAGTGTCATATGCTGAAACTGGATGTAATTTCGCTCAAGAGACATCTTTGTGATCTAACTAGATCATGGATGACATGTAATTATCAAAACTAAAGAAATTAAACATAGTTCCTAAGTTAATATCGTAGACAGAATAAATAAATAGTTAAAAAACAAAAATAATTGTTGGGTTGCCTTTTAACAAGCGTTTGTTTATAGTCTATAACTCGACTATATACCGGCCGGTCATGGGCAGCTAAAGAAGACTTTTGATGCCTTGTTCATTTTTTTTCTTTTGGTTTTGATCCACTTTTCATTTGATATCCACACATCTTCTTTGTCATTTTCAATATAATAGAACTTGTCTATTCCATTCGATTCAACTTCAACTATGTAAATTTGTATCTCCTCGTCGACTTAATCACAAACTCAATTTTTGAACAATCAATAAAGTCCAAAAAATGTGAGTTGATTTCCTCCTTATTGATCGCCTTATCCTTGTTTAGTTCCATTGTGATTAAATTTTTACTCTGTTTTTGCTCCTCTTCAATTGTTGAATTCTCATCGGATGGAATGATTAATCCGCAATCTAAGTCCACGAGCAATGAGAAGTCGGTCCCGAAGACCTTTTCAAATGGATTGTACCCCCAATGTTGAAGTTCTTTCCAGTACATGCAATCTCCCAAAAGCATTTCGCTTTCATCCAACTTGACCAGTTTTTCGAAATACTTTGCAATTACCTTTCTTCTAATAAAGGAGGACATCTCCTACAAGTTTGATATCCTTATCCCAATTGTAAGGTATAAAATCTCCAATGAGCATGTACCCTTCATCATTTGTGTCAATTGCTTGCTTCCGACACCTTAAATATTCTCTAAACCTCATAAGTTTCCACGTGTGTAAACCAGAGTACGAGAATAAATATTGTCCAGTACAATGCATTGCGTAGCAATTATCACAACTTGGGTATCCTTCAAGCATATCTTCATAATTTATGTAGATATTATCCATTGCAAAAGTTTCATTACCTTACCAAGTTAGAGTCATGCAATTATCTGAAAAAGTGAAGGGAGAGAGTGCAAACACAAGGTAGATTAATAGTACGGAGATAGCAAAAAATAAAAGCAATAAAAAAATAAAAGAAAAGAAAAGTTCGAATTAGTGTTAAAGTAAATAAAATCAAACTAAAGTTAAATCCCCGGTAGCGGCGCCAAAAACTTGTTCACGAAAATATATTTCGAATTAAAACCATCATAAGTGTACGGTTCGTTACAAGTAATAAAGTTGACTTTTTGAATCCGAATATCGTTCCCACAAGGATTAATTAGTTCTAATTCTAATTATTTTGACACTAACCGAAACAAATAAAGGAAATCATTTGTGTTAATGAAATTATAAGTGAATTAATGATAAATATGTAAGTGTGAATTAATTAATTAACTAAATGCAAATTGGATATAAATATGATTTGAGGTGTTTTCTAATATGTGATGAATGTACTAGGGTCAAGAATTCTTAAGTATTAATCTTTTTAACCTAATTTTACACATCGACACACAATTGCAATATTAACAAATCAATATTCCTAAATTATTCAACAATCTCTCTCGAGTAAAGTTAAACATATTCTCATATATGATCCAACCATATTCTATAATGAATACAAATATACAAGAATGCATGAGTTTTTATAAACACTTAAAAATTTACACAAGGCATAGTGATATATTTATATCCCCTATCGGACCCTATGGTGATTTATATATGTCGAATTTTTTTTCCTTCTCTTGAATGCATGAAATAAATCACCAAATTCACATAATTATCGTGCACTATAATCATGGAGAAAATAAGATCATACAAATTATTCAAATATTCCAAAACATGTTTTTGATGTCAAGAATGTAAAACTAAGAATTAAAAATCATAATACAAAGTTCATCGTTCCTCAGTACATAATTAATCTAGTCTAGTATGGTGGAAAGAATAAAATCAGAAAAATAGATGAAGAACGACATCACCCCGATCAATCTTCAATTGAATATTCGCGTTCTTAGAGTTGTTCTTAACGTTCTTGCCTCTCTTCTCTCTAAAAATTTTGATAAAAACTCTCCCCCGACTTTTAGGACAGCCCTAGGGTTTTAAAAGACGTCTCAAAATTCGTTTCTATAAAAGTTGTAATCAAATTAGGAAACTAGAATTTTTTTTTTTGCAGATTTGGCCTATACGGGCGCCCGGCTAAAAAAATTGGTTTTGTTGATGGCCGGGCGGCTGCCTGACCAATATAACTGGGCGGATGCCCAGTTATAAATTTTTTGCAATTTTTCTTTTTAGCCATTTTCTTCATCATTTCTTTCATCTTGGTCCTCAACATCAAATTACTTCAATTTTAGTGCTTCAACTTTTACTTAAATGAATATTAGTCTCCAAACTTCCATCAATTGATCGATTTATCCTTCTTTCTTTTCCAATTGCTTAAAAACAGGTTCAAAACTGAAATATGATAAAAATGACCTAAGTTAAGTAAAATGTAATAATAAAACGACACAAAAGCTTAGCACTATGGCCCCGAATATGTGCACAAAAATGCACTTATCAAAGACATTCTGTTGAGGGTTACATCTCATATTATTAAGGAAACTAATAATGAATTGGTACATGACAGTTTATCTATGTTTGTATACTAAGATCTTGTCTAAAATACCCACTGCCAATTGAAGATTTGATGTAAATACGGTAACCTTATGAATATTCGTTAACCTGATGAAAATACATTAGCCTTAAGAATATCCAGTAACTTCACTGATTGTTTTTAAAATAATGTTCATTCAGCTGCAGTGCAGCTATTATATACAGCAAGGCAATGTAAGCAAATATATACAAGGTGCATCTAGAATAGATTTGCCAAGTGGCCTAACTGAATTGAACATCATTCCTGAAAACTAGGAGCTGTACGATGGATTCTGTTGCACGGTTCATGTTGGTTGCAATATTCCAACAACCCCTTCAAGGTGGAGTGTGTTTTAACCACTCTAAGTCTGTCCCTTAAGAAGAGGAATCTTGAGTGAACGAGAGGCTTCATTAACAGATCTGTTGTTTGATCTGATGATGGTATATAGTGAACTTCAAGTTCTCCTTTTAGGACTTTATCCCTAACAAAGTGCACATCAAGCTCAATGTGCTTGGTACGTGCATGGAAAATCGAATTAGATGCCAAGGCACTTACACCGAGATTGTCACACCAAATTCTTAGAACACGATGCTGTGATATTCCCAACTCATTCATCAAAGATTGAGTCCAAGGAATTTCTGATGCACTGTAAGCTAAGGCCCTGTATTCTGTCTATGTACTAGATCTGGCCACAACGTGTTACTTCTTGGAACACCAGGAAACCAAGTTCTCTCCAAGATAAACACAATATCCAGTAGTTGATCTCCAATCATCAGGGTAGGATGCTCAATCAGAGTCTGCAAAGGCTGTTATGTCGAGATTATCACTTTTAGTTATGGCAATCCCATAGTTCAGGGTACCCTTCAAATACCTGAACACCCTCTTGAGCATTTTCTAGTGAACATCAGCTGGAGCAGACTCTGATTGAGACTGACTTAATCTATTAATAGAATAGGTAATATATAGCCTTGTATGGGTAAGGTATTGGAGACCACCAATTGCATTTATATACAAGGTGGTGTCTTTTATAGCTTGTCCCTCATATTTAGAGATCAGTTTGCCAACGACCATTGGTGTTAAACTTAGCTTTAAGTGTTCATAGCCAAACCTCTTGAGTAGGTCCAAAGCATATCTGGTTTGAGTTAGGTACAAGCCAATTTTGTCTTAATGAACTTGTATTCCCAAAAACTGACTAAGGTTCCCCATATCTTTGAAAGCAAAGCAGGTATTCAGATCATCAATGAACTTCTTCATCCTTTGGTTATTGTTACCAATTATTACTATGTCATCTACATAGACTAGTGCAAACAATACCTCTCTTCCTTTATCCAAGAAGAACAAGGAGTTGTCTGCCTTTGATTGCTTAAAATTTCATTCCAGCAGGATGTTCTTTAGCTTCTCATGCCAGGCTCTTGGTGCCTGTCTTAGCCCATACAAAGCTTTATCCAATTTGCACACAAAATCAGGCTTTTCTGCATCTATGAATCCTTGTGGCTGATTCATGTAAACCACTTCATTTAGCTTGCCATATAAGAAGGCATTGTTCACATCTATTTGTCAGACGTCCCAATCCTTAGCCACCGCTTGTGTTAGTATAATTTTTAGTGTTGATGCCTTAACCACATGACTGAAGGTCTTGTTATGCGAAAATGTATTTCGAATTAAAATTATTGCAAATGTACGGTTCGTTAACAAGTAATAAAATGAATTTTTGAGTCCAAGTATCGTTCCCACATGGATTTATTAGTTCTAATTCTAATTATCTTGACCTTAACTGAAACAAATATAGGAAAGTGTTTGTGTTGATGAAATTATAAGTGAATTAATGATAAATACAAGTATGAATTAATTAATTAACTAAATACAAATTGGATATGAATATGATTTGATGTGTTTTCTAATATATGATGAATGTGCTAGGATCACGAATTCCTAAGTAAAAATAGTTTTAACTCTAGTTTTACAACTTGACACACGATTAAAATATTGACAAATTAATATTCCTAAATTATTTAACAATCTCTCTGGAGCAATGTTAAACATATTCTCATATATGACCCAACTATATTTCTATGATGGATGCGAACATACGAGAATGCATGAGTTTTTATGAACACTTAAAGATTTACATAAGGCATAGCGGTATATTTCTATTTCATATCGGACCATATGATGATTTATATATGTCGAATTTATTTTCCTTCTCTCGAATGCATGAAATAAATCATCAAACTCACACAATTATTGTGCACTATAATCATGGAGAAAATAAGATCATATAAATCATTCAAATATTCCAAAACGTGTTTTTAATATCAAGAATGTAAAATTAAAAATTAAAAATCAAATTACATAGTTCATCGTTCTCTAGCACAAAGTAATCTAGCCTACGACGGTGGAGAAGAAAATAAAAAAAGTAGATGAAAAACGACATCACCTTGATTAATCTTTAATTGAATATTTGTGTTCTTAGAGTTGTTCTTCACGTTCTTGCTCATTTGTGTATTTGAAAATCTTGATAAAACTCTCTCTCTCTCTCTCTCGCCCCCCACTTTTGGACGACCCTAAGGTTTTAAAAGACGTTCCAAAATTCGTTTCCATAAGAATTGTGATCAAATTAGGAAACTAGAAAATTCTTGCCGATTTGGCCTAGGCGGATGCTCAGAACTGGGCGGCTGCCCAGTTATAAATCTTTCGCGAATTTTGTTTTCAACCATTTTCTTCATTCTTTCTTCCATCTTGGTCCTCAACATCAAATTACTTCATTTTTAGTGCTTCAACTTTTACTCAAATGCATATTAGTCCCCAGACTTTCATCAATTGATCGATTTATTCTTCTTTCTTTTCCAATTGCTTAGAAATAGGTCCAAAACTGAAATAAGATAAAAATGACCTAAGTTAAGTAAAATGCAATAATAAAACGACACAAAACTTAGTAATATGTCACCGAATAAGTTCACAAAAATGCACTTATCAAATACCCCCAAACTAAAACTTTTGTTCGTCCTTGAGCAAAACTAAAACTTAATTCCACATAAAACATGGTTTAACGATATGCTGTGTCTCAAGATTGGAACTTAGTACTAAACAAAATAAACAACTACAGCGGTGCAAAATCAAATCAATCTCCACATGTTGCGTGCATAACTTGACGTGTATGTGTGTGGAAACTCATGCTAACCTATTAAGATAGATTTTTGAGTACAAGTATCGTTCCTACAACGATTTATTAGTTCTAATTCTAACTATCTTGACCTTAACCGAAACAAATAGAGGAAAGTGTTTGTGATGATGAAATTATAAGTGAATTAATGATAAATATGCAAGTATGAATTAATTAACTAAATACAAATTGGATACGAATATGATTTGAGGTGTTTTCTAATATATGATGAATGTGCTAGGAACACGAATTCCTAAGTAAAAATATTTTTAACCCTAGCTTTACACCTTGACACACAATTACAATATTGACAAATTAATATTCCTAAATTATTTAACAATCTCTCTCGAGCAATATTAAACATATTCTCATATATGACCCAACTATATTTCTATGATGGATGCGAACATACAAGAATGCATGAGTTTTTATGAACACTTAAAAATTTACATAAGGCATAACAGTATATTTCTATCCCATATCGGACCATATGATAATTTATATATGTCGAATTTATTTTCCTTCTTTCGAATGCATGAAATAAATCACCAAACTCACACAATTATTGTGCACTGTAATCATGGAGAAAATAAGATCAAACAAATCATTCAAATATTCCAAAATGTATTTTTGATGTCAAGAATGTAAAACTAAGAATTAATAATCAAATTACATAGTTCATCATTCCCTAACACAAATTAATCTAGCATAGGATGGTGGAGACAAGAAAATCAGAAAAGTAGATGAAGAACGACATCACCTCAATTAAATCTTCGTATTCTTGGAGTTGTTCTTCACGTTCTTGCCTCTTTTTCTCTCTGAAAATCTTGATAAAACTCTTCCCCACTTTTTGGACGGCCCTATGGTTTTAAAAAACGCCCCAAGATTCGTTTTCATAAGAGTTGTAATCAAATTAAGAAACCACAAAAATTTTACCGATTTGGCTTGGACGAGCGCCCAGTAGAAAATGGGGCAGCCGCTCGGGCTAAAAATTTGGTTTTGTTGATAATGTTTATGGTCGGGTAGCTGCCCAACCAATATAACTGGGCGGCTGCCCAATTATAAATCTTTCGCAAATTTTCTTTTCAACTATTTTCTTCATTCTTTCTTTCATCTTGGTTCTCCACATCAAATTACTTCAATTTTAGTGCTTCAACTTTTACTCAAATGCATATTAGTCATCATACTTCCATCAATTGGCCAATTTATCCTTTTTTTCTTTTCCAATTGCTTAGAAACAGGTCCAAAACTAAAATAAAATAAAAATAACATAAGTTAAGTTAAGTAAAATGCAATAATAAAACGACACAAAAGTTTAATAATATGGCCTCGAATAAGTGCAGAAAAATATACTTATCAGGTCTCTCCAAAGTCTACTCTAGGTGTCTGAAGAAAACCCTGGACAACCAATCTTGCCTTGTGCCTTTGCACTCTGCCATCAGAATCAAACTTGAGCCTAAATACCCATTTATTCCCAATTATTTTCATTCCTTCTTCAGGTGGCACCAAGGTCCATGTTTTATTCTTCATCAATGCATTATACTCATCTTGCATAGCTCTTTTCCAGCTGTCACTCTGTAGTGCTTCAGCCATAGTCACAGGCTCAGTTTCTTCAAATCTTTCCAGCACTTGATTCATGTACACTTTTGGTTTAAAGATTCCAGCTTTGCTTCTGGTGATCATTTGGTGTCCTGTATTCTGAGTTTTAGCATCAACTTGGATGTTTACCTTAGCTTCTGCATCATGTTCTTCTATTTGATTTGTTACCTCATCACAACCAGTCTGTTCTTTATGATTCACCTCAACATCATTATTTGCTGCATTTATTACACTTTCACCTTTTACTTCTACCTCTTCATCAGAGGTACCTGCAGTAAATGATGCATTAGGATGCAATGTTTGAGTTATGCCTTGAGGGTTTTTATGTCTAAACTGGTTGAAGGGAAGGAGGCTAAAGTGAGGCTCCGAGGTCTATGGCTAGACTCTTTTGCTTAGGAAACTTGTTTTGAAAGAAAATTCTATTTCATTGAACACCACAATTCTGAACATATAAATTCTACCATCAGAGTTTAAACACTTATAACCTTTGGCTGAATCCATATAGCCAAGAAAAATGCATTTTTGGGAGTGAAAGTCAAACTTATGTCTTTGATATAGTCTCAAATAGGGATAGCAAGTAGAACCAAATGTTCTCAATGTTTTGTAATCTCTTCCAAATAAGACTTGAAAGGGTGACTTGTGTTGGAGCACAGGTGTGGGGAGCCTATTTATCAAATAGGCCGCTGCCTTAAAGGATTCCCACCAATAAAATAGGGGCATTTCAGCTTGAGCAAGGAGAGTTAAACCCGTTTCAGTGACATGTCTTTGTTTCCTTTCAGCTCTTCCATTTTGCACAGAGGTGTAAGGGCATGAGTGTCTAAGTTCAATGCCAAATTCTAAGGCAACTTTGTTAAAGTTCCTAAACTATCCCCCCAGTCTGACTGAATTGCCCTAATTTTTGTTTTTAACTTGTTTTCTACCAGATTTTTTAACTGAATGAAGGTGTTCAATACCTCAGATTTGTGCTTCATAAGGTATATCCAAGAAAATCTGATGTGGTCACCAACAAAAATTATATAGTATTTAAACCTTGAAGTAGAATTAAGTGGTGCTGGTCCCCAGACATCAGTGTGCACAAGGTCTAGAGGTTTTGAAGCATGTAAAGAGGATATATTAAATGGAAATGCATGAGACTTGCCAAGCTTACACGATTCACAGAAGTTTGGAATTCTATTGACACTAGTAACTTTATTACAGGACTTTAGAACTTAATTTAACACAAGATTGGAAGGATGGCCTGGTTTCCTATGCCACACATCAAGTTCTAACTCGGACATTCTAGTACTGTTAATTGACTTATCACAACTGGAACTCACAATGAAGGAGTTTGGATTATTTTGGTGGTTTGACTCTATAGCACTTGATTCTGATTTTGCACTTGGTAGCCTCAACTGATACAGCCCATCTCTAAACATTCCTTGCAGCAGTATTCTCTTCTTTTGCAAGTCCTTCACAACACAACAGTTAGGAAAGAATTCTATGAAAACATTATTATCATTTGTAAGCTGTGAAACACTAATTAGATTCTTTTTAAATGAGGGTACATGTAGCAACTAGTTCAGTGTGAGATGTTTATCTTTTGTGGGAATGTTCCTATTTCCAATATAGCCAATTTGTAGTGATGTTTCATCACCAATTATCAATTTCTCCTTACCTTCATGCCTTTTGACATTATGCAACTTACCTTTATCAGAAGTCACATGGTTGCTGGCACCTGAATGAACAAACCAAGCTGGATCCTCAAGCACTCTTGGTGAAGCCACATATGCTGAGGGCGCTAGGCCATTGTTTTAATTGCTTTGACTACCTGGTTTACTGCCCATATATCTGTTATCATACATATTGTAACACAAACTGGCAGAGTGGTTATTTAAGCCATAGATTTGATAGGGGCCTCTGCTTTTATTTTGCCTTCCAACTCTGCATTTGCCTCTTGTTCTTCCTCTAAAGTTTTGTAACCTTTTATTGTTGACGCCTCTGAAACTTCTGCCATACCCTGAACCAACTCTCTAGGCCAGTTGCACACTTGACTGCCTAACATTCATTAATGCAAAATTGTTTTTCACTTGGTTTAGATACTCAAGCCTACTCTTGAATGTCATTACCACAGAGGACAACTCATGCCAAGATATATCATCTCTGCTATTCACCTATACGATATAGGTGTATACTCTTCATATAATCCTGACAAAACTTAAGTCACAAGGTCACCATGCTTAATGGCCTTTCCAGCTATCTCCAAGTTTTCAGCTAATTGTTTCACTGTTGTGAGGTACTGATCCATAGACATGGAGCCCTTCTTTGTTCTTTGCAGTTCTCCAGTGAGGAACACTACTATGGATTTGTTCAACACGACATAACTTTCTTCTATTGCAGTCCACAACTTACTAGAGTTGTTGCATCCCTAACTATCATAGCTATTTCCGGTGTCATAGATTAGTATAACCACCCAATTGGCAGCTGGTCAGCTGAGATCCACCTATTATATTTTGGGTTTTGAGTCATCTCTACAGCCTCTCCTTGGCCAATAGTGGTTTGTGTTGCCAAGAAATCTGGTGGACGCTCCCTTGTCCCTTGCAAGAATCCATCTAAGTTATGCCCTTTGATTATAGGCATCACCATAATCTTCCATAGCAGGAAATTGTTTCAGTCGAGCTTCACAGATGGAGTTTGATTTAGATTCATCCCAATTGATAAATTCTGATTTACAGCAGCTTCAGTTACTGGCAGTGAGCTTGACTCAGTTGGATTGAATTGGTTTCCTGTGCCGGTGTTAGCCATTTCAAAGCTCTGATACCAAATTGAAGATTTGATGTAAATACGGTAACCTAAGTAAATAAGGTAACCTTATGAATATCCAGTAACTTGATGAAAATACGGTAGCCTTAGGAATATCTGATAACTTCACTGATTGTTTTTAAAATCGAGTTCATTCAGCTGGAGTGCAGCTATTATATACAGCAAGGCAATGTAAGCAAAGTATATACAAGATGCCTTTAGAATAGATCTGCCAAGTGGCCTAACTGAATTGAACTGCATTCCTGAAAACTAAGAGCTGCACGACGGATTCTGTTGCACGGTTCAGGTTGGTTGCAATATTCCAACACTACCCAACTCGAAAAAATTGTCCATTTACTACTTCTCCCCTTAACCTTTTTCATTGCTGTTTCTACTCTATCATGTATGCGGTTCATTTTTATTGATAATATTTCAAGAATTTTTGTTGAATCCTTTATGTGACATTTTTACTTAGAAAGGAAAATAGGTTGGACAAAATTCAATTTTCATTTTTTCTTGTCGAATGGCCACTTAGTCCAACAATAATCTTTAAGCAAATTAAAGAGATCTTACCCGAGATTTATGACAATAATAGAGACACACCCTTCCTTTTCAAAAACGTCCCCTTCAGCTTAAATTTTTTATTTTGACATTTTCTCCTTATGCTCTATTTATAATTTTTGTTTTCTTAATTTTAATTTAGGAAAAAAATGCTAAGGAATTGCTAGTACTACGTCCACTTGCAGACTCACATGTAGAAGTTGTTTTCTAAAAGAGCATGATCGTGTGAGTATTATGATCATAATAAACCATAATACCTATATTTTATATAGCACAATGACTTAGATTGAATTTTTTTTGTGAAGGGGATGTTAAAATGGTGATATAATTTGTTAAGATTTGGGGTTTTACTTTAAAACGCCAACTTTATTAAGATGAATAATCCAAATTTTTATAAATTGGTTTATGTTTTTCATCCTTATTCGATAAGTTCCACCCCCACCCCCAAAAGATGGGGCTCGTTTGAGCAAATCAATTGTGAAATTTGTGTGCTCATTTTTTTAGCCTTAATCAGATCGATTGTTCATTAGAGTTTGATAGGTTTTGATATCATGTTAAAATTTTGAGTTTTATTTTAAAAGTTCAACATTATTAAAATGAGTGTTATGAATTTCGGATCGCAAGATATTGACGATAATGAAATAAAGATGAAGAAAATAAGAACACAAAAATTTTAGAGGATGAGAATCTACTATAATCAATAATTTTGTGTTTACAATATCAAGATTTCAATAATTTCAATTGAAATCTAAGCTCTTAAGAATGTTGTATTAATGTTCTCTCACTTTTCTCTTATGTCATAAAACATTACAAGTCGTGACATATATATGTAAACCCTAGAGACAAGTTATAGGAGAATAGGAGGCCAAAACTGCATCAAAAAATGAAACGGGTCTAGGCCGAATAAACCTGTTGCTCGAGTAACAGGCGAGCAACGGGGCAACGACATGCAAGCGACAAACTCTCGGGTTGTTTTCCATCGGGATCACTCGAGCGGCCAGCTAGCGAAAATGCAATGACTTTTTCCTCTAATCCATAATTCTGATTTCTTCAAAATCACTCCAATTTAGACTCCAATACCCACTAGAATTTGGGTCAAACCACAACAAATCTCCACCTTGAGCCAAATTCCAACACAAGGAATTTCGAGTCATAACTTCATCAATAAACACCACTCATCTTCTTCCAAACAAGTCACAATGGACTAAATCAATGACAAACACCAACTAAGTTCTAACAATGTTCGAACTTAGCAATAAGAAGTGGCTTTGTCATCATAGCACTAGGATTATCACTGGTATCAACCTTGCTCACTACAATATCACCCTGAGCAATCACATCATGTACAAAATAATACCTCACATCAATGTGCTTAGTCCTCTCGTAAAACATATGATCCTTAGTCGAGAAATTGCACTCTGACTATCACAGAATAATGTAGACATCTACAAGTCTTCACTAATTTCACCAATCAATTCTCTCAGCCATATAACCTCCTTACATGCCATGTAATGTCCATGTATTCTGCTTCTATTGTAAGCAAAGTTACTGTATTTTGTAATGTAGCTTTCCAGCAGATAGTACAACCATCAAGGGTAAACACATACCTTGTAAATGATCTTCTTTTATCAAATCTCCTGCATAATCTGGATCCACATAACCGATGACTCCATCTGAATTTCTACCAAAATTGCAAACAAGCATTTGAAGAGCCCCTCAAGAATATGAAAATCCATTGCACTGCTTTCCAATATTCCTTGCCAGGATTAGCCATATATCTGCTAACTGCATGTCTCAAATCAAGTCTTATACAAACCATAATATACATTAGCGAACCAACTGAACTGGAGTAAAGAACCCAAGACATATAATCAATGTCCTCATCTGACTATAGACACAAGTTAAATGATAGTTTGAAGTGGGCAGTCAAGGGAGTACTGACGGCCTTAACTTTCACCATATTGAATCTTTCAAGCATCTTCTCAATATACCACTTCCAAATCAAATACAATCTACCAGCCTTTATATCCCTCAAGATCTCCATTCCAAGAATCTTCTTTGTTGCACCCAAGTCTTTCATATCAAATTCTTTGCTGAGTTGTAATTTTAGTTTTCTAACATCTTCTTTATCCTTTGCTGCTATGATCATATCATCAATATATAATAGCAAATATGTAGTTGACCTACCACTTTCCTTTCTGAAGTACACACAACTAAAATAATTACATATATCAAAACCATGAGTAGTCATGAATGAATCAAACCTCTTATACCACTTCCTTAGTGCCTGCTACAATCCATACAAGAATTTATTCAAAAAGCACACATAGTCTTCCTTCTCTGAAGCTATGAACCTTTCTGGTTGTTGCATGTAGATACTCTCCTCAAGTTTTCCATGTAAGAATGTTGTCTTGACATACATTTGCTCAAACTTCAAATCATTTTTAGTCATCACTACAAGTAAAGTCCGAATAGAACTATGCTTAACAACTGGTGAGAACACATCTATAAAATCAATACCCGAAATCTGACTGCAGCCTTTTGCCACCAATCTAGCCTTGTATCTACATCTGTAATCCTTGATATGCCTTCCTTTTTTTTTTGAACACCCATTTACAACGAACCACATTTTTACCTTTAGGTAACTTCATTAAGTCCCAAGCGTTATTTTTGTTCAATGACTCCATATTCTCTTGTATAGCAATCATCCATCTGCTAAAATCAATGTCTTCAGCCGCATTTAATGCATAAGCTACAAAATCTACTTTCCCATACTTCTGTGGATGTCTAATCTATTTGCGAGGTCTGTCCTTAGTTATAAAATAATGTGGTATAGGTAAAGTAGGCAAGATATTACTTTCTATCAACCCTGAACTGGACTGATCTGTAGTGGAATGTTCTACAACCACTGATTGTTCATATGAACCAATTTCCAACTCCACTTTAGTTAAATAATTTTGCTCCTCAATTTTATCAAAATCTCAAAGAGATGAACCGCGAACCATAGCAAGTTCATAAAATACTACATTCCTACTAACAAGCACATTTCTAGTCTCAGGACACCACAATTTATACTCATTCACACCTGATTTATACCCAAGGAAGATGCACTTTTTAGACCTAGACTCCAACTTTCCATTATCTACATGAGCATAAGCCGGACATTCAAAAATTTTCAAATCAAAATAGCAAGAAGATTTACCAAACCATACCTCTTCTGGTGTGTTTTTATCAATGGCAACTGAGGGTGGGTGATTAATCAGAAAATAAGATATAGTACAAAAAGACTTAGGCAACCCAGAATTTGAAAGCATGCAACGAAGCTTTTCCATCAAGGTTACGAACCATCCGTTCTGTCACACCATTCTGTTGAGGAGTTCCAAGCACTGTCAAGTGTCTCAAGATGCCTTCAGCTTTGCAAAAGCTATTGAATTCATTTGAGCAAAACTCCAATCCATTATCAATGCGTAGACATTTTACTTGCTTTCTGTTCTGTTTCTCTACTAATGTTTTCCACTCCTTGAAAGTTCCAAACACATCACTCTTCTATTTCAAGAAGAATGCCCAAACTTTCCTGGAGAAGTTATCAATTACTGTCAACAAGTAATGATAGCCACCTTAGATGGTACCCTGGCTGGTCCCCAAAGATCTGAATGGATATATTCAAGTGTTCCCTTCATATTATGTCTTCCTTTAGTAAATCTAACTTTTTTCTATTCCCAAAGACATAATGCTCACAAAATTCTATTTTACTGGCCTTCTACCCATCAAGAAGTCTCCTTCTACTCAGCTCCGTCATCCCATTCTCACTCATATGCCCGAGTCTCATATGCTAAAATTTTGTAATTTCATCATCTGTCAAAGAAGAAGTAGAAACTGTTGTATCCCCAATCACTATGTAACCGTGCAAAATGTATAGTTGTGTAGAGTTTTTATGTCTCTTCATGACAACAAGAGAACCCTTGCTTACCTTCAAAACTCCACCTTCACCAATGTATATGTAGCCTTTAAGTCAAGTGCACTCAAAGATATGAGATTTCGCTTCAGTTTTGAAACATATCTTACATCTGTAAGTGTAAGACAACCCTATCGAACATTCTAATTTTGACTGTACCAACTCCGACAATTTTGCAAGGCGCGTTGTTTCCCATAATCACTACACCTCTCGAAACTCCTTCATATGTTGAAAACCAATCACTGTTAGGACACATATGAAAGTACAAGCCGAATTAAGAACCCATTCATCACAAAGTTTAGAATCTCCGTCAGAAATCACAAGAAACTCTCCACCACTTTGCTCATCTTTCACAATATCAGCCTCCACTATATAAACAAGTTGTTTTCATTTCTCTGTAGCACCAACAACTTTATTTCCATTTTTCAAGGCGAAGAAATCAGCTCTATATGCCCATTCTTCTTACAATAGTGACATGTCTTCTTAGTATGTCTAGACTTCGATCTGCCCTCATATTTCTGCCCAAGATTCCTATCTTGATTTCTCACATGCACAACCAAGCCTTCAGCATGATTTTCAGATCATCCAGCAAGATGCTTCATCTTCTCTTTTGATAGTAAAGCATCACAGACCTCTTCCACGGTGAGAGTATCTCGACTATAGAGAATAGTGTCCCTAAAAGTCACATATGATAGTGGTAGCGAACACAACAATATCAAACCCTAGTCCTCCTCGTCATACTTAACCTCCAATGTCTCCAAATCAGTCTCAATTTCTTTGAACATAGTTAAGTGATCATCCAATAACGTACCTTCAGACATTCGGTGAGAATACAAGCGTTGTTTCAAGTGTAGCTTGCTGGTCAAGTGCTTTGTCATACAAAGTTTCTCCAACTTCAACCACAATGCAGCGGCACTATTCTCCTTAAAAACATCTTGAAGAATCTGATTTAAGAGATGTAGATGAATTTGTGATTGGGCTTTCCGATCCCTATGCCTTTTTTTGTCCTATTTCCAGGCAACAAGTATCCTATCAAAGCCAAGCAAGGCTTCCTCCAAATCCATCTGCGCCAACACCGCTCACATCTTCACTTACCATAATGTAAATCTTATATTTTTATCCAGCAATGGAATGTCATACTTCATTGTCGCCATGCGGAACAATCAACCCTGCGCTCTGATACCACTTGTTATAAATTCCGGATTGCAAGATAATGACGATAATGAAATAAAGATGAAGAAAATAAGAGCATCAGAATTTTAGAGGAGGAGAATCCACTAAAATAAATAGTTTTATGTTTACAATATCAAGATTTCAATAATCTCAATTGAAATCTAAACTCTCAAAAATGTTGTATCAATGTTCTCTCACTTTTCTCTTATGTTATAGGAATCCAAAACCATGTCAAAAAATGAAATGGGGCTTGGGCCGGATAAATTTGTCGCTCGAGCGACATGTGAGCAACAGCCCCCTCGCTCGAGTAATAGGGTAGCGACAAGCGGACGACAAACTCTCGGGTTGTTTTCCACCGGGATCGCTCGAGCGGCCAGCTAGCGTCAGGCTAGCAAAAATGCGACGACTTTTTCCTCCGGTCGATCATTTTGATCTCTTCAAAATCATTACAATTTAAATTTCAATATCCACTAAAATTTGGATCAAACCACAACAAAGAGTAACAAATTTTAACATAATAGTCATGAACATCCATTGTAAGTGCAATGTGAGCGTACATGACAATTAATTTTGGGGGCTCAATCTCAAGATAGATAATGATTCTACCTCATGTCCATAATATTATGTCCTTGTGTTGGAGGTATTACTGAACTGAAAAGTGATTTTTTAGAGAATATATTGTTAAAAAGATAGAAAAACGTAAAAAAATGATTTATTTAGTGCATGTTTAAATATGACCCTTTTGTTCTATTATACCCTTTCTTTTAACTGGACGTTGGAGATCGATCATATCCTATGATTATCATAGGATATTTATGAAGAATCCCCTAGGGAATATTGTTTGTACCACCCTCCACGAAGTCTTACAACTCATTACCGCTGATGATTTCTGTATTGGTCTCCCATATTTTTCATATATTAATTTATCCTTTAAGTCCATTCGATTAGAGTCGAAAAAATGCTATGTCATGCCAAGGAGTTAAGGTAGCAACATAGAAGATGGCTCATATCCTAACTCTTAACTTTATTTTATTTTATATAAATAATAAGATTGTTTATACCCAAAGACATGTTTCACATGCAATGCAGATCTGTTTTGTCACATATTGTGCAATTTTTGGAATATTTGCACATTTTATAACATATATGCTCCATTTACTCACAAAACTAAGGTCAAGAACAATCAAGTAGAATCGGTAATCACAGTAATCAATCAAAAGCATATACAACATGTGATAAAAATATAATATAGGATAACACAAATCTTTTCAAACATATTCACAAATACCTCGACTAACACCAAGTTAATCAATCAAATGGGTAAACACATATAGAACAAATGCATAAACAACCCCACAAAAAGTTCTCACCACATTTATCCTATCACATTCCGCGTTGCTCACACCTTGAGAATACATATCTCATCTCATCACCCACCGTGCTCACTAGACTGGTTATTAACTCATGTCTAACTGGTAAATCATAATTGATACTAAGTTCACGGGATAATCTTCTATCACTACATCATGTCTTTCAACCTAAGGTAGATAATTGATCTCTACCTAACAGAAATGATAGAAATGTCACTCTCACACTCCACCTATACATGGTCTTAATAGATAAAGGATTCCAAACATTTAATCGCCTTTTCACTTGTGATCTAAATGTCACTCAACATCCCCGTGCATGTCACCAATGCACATTCAAGCATCTACACTCCATATTACCAAAAGACATACTGCACACTTATGGTTAATGCGTCTCAAATCCACTACGGCAAAATCAACACCTCCACGTACCACAAGATTACTCCAACATCAATGCTCAAAAAAGAGCTTACAAAGGTTTTATCCCACAAATGGAAAGGTAAATGCGGCAGAGTTAGTTATTTCACTACACTCACAAAAGAGGCCCACAAAGAGAAAGAAGATAATCCTAACATGATTGTCTCACATAATATCGCAAATCACACAAGCTCACAAAGATAAAGGAAAAAATAGTTGCCCAGCTTTCTTCTCACTACCATACTCACTCATACCACTCATAGAGCAAAATGAGTATGTCGAGATATCACCCCACTATACATACAAACAAATTACCGGATTCTAACCGCTTAACTCGTGAAAACCATTTCTATAGTTGAGTAATTTTCAATTGACCGACCGTTTTACGATTTTGACACCAATTTTTAAACGAACGATTTTTTTAGCATGACCAAACCATTTTTTGGGCTGATTTTTAGTACATTGATAATTCTACTTACGCTCCATTTTTTATATTAATTGCACCATATTTTAATTATATTTAAGATTCCCTGTACTTTTCTCATAGTCATACTTATTATCCTAACTTGACTATCGAATTATTATTTTCAACATTCTACTAATTAGCACGTATCTTATTTAATCATGGTTCCAGTCAAAATATATCATTTTGTGCTTTAAAATGACGGAAATTATTTTATCACACTTTGGTATTTATTATTGTTTTAAACAAGATTGATAATTACGTCGCTATACTTCTTCCCGATGAATTCGTGAACTTTTTAAATGTATATTTGAATTGTTCCATGGAATAACTTGGTCAATCAAATGTACTAGTACTCTTTCTTGGAGAGAAAATTAGTTATAATTTCACAATATCATCCATACCAGTAAAACGTTGAAGAACCAATCAACTTCAACAAGCTCAGCGGGTCAGCCTATGTTTAGCTCATGTTTGTACACATTCAAACCACTTTTTACACGTTCATTTCGTAAGTAGTAACCACCTACCACCACTAATTTTATCTACTTATAAACAAAATCATTTATAAACATTTCCCAAACATTATTTAATTTTGCCATGTCTACACTTTCTTCAAATTTCACCTACAAACGATGTTACTACATTCATAGAACAGGTTAGCCCTTCTCGCGACTAACTGATTCATAGGTCTTTTGCGATCAAGCAACAATACCAAACACACTTTCAATCAGGTCATGAACTCATTTGAAAATCGACCCCTTTAATAATGGTCACACAAAATATTGCATATGCATCGGCCTCGACCATTGGACCCCACCAAAATCTCAAAAATCTAGCCTATAAAAAATTGATTCGATGACTCATACTTGAGGCAAAAGGGTATTTTGCAACCTGATTAAAATTTTTATTAACATCGGTGATCAGTCCTCTTGAAGTTAGATTAGAAGCTCAAGAATCGTACACATACTAGCACAACTTCAGTTGAACATCATATAATCTTTTCTACAAAAATAAAATTCTTAAAGACACCATCGGACTCCACAAGAGACCTTGACTATAATATCAACAAAAATAAGAAAAAGGTATCCTTGAAAGATACAAAAGTTCAGTTAATAAGAATGGATGACTGCACAAGTACACAATGGCTTCCATAAAGCACTAGGTGCAAACGTTTCAGTGAAGAACCTGGGATCGAGATGCACACAAAGTTGAAACTATTGACCTAAAGACTAATCAGATGCACAACTTTTCGGCTCACTTTTGACAAAAATTACAGATATACCATCTCAGAATGATGAACACAATACTAACTGCCTTGGTTATAGTCATTGTATTAACAGCCTCTTCCCTCTATTTTGATAGCCATTAAAGACTTACAAATCAATATGAATACCAGTACATACCTTTGGCATCATCATTTGCCAACTCGAGCGTGCCATAAAGATCTACTTATATGGAGCAAATAAGATTGAGGAATTGTGGCCACCAAATCCAAATGAATTGGATAATGCCACCTTGATGTCCAGTCTTTCTTTCTTTGATCCCACCAGCACACGTGTGTCCTGAATTAATGTGCAAATCATCAGTAAATGCTATATAGTTGGCTCAATTTTACAACATAAACCTACGCTAGCCAAGCCAAGAAACCAGTAACTCTGCAAAATGAATCATATCAACGAGTACAGTTGCAATTTTGTGTCACTCCGTTTGGAAGTAAAATCCAAGATAAAGACTGATTTGACAGTCCAACTCATTCGTATTTGCTTACTTTTAGCCCTACCAATGCTCCTGATCTATACATTCTATATGCTAATAGGAATGTTCTACCACTTAAGCCATATAAAATTAGTGGCTGAAAAAAACATATTTCTTTCTTCCCAAGTAAGTAATTGGCAAAAACATTGAACACACTGTAACAACATTATTCCCTTCGCATGAAATTATTGAGAAGGAATGAAACAAAATATCATACCACACCATCATCTGGAGTCTCAAGATTGATATTTGGATGAACCCAGCCTGTCCTTATCGCCTACAAGGAGACAAAGTTCAGTAAAATAGTCAACCACGAAGCCAAATCTACGTCATAGGGAATATCCCCTTAACAACACATACAAGATAAGTGCCCTAAGTAATTGAGAACCACAAACAACAGTTTGTAACAATCAAACACATGCAATGTCCCACAAGGATCCGTGCAAATTATGACCTTGGCTCATTTTGATCTAATAATTTCACTGGATAAAGAAATGGTACAATAAAAAGAGCTGTATTCATTTAGCTCCCGCTTACTAGAACCACATTGCATTATATAAACAGGACATTTGAAGAAACAGAACCAGAACAAGTGCTTAAATTCACAGGGGCATTTGAAGGAACAGGTTGGCAGAATGGCAACAACAATAACAAGTCTTCAGCTTGTCCAATATACTGATTCAAAAGTATATCACTTCCTAGAAGACACAAAAAGAGCCTATGTTTTCTGGAAATGGAAGATAGGAGCTAATTACCATTTACCAATCCCTTGAATACATGGCTGATTCTTCACCATAACTGGAACGACCTTCATGTGGCTGGTTATGGTCTCAAGGAAACTCTCACTTATACAAGCAAGTGAAGAGCATAAAGGAGAGAGTAGTTGGGAAGATGGATAAAACAACGACTTTCGTGCTTAACTAATCCCATGTTTATCTGAGATCAATTTTTCCCTTCAACTCTCCATAAACCCAAAAGCTCCAACATGGGCATCCCCAATATTTTTCACCCATCAGAGATTGTACAGGCTATTGAGATGTTCTCTTAATTTAGATTAAAGATTTTTTGTTTCTATTTTACTGAATTTCTTTAGTTTCATGGGAACAAGGTGTGCACAAGAACTCAAGCCTAAAATTAACCACAGTTATGGCCGACAAAAAAACTTCAGCAACTTTTCCATAAATGTGCACCAGCAATTTGAACTTACCAGTCTCAGAAGCTGCAAACAAATTTTTCGTAGAAAAATGAAATATTTTACAGAGCTGCAGACAAATTTTCTTTGGGGACAACTTTCAGGATGCAACGCAAAATGCAAATACATCTAGTACCGTGAAGACAGAGCCTTAAGAAGATTTTTATGCAAATGCCTGATTCAAAGATGTACAGTGATTTTCTAGTGACTTCTGCAAACTAAATAAGCATGCCAAGAACCTGCACAGTTGCAACAGCCTCCACAGCACCAGCTGCTCCAAGCAGGTGACCAATCATAGATTTTGTGGAGTTTACTCGTAACTGCAAACACATAGAACAACTCATAAGTTTCATTAACCTAACAAAATAAAGTATAACTACTATGCAGACATGAAAAGAACTTGTCATTAATTGGAAACCTCTTGATTCTGCCCAAAACAATGGACAAGAGCTTGATACTCCTTGAGATCACCAGCTGGGGTGGATGTCGCGTGTGCATTTATATAGTTTATATCTTCTTTGGGTACTCCTGATTGAGCTAGAGCCTTCTCTATGCAGAGAATGACACCGGTTCCTGCTTACATGAGTGCTCAGAGAGTTAAAAGTACATCTAGGTAAAATGCAATAAACAACATCATGCATTCTCTTTGGTTCATGGATATAAAGTATGAGGACTGAACATGGTCGAAATAATTGGATAGTCAGAAGATCAGCACTATTAGAATAATTACAGTGCAATCCAGTGCAACGACAATATGGTTCGCCACTTATGGGCATGAACAGAATGAGAATTAGGCTGTTAGAGAAAAACATATCATAAATCTTATTTTTCAACTAATTTATTTGTTTCTTTTGATAGATGAATAGCAAAATACTGAAATCAAAGATTTTCAGTATATGGTGAAAAATCAATATCAAACTCTTGAAAATGAAATGGGGTTACCATAATTCTATTCTAAGAGTTTTTTACCAGAAAAAAAAAATATTTACTAGAAAATGAAATGATATATCACTCCACTGGCATTGATACAACTCAACACAACAAGTTTGTATAGAAAAAGATGGGCATTTAATGTAAGTCGCTAGAGAAATTATGTTAACCGATCGCTCTCAAACTTTTTTGGGAGAAGCCATTTTTGCATCTTTATACTTTTTTCTTTCAGCAAAACCCCTGTAAAAGGAAATCCCAGCAATGATCCTGACTCAAAACTTGTAAATCAACCAATTCTACCATGTCAAATTGTCAAAAATCTTTGACATACCGATAGAAACTCCTGAGGATTGCTTGCCAATTCTTAATACTTTTAGACCATGTGGGGCATAAGGCTTTGTAGAGTTAAAATAAGTTGTTGCCAGTCATGAAAATAACAACTATATTTAAGTGATCATCAATTTAGTCACAGAGGAAGAGTGGACTGTATGAATAACTAGGGAAAGAAGACTCGCGTATTTGAATATTGAATATCATTACTGCTAGTCTGTGCACACCAACAAGATATTGACAATCAGAAATACTAACATTTACATACATGATAGAAAAGTTCAATGCAGACAGGAGAATTCAATCCTCCTATCCTTATCTTTAAATTTAATATTAGATTGTCATATTTGCAAACTAAGAATGTCAATTTATCTGAACTTTGAAGATGAATTAATAGGCCACAAGAAAACGGGGATATTACCTTCTGGATGAGGCTCTGTCATGTGATAAGCATCACAAGTGAAACTTCCACCAAGAAACTCAGCATATATATTTGCACCTCTTTTCTGCTTATCCAGAAATTGAATGGAAAAGACATTTGGAGGATAAATTAGCCTACGACAAGTTCATATCAAAACAAAAGAGAAAAGCACTCATATAAATTGGATTGTAGAATACCTTGGCATGTTCAAGTTCTTCCAGAAGCAATACTCCAGCCCCTTCTCCCATAACAAATCCATCACGGTCCTGTAAAAGGTCAATAGTTCAATAATAGGGGAAGTTGCTACTCTAAAACCAAAAAGGTATTCCAGGGCTTCAGCTAGCTATTACATCGTCAAAAGTCTATAGCTATGGGTTTTCAGAGATATTGCTCTCACTATTAGACTATTTAGTTTTATAAGAAAATTAGACTGTCTTATTACTGTAGTTGAACATCAAATAATAGTTGACAAATATGAAATCAAAACTTCCCGAGATCATAGATCACACACGAAAACCACTCATCAAAACCCTGTTTAGGAAGATAGAAACCACACATTACGGATATTCAAGATCCATTCAGTCGATTAAAGATCGCGTAGAAAGCACAAGCATGTTTATCTTTTCGAAATCAGACTAAATATCATTTTCAAAATTAAAACCGGTGGAATACATTTTATGATCCTAGAAATTATGAGAGACAAGATAGCGATTATTACACTATCCCAGGGACGTGAAGCTTTAGTAGGATCGCAGTTTCTTAGCGAAAGTGCTCTGCACGCCACAAATCCTCCCAATCCTGATCCAAAATCCATCACTCGGAAAATGAGAATTTCAGGTTTATGAAATGATATAAATCTAGATCAAGGCATATACCAATTGGTATGATTGCTGCATCTGAGCCACCACAGAGCATCATGTCCTGGAAAATCTCAAAAGCATCAGGAAACATGACAGTCAACAGTAAGATTTTTGTAAGTTGATTCTTCACTTGTGAAACAAATTAGAAATGGTACAGTGAGCTCCTCCAATGAAAGAGAACGAAACTTACAGCTTCACCTCTAATTATGTGGTTAGCAGCATTCAGTATACAGAAGTTGCTTGTTGCACAAGCAGTCGATATTGAGTAGTTTGGGCCCATCCATCCCTGTAGAATAGTATTAATTAAGTTTCAGAAGGATGTCAATGGGTTATAGATTGCTCAAGTTGCAATGATTAAAAAGGGAATTTCTTTAACCAGATCTATGGCAAGCATGGCAGAGCCCATATTCGTAGTTGCAAAAGGGACACAAAATGGATTCATCTTCCTATATGAGATACGCAGAGCTTCAATTGCATCATTGAAAACCTGTTCAAACAACAAAGCAACTCTATAAGGAGATTTGATCTCATGCATGATTGAAAAACAATGGTTTTATTATCAATCACAAGATATAACCAATTTGCAAAGGTTCTAGCATATAATTCAAAAGGAAGAGATGCCCATGCAACTTCTGCACATATATTACTATACACACAACATGAGAACCTAATAGCATCAGGTATTACAAATTATTACATTTCCAGCTGCAACTACGCAAGTTATATCAACAGTGGAAGCTTTATTTAGATAAATGTCCATTCGATTACAATATTCCTTCCCTTTTTCTTTTTAGTGTGCCAAGTAATTATAATCTGCATTTATTCCACTTTATTATTTGTGTGTCAATATTTTCCTTTTTAATCTTTGTTTTGCGCTAGGCATCATAATCTCTAAAAGAATTCAAACTTACCTTCATCCCGCCCAAAGCTGAGCCGATCAAAACTCCGCATCTAGCTTTATTTAATCCGTCCATCACATCCTCTGTAATTCCTCCATCTGCCAAAGCCTTCTTGCCTGCTGTGAGCATGTAAAGCATGAACCTATCCATTCTTTTAGAAAGTTTGGGTGCAACCCAACCATCCGTCGAGAAGGACTTGATCTCTCCAGCAATTCTCTGTGGTAAGAAAAACCTTAAGAGTAAACATTGAAATCAGTTGCCTCTAAAAAACTAAAGGGATATCACAAGATAGACATACTGTTGGAAACTGGGAACAATCGAAGGCCTCTATCTCACTAATGCCACTAACACCCTCAAGTAGGTTGTTGTAAAATACATCAGGATCATGACCAAGTGGCGTCTCCAAGCCCATACCCGTTACAACCACTCGCCGTTGTTTGGTTGGAGGTTTCTTCTGGGGTGCTACTTCCATGGATGGTTGCATAGGTATGGCCACTGTTTCTCCTATAACTTATGTGAGAGCCAATGAGTTTAAAATACAACCAAATGACCCATTAACAAGAAACCAAACTATTAGGTGGTCAAAATTCATAAAAATGGATCAATTCCAATTTAACATATCAGTTACAAGTTAAGAAATCCGAGGCCCTGAAGGTAAGGTATCCATATGACCAAGCAATTCTCTTAACTTAAAGTTGGCATTGGTAAGTCACAACATGGTGAACTACCCATATATCGAATGGTGTCACTTTGTAGTAAAAATAGATTGTTGGAAAAGGCAAGGACTGTGGACAACTACCATGGAGGTGGACAAACCTAAAAGAACCCCTCACCCACCCTGAAAAACATAAGACAACACAGGTAACTGCAAATTAATTTCTCAGACACAAATGTGCAATCACATGCTCAAATCCATGTCTTATCCAATTAAGAGGGCAAACAACTTGTATGAAGATCAATAGACTAATTTACCAGAATTACTCTCCAATCCAGCAGGTTGATTGGCAATTGGTGTTTAATTTTGATGAAGGTGGTGTTGTATTTGACTTTGACTATGGTGTATGTGCCATTTCTTATAGAAAAGCAAAATCAAAACCCGGATAAACTTTCTGCTGATTTTCTTCTCTAATATATCAGATTAGTCGAAGAATAGACTAAATAATGATAGAGTAAAAACCCTGTTCTTGATAATTAAATTTCTCTAAGAATTAAAGAAAATGACATTTCGGACTCCATGCCTACACAATGAACAGCCATACATCACTCTAGCATTAAGTACCCATCCAACGACAAATAAGGAGCCCTGTTTCTTGAAAATCCAGTCTAAGTTTGAATCCCAGAACTAAAAGTATAACCTAGGCAAACATTGGATTAGAAAATAGAAGTCAAGAATACAGTATAAAATTCTATATAATCAAACCATCATGAGCAAAATTAAATATAACTAATTAACCTACAATTGACTCTTGCACAAATTTTCAAGTAAAGTAAGAACAAGAGCGTGATGCCATACAGTGGCCACAGTGTACTAGGAACGCAAACAGTCGATAAACAAAAACTCAAACTATATGCATTAAATCAAAAAATACCAGGACGGAAAACAGCAGGTTGATTGAGTTTTCTGCGTCTACGATGCAGGGGAACATTTGTCGATCTGAAGCCGAAGAAAAAATCGGTAGTGGAAAAGTTACGACTAGAAGATTTATAGAACTGGTCGCATGGCTCAAAAGCCAAGCAAGAAGTCACAAGATTACTAATGCCAGAGAACTCCGACGCAAATTTAACCAGATCCCTCTTCCTCCGGCGCGAAGCCCATTTGCCCAACCTCGAGGACATCGATGAAGACGAAAAAAATGGGTTGCCCATGGAAGAGTCATTTTGACAAGCGACTGACATGCATGCCGCCATTAGCCACGAGCACACCACTGATGACGCCCCCATCCCAAATCCTCAACGCCACAAAATTAGTATTCTATATCTACGAATATATGTCAGTGTGTTTGTGGGTAGGATTCGAAATGAGGACGGTGAAATTAACGAGAGGAGAGGACCATTTTGATGTAAATAAATCTGCGAATTCTGAAGTTACAAAAGATAAATAGTCAGAGAGGGAGAGAGCACAAGTCATGTCATCCTTTTGGAATTTGCACGCATTTGAGAGGCCACGTTTTTTCCTTTTTAATTTTTCACTGAGTCAGGTCATCTTTCTCATCTGAGGCTTATATTACGTTCAATCTGACGCAAAGCATCTATGACCAGACATATTTGCCTACGGACAGAGAGAATTGCAAAGAGGTCCTTAACCTTATTTCCAATCTTCAAATCTTAATGTACCTTTCTATGTTCTATCGCCACATACCAAACCAGTCGTCGTGGCAAGGATTCTTTCCACCCTCAATCAAACTTGTTAAATTTTTCTTTCAATTATAAAATAACCCACTCGACATGTACATATTCATTATGATTTCTCAACTTTTAAACGTCTAGTGATGATTTTATCATTTACGGTTTCTTTCAAAAGCTATTATCGAGTGTAGTTAGTATTCATTCAAAAGGTATCATAGGCATTTTTGAAAAAAAAAATATTATTAGAATAAAATGATGGGTAATTATCAATGTTTGAAAGTCGGACCAAACATCGATCAAGAAAAGGTTAAAGGTCAAAGAGTTGAATAGAAGTTGAACCGATCGACAAAAATAATTAAAAATATACCTACTTTGGAAAAAATTAAATACAAACCTAGGTAGTTGCCATTAGCAAATGTACTTTCTAAACATAAAGCCGTGTGTACTAGATTGGAACCAACTTTTTATATAATTTTTTCTTTGCAATTTATGTTGGGTAAAAAAAAAAAAATAGTTAAATACAAAACTTGAAAACCGTAATTTGGGTAGTAATTTGTCTAAAACTATAGATTATAACCCTAAAAATTCAAATCTAACTCCAACCTTTTTATCTCGTCTCACATCATATATTGTATTTCAGAGGTTAATACATGTTAATTTTTACAATTTGAACTTTCTATAAATCAAAAGTTCAAGTTAAATTATGAGGTAAGTTGATGAATCAAAGCGTTCATTATTTGCAATTTGAAACTTTTACTTTCTTGCATTGTTTACAAGTTTAAGCGATTTTTTAAATTTTTTTATAACACGTAGCAATTGAACTTAATATATGAATGGCTTAAGTTGTAGTTGTTATCTTGAGTTTGTGATTCTCTTTTAAAATATATATTTTTTTACTCTTTTATTCAAATAGATAGAGTTCAATAGGCTGTAATTTCTTGATACAATATAGTTATGTATTTTTATGTGTGTTCGTCTTAAGAGTAGAATAATTTAAGCACTGATCATATTTAAATTGTAGGCTCTAGCATACCTAACTTATGGATCAAATAAGATTTATTAAAAAAATAATTTATTATCAAAATGAATTTAATTTTTGATATTTTAATTATCTCATATTTTCGTGGTTTTTAGTCTTTACTATTTTGCATCTCGAAGATTTGTTAGTTGAATTTTCTTCTTTGCATAAATATTATCGAGTAATAAAGTGTTAGGTATACATATTTAAATGACGTATATGAAAATATTTATTAAATATATATAAACAATGTTATGGATAGAATCGAATCTGAACTTCAACCGACGATTTGAGTTTGAGTTGTTTCCACTAATTACAAGGATCCGAATGGTTCCATATTTTGAAATATTCGGACTGACTTTGAAATATTCGGACTGACTCACCCCGACACCCAAGCCTATTGCAAGATATGAAAGAGAAAGGCAAAAATTAGAAGTTCATAAATTAAAAAAAAAAAAATAGAAAAATAAAACGAGGGGAAATAAAGCGACAATAATGTTAGTTTCATCCACACGAAGGATGATGTGAAAAGGTTAAGGATCATTTCTAGATCTAAAAAGAAACTGAAAATTCACCGAATTTTTTATTTTTTTATAAAACTGGATCCTAATCGGTCAACTCACGAAAACCACGTCCAGGTTGACCAATTTTTCTTTTAATCATACTTAAGATTCTCAATATTTTCTCATTGTAACACTTGTATTCTTAACTTTTTTTGTCGAATTTTTATTTTCAACCTTCTATTAATTAGCAGTTTTCGTCTGTGATGATTTCTTTCAAAATATAACGTTTGCGTGCTTTGAGACGAAAAAAAATATTTTGTCTTACTTTTACATTTATATTTTCAAAATACGATTGAAAATTAAGACATTCTACATCCTCTCTGCAAACCTTTTAGACCGAAATCATTATTAGAATGATATATTATAATTAATGGAAGATTGGAAATAAGAATTCATCGGAAAAAAAAAAAAAAATTAAAGATACAAGTGTTAAAATGAACAAAGTATGATAACCTTAAATATAATTAAAATGGTGTGCAGTTAATAAAAAATATTTATTTTAAATGAGTCTAGCTTTACAACATGAATTGACAGAATTAACCTTGTCTCTTCTCTCTCTCTCTCTCTAGAAATTGTTTTTGGGTTGTTTTATTAATGTGAACGGTGCACACAATTGCGACTCTTTTTGTCTTTTTTATTCATAACACACGAGACTTGGCATATATTTGGCTTAGGTTTTTGAACGGTTTATTGACACTCAAAGTCTTTTCTATCCGCACATTTTAAGGATATGTTTGATTTGATTATTAAAAAATCAAAAGGAACTTTTGTGACTCAAAAGTTGTTTTCGAACTGTTTATCTAATTTTATAAAAGTGATTCTTCTAGTTAGAAGAACGTTTAGAGAAAGCTGATTTAACGTGACTTCCTCTAAAAGTACTTTCATAATTGAAAACTCTTTTAAAAATTTGCTTTCAAACAAAAATTAAAGTAACATCTTCCAAAAGTTCTTTTACAAAAATTAAAAGCAAAATCATGCCAAATGGACCCTAATAGAAGGTATTATTCACTACTTATTTTTACCTATTTATAATTTAAATCGTTTATAAACACTATTCATACATACTTTTAGATAGCTAGACATCACCATAATCAACAAGATTTTATACTCATCTTTATTAAATTATTAATATTACATATCATATCAAGAATATAAAAAGTTAGATGTGCATTAATAGTCTATGTTATAGCTATAAACCTAAGAAATCATGTACTTTATTATTGAACTATTCAGCTATTTATAGAAGTACGTAAATATTTAAAAGTTATAAGCCTATTTAGATTCAAATGAACATGCGATTTTCAAGATTAATATGTATTAGTACATATTAAGAATAAATGTGTGAAAAGGGTAGCTTGCATACATGTTTGGCTAAGCTTGAAAAAGTAAAATAAGTAACTATTTTTGTCTCAAAGCCTTTTTTGACATTTCTTGTGACAACTTGAGACTTGTTTTTAGCATTTCTCATTACAACTTCAATCACCTCGTGCAACGGACTGTTCATCAAGCACGAAACTATTTCATTAACATCTTGTATGTGTGTAAGATTCACAATAATATCCTACATAACACGTAAGAAATCGTTAAAATACGAGAGACGTGTTTGCCTATGCTAAAAAGTAACAAAAACTTACTTTTGTATGAACTTCAATAATCGAAGATAAAATGGGACTGCATGTAATAAAAGATATTATTTCATTTTTATTGTTGACTTAAACCAAAATATTGGTAAATAAATATGGGGTCTTCAATAGAGTAGTGATTATCGTTCTACTTCTTTTTTTTTTAATTCTTTTTAATTTAATTTTATCTTTTTTCACGAGTTTATTCCGACTCCTTAATAATTGGAAAGAATAACTACAGAACCATGGCCATGGGACACAAATGTTTAGAGAGTGCGACATAAGAATTTGTTCAAACTTTACATTTATCATAGTTTAATTTAAAGAAAGAGTAAGAGTGCACGCTAACCATAGAGAGAAAAAATAAAATAAAAAAATGGCCCTTTTGATGCATTATCTGTACTTTCACAAGTAATGACTATGTAATCAACAACTCTTTCAACCTTTGTACACGAGAGTCCATTTCTGTAGGCACAAACCACGAGATTATCTAGAAGGATAATTCCCCATGCACGGGGGATAGTTTCGTGGGCCCCTCACAGTGGGAGCGGGCCCCACATGTATTAAAAAAAAATTGCACAAACCACATCACGTGTGTTGTCTGTAAACTCTCTGTAAGAATAGTTTTGTAGTCCAAGCATGGTTCTATCTAGAACACCTTCCATACGTATTAATATCAAAAATGCTGCAGCCAGGATCTAGTGAAACTCATGTTTTGTATGTAATTTTTTTCTCTTTAATAAGTAACTATTTTTACAGTCTCAAAGCCTTTTTTGACATTTCTTGTGACAACTTGAGACTTGTTTTTAGCATTTCTCATTACAACTTCAACTTTCACCTCGTGCAACGGACTGTTCATCAAGACACGAAACTATTTCATTAACATCTTGTATGTGTGTAAGATTCACAATAATATCCTACATAACACGTAAGAAATCGTTAAAATACGAAGACGTGTTTGTTATGCTAAAAAGTAACAAAAACTTACTTTTGTATGAACTTCAATAATCATGGGACTTTGGTAATTATGATGTTGACTTAAACCAAAATATTGGTAAATAAAGATTCAATAAGTATGAACTCGTTTCACGATTTGGGTGATCCAAAGGAAAGTTAACTACAGAACCATGGCCAAGGCACTTGCGACGAAGAATTTGTATCATGTTTAATTTAAACTAGAGTAAAGTGACGCTAACCATAGATGAAAAAATAAATAAAAAAATGGGCATGCATTAACTTTCACAAGTAATGACTATCGATCAACAACTTTTCAACCTTTGTACAGAGAAATTGCTCTGTACGGGAATATCTATAATTCCCCAATGGAGGGGATATTCACAGTGGGAATTACCCCACACTATTTAAAAAAAAAATTTCTACGGACCGCAAACGATTTTTGTCTGTAAACCCCTTGTAAAAATAGTTTTGTAGTCAAAGCATGGTTCTATCTAGAACACATTCCATACATATTAATATAAAAAATGCTGCTCTGCAAGGCCTATAAAAGGCCTGGCAGAGATGAGCTCTCACATGAGGCGAGTCCCATTAAAAACACTCCAAAAAACCCACCCCGCCCCTGTTTGTGAGAGGACTTGTCCATATTAAAAAAATGCATTACTCCTACTTGAAATGGAGATGATAACTCCCAAAATTTGTTTTGAATTTTTTTTTAAATGTAATAAATTAGTCGAAGTAGGGGAAAATGGGAATTGTGCATTAACAAGTTTTACCTCGATCATGCACCTAAAAAATGAAGCTAAGTTTGGAAAGATCATTTTGCTTGATTAGAAGTCGCATAACAAATTTGGATTCCAATTTTTCTTATAAATACCACATACGTACTCATAGCAATTTAGCCTATGTTTGACACCCATTTTGAGAGAAAAATTGGGTTTTAAATAGTGATTGACGAAAGAATGAGTGGTTAAAAAGTAAGGAAAATTTTTGGGTTTATGTGTAATATTATTTTATTGATAAAACGTGTGGTCGAAATGAATAAATAGAAAAAGAATGAGAATGGAAAAAAAAAATGAGTGTCAAACATAGGCTTAGTAAATGTCTAATCTAGAATGGACAAAATTGATAATTGCTATACTATGTTTGCATTTTTATCTTAAAAGTTTATCATTATGTGTAAAGATCATGGCCAAGGAGTAACTATATTTTTTCTTTATCAACTTGTTCGATTTAAAATTTTGATTGTGCTCTCTAACTCAAAATGTCTATATTTTTTCTTTATCAACTTGTTCGATTTAAAATTTTGATTGTACTCTCTAACTCAAAATGTATGCGTCCGCCACTGCCTGATAGACTAAACTTTGGATGAATTTCCAAATGGTGATATAGGGTGAATTGCATTCATGCCATGAATGTGAACAAAATCGTGACAATAACGTGCATCAAGTTGATATCAAAACTATAGGTCCCGTGTTCTAGTCAATGTTGTAGCATTTCGATAGAATGCGTAGATAATGTAGGAACGTGCTTGAAATGAGGGTAATTCAACAATAACTTTCGGATAAAGCAATGAAAATACATTACATCTCGTACACTCCTTTGATTAAAGAAAAATAGCTGTATTCGTTTAACCCAATAGCAAAATGGATAGAACAAAATGTAATTTGCATATGTTAAAAAACTTCAAAAATTTATCCATAAATTTAAGATAATTTCAAATGTTTCTCGCCACCCCGCTCCCATCACTCCGCCACTAGTTTAACTTGACAAAGTGCACACCCCAATGATTGTTGATGTGAATATTCAAATACTTATCCACTTTTTCTAGCAATAAAATAACAACCATCCAAAAAAAATATTCATCATTAATATACACCGTTATTGGTGTTGGTGATAATAAATCTCTTAGGGTGTGTTTAAATCACATTATTTTGAAAAAATGTATTCTGAAATAGTAGATTAATAAAGAATATGTGCTTGAAAAAGAAGGAAAAATTATTGATGTAATGAAAAATATTATTTTATTGAAAAATGTGTAGTTGAAAATGAGTAAAACAATGAAAATGAAAATTTTAATGTGTACCAAATAGGAGCTTAATTTATTTTCCAGCACTAATCGATGAATAAAAAAACTCACTATCATATAAATACGTGATGATTTTTACCGACGACAAATAATATTATTCAAACACATGGCTGATCTTGAAGATTGTATAGGTAGAAACTAGTAATTGCTCTAAGTTTTCAGCCTGCGTTCTTTCTCATTTTATTCATGTCACGTACAAACAAAAATGCATCAAAAGTGATAATTCACATTTACTGTCCCATTAGCTAATAAATTAGAGGCGAGTAAGCGAAAGCTTAGGCATGTTCCATAGACCGTCTTCCTGCACCATATATCGTCAAGGAGATCATAGCAGAAGAAAAAAAAAGGTCATTTCAAGTTTCATACAGAACCCTCCACGATTAGCATGTCTAATAGATCTTTACATCATCAAAGAAATAAACCTAACTGGAGGTCCGCTACAAGGCAAAAACATGGGGTTCATCCCCTATCTAGAATAAAACAGCTGCAGTTACAAAAGGAGGTAACTGTTGAGGCAATATGTTAAAATACCATGTCAAACATAATCACTTCTAGTAACAACAGTTTTAACTTCAGAAGGATTCTAGTTCCTCAACTTCATCTTTTCCATATATTCTCCCTGAAACTATGGCTGGGTAGAGTAGCATTTAGCAATTCCTTTGCCATGGATTGGATACACTGTCATGTTTTCCTTCATATTTAATAAATATACTACAAAATGGAAGGTATTTTCAGTTTAGACATCATCTCAACAATTGTCTGAAGTCCACAACTTCAGCATGCTCATACTCTCAGGTGCCAAATTACTTTGGGTCGACTTCAGCATCTATGTTTACCTTGAATACATTTTCCTTATCAGGGTACCACAAATCATCAGGATTGAGAGGTATGCAATTGGGATCAAGTTCAAAAGAATCTTCTGGAACTCCGCTTCTTTCAGCGCCACTCATTCTAAAACAAGGAATTCGATGAGAGAACCTAAACAGTTCATTGGGCTGTATAAAAAATGAATCAGCCTCACTCTTGCCCATTCGCTGAAATAGGCTCACGAATCCTTTAACTTTATCCAAGTAAGCAACCTTCACACCGTCACCTGCAACAAAATCAGAGAGAACCTCCACAATTTCATATTTGAAACATTTAGGATTCTTTCGGTTACAACTCCACCTTATATCCCAGTCCCTGAAAAGAGCCCAAGTCTCCCCTTTCCTAGGATATATGACTAAAGAACCTCTCTTCTTACCCTTCTCATAAAGCACTTGATGAGAGAATGTAAAACGATCTGAAGTATATTGAGTCATCTCACGCTTGAATCTGCCACAACTGACAGGTAACTCCTTTCTAACCCAATTCTTCTCATCTTCGTCTTCTGGATCAGCTTCTAACCAGGTAATTTGCAATTTAAATCCAGGACTCTCTACCTTCCTGACCAGAGCATAGAATCTTGGCATGCCGTCTAATGTATCAAAACAAGCCCACATTTGATCAACAGCAAAACAACTTTCCTCTCTGCCCTTGTCAAAATCATTAAATTCTGGATCGGGACACTCGTATATTTTTTCATCTAAATCTGTTTGAGAATCTTCTATTTCTTCAGTTCTTGCATTATCTGCATCAGTATGAAAGCTATTTGCATTACCACCCTTCAAATCTTCAGCATCTAGAGAATCCTCTTGCTCTTCTTTGCTATCACTACATGATCTCTTTGGAGGGATGGCAATGTCATTGTAGTCATTGTCATCTTCAATTTCATTGTATGAGATATGCTGCCTTTGCCGAGTTGATCTTCGTACACTGTGGTTACTATTAAGTCCAGAATCTCCCATGTTAGCAGGATCTCCAAAATTTTCCTCGACGGCCACATATTCTATGTCGTCACTACTTGATGTATCACAACTCTCGCTAGATTCCACTACCCTCTTCCTACCCCTCTTCCTATTTTTGTTTTTCTGATCACCTGATTCTCTAGTCATTACATCGCCATTGGGCATTCCACCCCTTTCATTTCCACCACTCATTGAATGGAAATTCTGGGTCTTTTCTTTTTTTTTACCACTAGCACTCCCCTGAGATCCTGCACCAGGAGCCGGGAATCTAATGTTACTTTGCATGCCCATTTTTGGGGGGGCCTGATTTGGGGTCCCTACATTCGGAAACACCTCTGGAGCACTGGGTTGACTGCATTTGGATCCCATGGAAACACCTTGAGAACCTATATCATAAGCAATAAAGGTTTTTAAGCAGTAAGGGCACTGCAAAGATTTGTTCCCATTTTCTTTCTGGCAAGGGAATTTAATAATGCAAAACGGGCAACAAGTCCAGAACATTCCCTGTCCAACTGTTGAATTAAATCCTGTTGCTTGATGATGATTCAGACCACTGAATTTATCAGCAAAATAGTTTGGAAATTTGTTTTGGAATCCATATTGTTTCTTAAAAGAAGGGTTTGTGTTTATGTGATGAGGGGTTTGATTTGATGGAGTCGAACTAACTGAAACTCTAATCTTGCTGTCAAATGAAGACCTCTTTGCTGGGTCCGTAAGCACTAAATTTGCTTCCCCAACCAGCTTAAAAGCAGCTTCTGCACCAGGAAATCTGTTCTTATCAGGATGGAGAACAAGTGCAAGTCGTCGGTATTGTTTCTTGATGGTCAATTCATCAGCCAACTTTTCAACCCCAAGGATTCCGTACCAGTCCTTTTCAGATCCCAAAATCCTATTTTTAGCTGCACAGTGAACATCACATATGGCCAGCATTTGTGTTATATTCTCAAGTTCAGGGTACAGATTTCGCGCTTTCAAAGCAATCTTTCTTGCCCCTTCAAAGTCATTGTTCTCCATCTTCTCCTCTGCAATCCTTTTAGCTCGGGAGGCCTCATCTTTATTGCACTCCATGATGTGAAGTAGTAATAGGAAAATCTACTGGCCAAATTCCTCAAGAGTAGTATCAACAGCACTGCAAATTCTCTTCCCACTCAAACCATATAACTATGCTCTTTCCGCCAAGTCAACCAAGTATCCAGATAGTTCCTCCGCATAGCTACACTCTGCAGACAAATGCAAAGATTTCCATAGGAATTACTTTCCAAGTTAATTCATTACCAAGTATACTTCTTCGTCGCAAAAGGGAAAAAAATTGAAACAACAATGATGAAGCAAAAAACAGAAAGCATTGCTTTCTTAGGCTTAATATAAGCAAAATAAAATGAAAAGTGCAGCACAACAATAGTAATTACTAATTACCAAATTGAAGCTTCTATAGCTGCGATGCAAAGATGTTTAGATGGCAGTTGGGTAATGAGAGAACTATCGGGCAGCCCAACCATAGGCATATAGACTGACCCTAGGCACAGAAACTTCAAAAGAGAAACAAATAAGAGCACTCCATCAACATATAGAAATCTTTATGACAGGAAATCAAAGAAGTCAATTCATGTTCCATCAGATAATCGAGATTTCACAGCTTGCATTATATGATGATAAGATACATCTTTACAGTAGATGGATAAATCATTTTTTATAGGCTACCACAAAGGTTTTCATCTCAACTCATTGCCAGTAAGTCATTTCCCAATTTATAAACCATGGTGTTCAGTATTTTCATTGTTCAACCAAATATGCACACAGTAAACCAAAGGCCTAAAGAAAAATGTGCAATCACTAGAAGACAAGGTGGGTGGTGGGGGAAGAATGTCACAAAAGTAGTTCAGAAGAAGACTCTGATTTGCAGAATCTTGATAACTCTACTAATCATGATTTCAAGTGTATGACAAAGTATAAGTGAATAAAAAACAAAATCGGGTATCTAGGTTCATTCTGCTCAATTCCATAAAAAGCTAGACTCCGGTCACAGAATCTAGATCACTCTAACTAAACATGATGTCAAGTGTGTCCAAGTAGAAGTGAATTTTTTAAAAAAAAAAATTAAAAAAAATCAGGTTACTAGGTGATTCTGTTCAACTTGCATAAATTGCAGGGTTATTTTCATGAACCAGATTTCTTTCTTTTTAACTTTCTTTTTTAGCATAACTCCTATTGTGCTCTTCGTTACAAAATTTTGTGTATTCTGGTGAGATTCCCTAATCATAGGAAGCTGCACAAGTACAGATGTTTTAATATTTAACATTTTGTTCCCACCTCAATCATGTTATGGTTCGTGACTAGTCAATTACAGATTTTAACTTTAAAGTTTCACTCCCTTTAATCATGTTATAGTTTAATCTAGTCAATTATATCCTTTTCTTGCTATTTGTTAGGTCATATATTTTGTTTAGGAATTGAACCAACAAAGGAAATTTACCATTACTATCATAGTATGCAATATAAATGTACTGTGTTCTATTCTGACACATAAATACTCAAATTGAAGGCACCAAAAACCTCTACTGCTCAGACTCTTTGAAATGGACGAAAAATCGGTATCGCCACGATGCAACACGAGTATGGATATGAGATATGCGTCCGATCCTCCAAATTTCAATCGAACACTTCGCCACTTTTGCTTCTTTCTTCTTTCTATTTTTTTTTTTTTTTACTTTCCCTTGTCTTTCCCTTTTCTTCTTTCTCAATTCTGCTCCATGTAAGCCTAACGCCGCCATCAAGAGGGTGGAGGAAGGCGACAACATTAGATTTTCCCTTCCTTTTCTTCTTTTTTTATTCTTTCCCTTTTCTTCTTTTTTTCCCCTTCTTTCCATCTCTGCATCGATGGTTTAGGGTTTTTTTTTTTGTATAAAATGAAAATAGGTTTCATATAATGTTACTTAGTGTTCCACTAAGTCCAAATTGCAATCAAATCCTTCATGTTCTATTTTATATAACATTTTAGTAATTAACTTCTCATAATTAAAAACTAAACCCTAAAATTTTATTTTATTCGTCCTAACCCCTTATTCAATACTCATTTTCCTTCTTTGTGTACAATTGACTTTGGTCTATTTAAAATAACATCTTGGGTTAATAAAATAAATTGAAATTTGAAAGACATATCCATGTACCAATTTCTAAAATTTGAACTATATTTAGCCATATCTACATACCCTATATTTTAGAAAATAAAATATAAGACACATAGATACGTACCCGTATCCGAGCATCATAGCCAAAAACACACGTAAGGTAAGGAAACAATCTCTTCCAAGAAAATTCCTTGTCCTACTATCTCATCTTCTATTTCCATCTGTACATACTGGCTTTTTTTTTTTTTTTTCTCATCCTTCCATTATTTTGAGCTTCAATATGCTCATCAGTCATTGCTTTATGCCACGAAAGTATAGTGCCAATACCATGAACAGGAGGACACCTTATGACAAGTGAAAGGGTAAACTATTAATTTTATGTGTGCGCGCGCATTGTAAACAGCAACTACAGCTTGTCATTTGGCCTTTTGAAGGTCAAAAATGACAATTTATCAATTGGTTTTGCTCAGAAATATTGGGATTAATTAACGGAAAACCATTGTGACTAAATATATCGAGCATACCAGCATGTTTAATCCACTAGGATATAATTTAAAAACTTTCTCCCTTTCCTATACTGAGGATCAAGAACAGGCTGTAGACAATTAGACAATCACATACACAACTAGGGCACATATTGACAGCAAAATATAGTTTCTAAAGGAGGATTAACATCCAAATAATATTTCAAGGCTGGTATATACAAACAAGAATATTTTTACAATTGCGGAATTTTATTTCAAGATTTGAGGTTTCACTTTTACCAAGCCGCTGAAAATTAATTACAATAATTTTGCACAATTTTTCCTTTTTGAAAATAAAAAGTATTATATGGGTGCAAAACACAATTAGTCAAAGTCAATAATTAATTTTAACTACACATTTCACGGGACTCATAGCATTTCAACTACACATTTCACCAACTTTTACCAAAATCTATTAACAACTTATTTTAATCTCACTCAAACAGGGGCATAATTGAAAAACTTTTCTGCTAAAAATTAAGTTCAAGGAAAAAAAAATAACAACTGAAATACAAGCACTAAACTCACGATTGCAGACCTATTAACATAATGGGCTAAAAAGCTTTAATGAATATTGAAAGAATGGGTCCTGAATTTAATTATAGAAAATCTATATTACGTAATTAATTGATGCTCTATAATCACTTTTATATTTATTATGTTTCTTCTTTTCTTCAAAGTATACAGAATGGATGATAGCAAGAATGGTCTAAAGGACATTACAAAATGACCATAACGAATGCTCATTGTTCATAAATAATTTGAAGTTAGAAACTAATGGAGTAATACATGCAAGGAACTATGTTGAACTAATAATGTATGACCCCCATCATTCTCATTAACTTTTAGTTTCACAATGATAATATTTTGACCAATTAAGAGAAAAATTCACTAATGCAAAATAAGTGAAATAAAGCATATTAAGGAATATTACAAGTCGGACGAGAGTATGAAAATGTGGTAAACAAATGCTTTAATGAAGCTAATGAAATTTTACTTATATTGTAATTAGTGAATATATCATAAATGAAGTCTTGCTAGGTTGATGTATGTGTCTAACAGAAATACATACTTAGGTTATATAAAACATCCAACCATTCAAGAAACGTACAAAACCATCATTATATTACGCAATCTAGAGTGGTAACATAGAGAAACCAGTTTCTTCTATAACTGCATTGCAATTGCTCCATTTCTAAAAATTGAACAGGCAAATATATGTTTCTTTGTTATTAATTAATTTGTGAAAATTATTATATTCTAAGATTTGGGATTATCAAAGTTACTATTTGCACTTAGGCAAATGCCTCACTCTCAAAAATCAAGTCCTACTTTCATGAAACATTATCTCATAATGTTGAATGCCATGTCTTTTACGATTCTTAGCAGGTTGTCTTTCACTTTCTAGAGGATTCACAACTCATTCAATCAGAACCAAGATTAAATACATTGGATGATAAAGAAACATTTTACGTTTTGGAAATAACATACATTTTTATGATTACTCTTGTCATGTTGTAATTGTCACAGTAATAAACATTTTCTGTGCTTTTTCTTTTTATGCATAGTGCAAGTTGAACAGAGAAATAGTAAGATTTTCAATAAGAGCCCACCAAGAGATTGCATTCCAGGAAAGGGCTCAGTGATGACTTTCAATCATGACTTTACAGTCGTGAAATTATACACTCCATGGTATATACTTCTACAATTTAACCATTCATGTACTGCACTTTCCTACTTTATTTCATTAACAAATTAAAAAATCATGAAAAAGAAAATTCTATTCCTCGGAAGTGCTGAAACCTATTAACATTCACATTTAGATGGGTTTCTACACATCCAACATCTAAGCAAGAACATAGGGCAAGTTTAAATATAAATCTCAAAACAAAAAATTTCGAAAGAAAAATCAGACAAATGCAACAAAAACAAACCAAAAACCAGAAGGCAACGCCATTATCTCACTAAAACTGCATAACCATACAACAAAATTTAACAATTATGTTTAAGCAAAAATAAATAAATATGAACAATGTGCAATTTAAAGAACGTCATATTACTAAGAAAAAGTTCAGTTTTTTTTTTTCCCCTTTATTCTTGATCCGGTGATCCCTAAAGCAATTTTCCATATAAATTCAAAATTTTCAAGGCAGATTGCTCGTTGCTCAATTAGTCAGGCACTGTGTTTACTCCACAATGGTCACCCGTTCAAATCCGAATATCCGGCCATAAACTTCAGGGCCGTGGGATTAGTCGAGGTACGCATAAGCAGCCCGGACATCCACAGTTATAAAAAAAAATTTCAAAATTTTCAAAAATCAACTTTCCTAAAGAGTAAGAAATCGGCCCAATTTTTTTGAAAAATGAAATGAAATTAGGAATTAATAATTTAAAACCCTAGACTTCTGAAATGTTGAAAGGGAGCAAACAAAATCAGAAATTGGATCGAAATATCAATGGATATGTAAAATATAAATTAACAAACACATAAACTAAAAGAAATAACTGCTTGAACCTCAATTCAAACAGCCGACCCGTATAAAAACGGTACGAATTTTAACACACACAAAAATCTCGGTATATAATTAAAGACATAAAAACGAATAATGCGTGTATGTGTAAATATGCGAACCTTATATCTTTTAGATAGAAACGCTCACTGGTTGGAATATAGAAAGAGAGAGAAGTGTTTAAACTTTTAAGGGGTGTTTTGAGATTCTTGAGGCAAATAGAGAGAATGAAATGGCGGGAAGAAGAAAGCAAAAGAAAATTTGGGGTCGAACAGAGAGAGAGAGGGTTTTCAGTTTTCTGTGATTTGTAATGTCAAACGACGCACTTGATTCTGGAAGCATCCACGCTTTCACATTAGTGCTTGTTTGGCTAAAACATTGATCATAAGTTAAGAATTAATTTTAATTATACATTACATAAGTTTAGGATCCATTTGATTGCAAATGTGAAAAATGGGTGGAAAGAAAATGTTTCACATGGAATTGATTTGCCTAGAAATTGTTTTACTGAGAATTACAATTAATTGTGTTTGATTGATATAATTTTTCGTGAAAAATGTTGAAAGTTTCTTGTCCGTTTGGCTTCGTTTTTTATGAAAATTGTTCATTAAAATGATAACTTTTTCTACCGTTGTGTCTAAAATTTATTCACATTGCCAAAAACAAATAAATTGAAAAAAGAAAATAATCATATCAAATACTATTCGTTTGACTTTATTTTGTATGGAAATTGTCAATAAAAGTGATAATTTTTTTTACCATCGTGTCTAAAAATTTTTCAATTGATAAAAAAAATTGAAAAATATTTACCAACCAAAATATCAAAAATGTGGGAAAATTGGAAAACATTTTTCCGAGAAAATTTTGCCTATCAAACACTATAAAAATTGAAAAATCCATGAAAAATGTGTAGTATCAAACGGAGCTTTATGGTAAATATTCATTTCTTCGTTGCTTATTTCGTGTAAATTCACTTCTTTTTATCAAAATCAGTTTTTGGATTTCCCAAGTAAGCACTTGTAGTGAGCAGTGACAAAATGACTAGGGGTGTAGAGTTGGGCAATGTTTTGAGTTAGGGAGCAATACATTAAATTTACCTATAAGAATTACTTTTCAAAATTAACAAATTTGTCCAATTAATTTAAAAATCAAGTGGTAAATAGATTTATTAAATATTAAATTATAATATAATATATATTAATTATTTACACCCCATCACCCCACCCCACCCCACCCCACCCCATCACCCCACCCCACCCCACCCCATCACCTTCCCTCCATCTCCGGCACCGTTCCGACGACAACCCGATGACTCTCCGGCGTTCACTCCGACGACTGTTCCGACTGCCGCTCCGACGATTTCAAGATTTCTAGAAAATAAAAAATTAGAAATCACATCCCCACCCCCACCCCTGTCTCCACATAACTATAATAATCAAGTATATAATTTCTAATATTAATTGTTAGAAATGTATTTCAATCTACGTCTTAAACTTATATTTTGAATAAACAAATAAAAAACTTTCTCAATTAAGAAAGTGTCATCAGTGACTAATTGTGACTAAGCGTGTATTCAATGTGACTAACTGTGGCCAAGCTTGTATTCAGTGTGACTGTGTGTAACCAGTTTTTGTGTTAATTGTGACCAAATGTGACTTGAATATGATCAAGTCACAATTAGCACAAAATTGGTCACAACCAGTCACAGCTCACACATATTTGGTCACAAATGGTCACCACAAACAAATTCGCTTACACTACGGACTAGCACCACAATCCACCACTTGTCATCACCACCATCACCTCCAATGCACCACATCACAATTTATTTCATTGGTCACGGATCAAAAAATTGTAAGATTTTGTCAAGGGAAATGTGTTCGTTTGTACGTCATTTTTTGTGAACATGCCAACTAATTCTAGTAGTCTCACGGACAAAACCCTAGAGAAATGACCTGGTTGCTCATAAATTAAAATTTAGCCTGTGTTTGAGAGAAATTATTTCATCATTTCTATAAGAATTTGGACCCTTTTTTCAAAGTTGGTGGGTCCCACAAGACCACCTTGGTCAAATATGGTTGGCTTTCTACTGCTAATATGTATAAGAAAACTTTATGTTGTCCACAAGTTCAACTTCATGGTCAATTGTCTTCTTCCATCAACAACATGTAAGAATTAATGTTAGTTTACACCATGTATTTATTAGAGTAGTTGCTAAAGAATAAATTATTTTGTACTTTCTTTTAGTAGACGTAAGAATCACTCAAGACATTTCCTCGACGGCTTTCTTCTCTGGCCAAGTTCAATCCTTCTAGCAGCCCTTTTGCTTTGTTTTCCAACGACGGAACAAAATCGGATTCTTTCTGAATCGATTCTTGATCAGGAGGCTGCTTTTGCAATAAGGAACCATCCCTCCGACTAATCGGCGACGCTGACATTCTGAGAGCAGCCGAGGCCGATCGGCTTTTTCCTAAGTGCTTAGTTACAATCTTAAAATTACCCACTCTACTGCTCTGCGATAGATTTACCGTCTCCGTCACCGGGGAAGATAACAACATGACAGAATTAGAGAATTTTGATTTTTCATTTTGTCTCTTTGATACCTTGACATACAAAGGCTTTATCAGCTTTACAACCTCACCAAAACCGCCACCGATTCGCCATAGCCACCAACACACATATATGCACAACCAACAAAAATACCTAAAACTCCCCAACACCACCACAATCGCGGATGAAGAAGAAAAATAATGGATCAGCAAAGCCGTCGCCGCAGTTGCGCTGTGAAGAGAGAGTGAGGAGTGAGAGATGAGAGAGAGGGGGTGGGAAGAGACGATTCAAAGATAGAGATGAATGAGAGAGGGGATTGAAAATTAGGTTTTAATTATTAATTTAATTAACACCTGACTTGTGCTAAAATAAACATTCCACCTGATTTTTGAATTCGGAAATTTAAATACCTTGTTTTAGGTAATTTTCTGTTTGAGCTAATTAGATCATTTGATAAGAATTCGATCCAATCGAGATCGTGTCTATTGGCCCACCCATTAAAAGTTCAGTCCAAATTTGACCCCCAAGGCCCAATATGGGTTGGGCTAGGCTGGTCCATGCACTTTCTGGACTTGTTTGCAGGTTAATAATTATCAAGGCTTAAACGGTCGAGAAAATGAAAAGATTGAAATCATACTATAGTTGCTTGATTAGGGATGACAAAAAAATTCGACAAACTCGATACTTATGGGGCCTTACCCCAAACGGGGTGAGGATTACCAGCTTAATCGGGTATTTGAATCGGGAACGGGGAGAAAATTTTTGCTCTGGGGTGGAGACGAAGTAACGGACTAATAGGTGCCCCGCCCCACCTCACCTCATTTAATTTTTTTTTTTTAGAATTCAATACTTTAAATAGAAAATTTTACGAAATTTAATTAATTCTAATAAAAAAATGGTAACTAAAATTATATAAAAAAATAAGGCAAACAATAAAAGTCTTAGTTTACCAAATATATTTTAATAATTTAACTTTTAAAAATAAGTAAAGATTAAAAAAATATACATTATTATCTCAATATAATGAATGGGAGTAATAAAATGAATTATCAAAAATTTAAAAAAAAAAAAATTAACGACGTAGTAAACGGGGTAAGGACCCCGCCCCATCTTGCCTTAAACGGGGTAATGGGGCGGGGGCCTGACATGGGAGGTTGCCCCGATCCCGCCCCGTTGCCATCCTTGTACTCGAAAAATAGTTTGATAATAATTCAAGTATGAGATAATTCACTATATGTTTATTTAAAATATTTTTGTTCCATTTAGCTGTACTCAAAGTTATGAGCAATTATCTCCCATTATATAATGGATTTTTCATTCTACAAAAGTCGCACATCAGACACGTGAAGAGAAACAAAATTTATACCTTTATCACTAAACTTCGGCACGAATCTAGGAGTAGAATATTTACACAAAAAATATATGTTTGTAGGAATTTAAGGAGTAGAATCAAATCTTACTATGCAACAAAAAGTTCAAGGAATGCCCTGTATATAACATGTGAAGGTCATGGCTTTCGAAAGAAAAATAGTGAGAACTATTAGATGAAAGTAACAATCTCATCAGTTGGACTATGAATTTTCATTTATCGTTAATTCACTTAGATTATTAATTCATATTCATCATCCCCGATTGACATCTAACAATATATCAAGATAATATACAATGGGAAATGTGATGTGGTGTGACAAAATCAAACTTATTCAATTGCCGTGAAACTATAATTCTTTTGTGAAATCTTTTTTTTTTTTTAATAATATTAAATTGTTCATTATTATCGATGTATCAAAAGATTAAGAGCGATAGATATTATGTTAAAAGTTGGGCGCTTCCTCGTATAACTCGATCGATTACGATGTGTGTGTGTGTGTCAATCTCGATTTAATCGAACATATCTTTCGTCCCGCTCTTAAGTTCATAATCTTCGGAACTCTTTTCTAGTTGTGAACTCACATTGTCCAAGAATTTTGATATCAACTTAAGCAAATGATAGGCTGATCATAATCTAGATTAATGGAGAGGAAGAAAAAAGAAGACACTAATAAGAAGAAAGCGTGGGAGTCCTAGGAAGGAAACTGAAAAGGAAAATGAAAAGCCATGGAAGGAAAAAAAGATAAGAAATAAAGAAGGAATAGAAAAAGGAAAAGAAAAATCTGGTTACGCGCAAAAAAAAAAAAAAAAAAAAAATTTCCTGCCCACAATCTTGATAACTTTTATAACGTTCATTTATTACGGCATACAATAACTATAAGCATGCCTTAAAAGTTATTTTTTTTAAAAAAAATAAATCATTTACAGCATATGCTTGAGAATCACGCCATAATAATAAATCATTTACGATGTGTCCTAAATGTATATCGTAAATACTTTAAATTAGGAGTTGACAAAACTCCTGAATCGAACCAAGCGATTTTTCATAAGTTAAATACCCGAACGAGTATTTGAATCAAGAACCGATGGATTTGATTCGGTTCTAGACCTTTTTAAATTTTTTATCATTTCCTTCCCAATTTCATATTTTCATTCGATAAGCACATGTCCACTAATCACAAATAATTTGATAAATTGAAAACATACATCTACGTGCCCAAATCGAAGCCATCGACGGCGGAGTCTGACTTCCCATCTCCAACTGCTCATTGAAGCTACAAATGAAAATGTCATTAGTTATATTCATGTAGTGTCGCATTAAATGTTAAAAAAATTAATTATGGTACAGAACCGAACCAAATCGAACCCGAACGGTTCTATAATTATATTTGTATTCGACTGTTCTATTTATTAAATACCCGAAAATTTTGATTCGGTTTGATTCCAAAGAGAACTGAATCGAACCGGACCATGTCCAGTCCAACTTTAAATATTTGGATTATTACGATACACATTTATGGCACGTCGTAAAAACAGACTTTTTACGGATGCCTGAAATGCACACGTCGTAAATGAATGACATAAAAAACTACTTTTATTGTAGTGTATCTCAGAGCGACAAATTGTATATTGATTATTCACAACCTTTATATAATTATTTTCATACGTGAACAATACAACATGATCGACTTTTAACATAACAACATCCATGTGAAATCTATGTAGATGGTCTCCATTGTTTTGTTCTCTTAACAAAACATTTACGCGTCTATTTAATTGATGAAATCTTACTTTGTGAAATCAACTAGTCACTTCATAAACTAGAAAATGTCTCACGTGATGGTGTAACCGTAATAAATAATAACGATATTCATATCTTCTTATTATTTAATACTGACAACCACGAATAGCTTAAGAATCAATCATATACAAATTATATCTCACAATGACAACTCCTTATAATAACAAGTTATCAAGACTTGAATCTACAAACTCTATTAATTTAATTTGTCATAATAATAATAATAATTCAATTAAGTAATAGATATGTCATAAATAAAATGTATGAATCAAATTAAAGTATTTACATTCTAAAATCGAGTGGACCGAGAACATTACACTTGCACGCAATACAAAGATATCTTCCACAAGGTGATGGTAATGGGAATTTTCTTTAACAGTAGGAAAATCTTGTTTCCTAGTTTCTTTCCAGTTTATGCCACAATAAATAAATTGTTAAGTTAATTCTGATCTTACAGATCAACTCGGCGATGGTTGGTCTGTGGCTTCATTCTATTTTGGGTCAGAATCACTGCTTAGTTGGTTTAGCTCATGAGAAGAAGTTAACGAATGCACAAATATCACAATCTTGTTCCGGACAATAATGTTGTATATACAATAACAGAAGAACGTAATAATTTTGTAAGGGTCCGTTTGATTGTAAAAGTGAAATTTGGGTGGAAAGAAAATGAATTATAGAGAATTGAATTGCCTTTAATTTCTTTTACAGTGAATTGTAATTAATTGTGTTTGATTGATATAATTTTCCACCTAAAAAATGTTAAAAGTTTAGTGTCCGTTTGATTTCGTTTTTCATGAAAATTGTCAATTAAAGTGATAATTTTTTTTTTTACCATTGAGTCTAAAATTTGTTACAATTGCAAAAAAAAAAAAAAAAAAAAAAAAAAATTACCACACCGAATACTATTCGTTTGACTTTGTTTTGTATGAAAATTGTTAAAAAAAAAAAGTGATAAATTTGTTTACCATTGTGTTTAGAATTTTTCTCAATTGCCAAAAAAAAAAAAAAAAAAAAAAATGGAAAACAACAAATCACCTAAAAGGTGGGAAAACCAATTCACCAAAAACCAAAAAAAAAAAAAAATTAGTCACGTGACGGCAAAGCAAGAAATGAATTCCATGAAAAAAAAAAAAAAAAAAAAAAAACCCCCACCAAACAAGCTATACATTAACGATAAGTATATCCTCTAACTTAATGTTTTTAAGTATTTAAATGACCAAAATATCATTTTTCAATATCGTTTTAATTTTAATTATTTGATTTTGGTTATTTTATTATTAAAAAATGTAAAATTACAATTTTAATATTTTAAAATCAGTCAACATTATTGTCAAAGTCAATTATCTAGTCAACTAACGGTCAAACTAATATAAACCATCCATTTGGACTTCAGCTGCGGACATTTTGAAAAATTTGGTACCGTTCATGACAAAAACGAAAGCTTTGGTATCGTGGGTGATACAAATTTAAAGTTTGGGCAAAGTCTGCTACTAAATGAAAGATTTGGTATCGCTACTGCAATTATCCCTAAAAATATCTACTTGTTTGCATAACATTGCATACATACGACTTCTTACGTTCCAGTCACAAGGAACCTGCTTCATATATTCCACTTGACTTGGAGTTTTAGGACTATGATATGTGAAAAGTGAGTTTCATGTCTGAAAGGTATCTGGCCTTCTTTGAAATTTTGCATAGTAAACCTAACCACTACTTTAATAATGAAGTTTGGAAAGAACAATCTTCAAGTTCTTCCTATTTCGAATGATCCTAGATTCCTAGAACATAATTATCATTTTTCCAATATTTCATGTCAAACTGTTTGCCGACCACTTTTTAGCTGATTTTAATATTGCTCTCGTATCATTCATAATGAGCAAAAAGTCATCGATATACAAAACGAGAAAAATAACCTTGTTCATCTTCAATGTGCTTATAGACACAATGCTCATCTAGGATCGAATTGTATTTGACTGATGAAACCCTTCAAACTGGGATGGTTTTTCAGAAGCCCAGGAGAACAATTTTGAAAACCCGGCAAGTTTCTTTTGCAGCTTAGCGCAGATTTAATTCATCGCGTGCAAGTGCTAACCAGTTGGACTAGTTAGTATGGTTAACTAGTGCATCTCATATGTTTTGATGAAATATTAGCTTATAATTTATTTATATGAAAATTATTAATTAAATATAAATATATTTGGGTTAATTTCACAAACGGTCACTGAAATTACCTGAAAATGACAAAACGGTAACTGAAGTTTCAAAAACGGTCACTGAAGTTTGAAATTTCTTTCACAAACGGTCACTAAATTTTCAGATTTTTTGAGTAAGTTTGCGGCAATTTTTCGACAACTTTCGACCATCAAAACCTCCAGTTTCGGATACCGTTGGAAAGCCCACAATGTCCTCTTCAATTACCACCAAAAATCTCCCCAAAAATCCAAGTGATCGGCCAGAATAAACCCACGAAGTCGGCAACCGAAAATTGTGAAAATCTGCCCAAATTTTCAGATTTTTTTGGACGAATTTGCGGCATTTTTTCAGCAACTTCTGACCACCAAAACCGCCGATTTCGAATACCGTTGGAAAGCCCACAATGTCGTCTTCAATTACCACAAAAAATCTTCCCATAACTCCAAGGGATTCGGCCGGAATAAACCCACGAAGTCAGCTTTCAAAAAAATCCGAAAATATGCCCAGTTTGGGTAGCTGATTTCGTGGGTTTATTCCGACCGAATCCCTTTGAGTTATGAAAATATTTTTGGTGGTAATTGAAGAGGACATTGTGAGTTTTCCAACGGCATTCGAAATCGGAGATTTTGGTGGTCGGAAGTTGCCGAAACAATGCCGCAAACTTGACCAAAAAAACTGAAAGTCTGGGCAGATTTTCACAATTTTCAGTTGCCGACTTCGTGGGTCTATTCCGACCGAATCTCTTGGATTTTTGGGGAGATTTTTGGTGGTAATTGAAGAGAACATTGTGGGCTTTCCAACGGTATCTGAAATCGGTGGTTTTGGTGGTCGGAAGTTGCCTAAAATTGCCGCAAACTCGCCCAAAAAATTTGAAAATTCAGTGACCGTTTGTGAAAGAAATTTCAAATTTCAATGACTGTTTCTGAAATTTTGAAACTTCAGTGACATTTTTGTTATTTTCAGGTAACTTCAGTGACCGTTTGTGAAATTAACCCATATATATTTGATTGATTTAATTTTTAATCTAGAAAATATTTATTGGTGGATAGATGAGAGGGGATAAATGAGAAAGAGAGAGATTACCTTAAAAATAAAAATCACCACTCTTTAAAGAATTTTTTTCCTTATTTTTGAGGAAATATGATCACATGACTAAAAGTTGAAAAATATTTTTAATGAAAAAATTGTCAATCAAACACTCCAAAAGCAAGAATTTGAATCAAAAAAATTACACGTTTCATGGAAAATAAAATCAATCAAACATACTCCTTTTGAACCGATTATGACATTTTTAGCCCATGTTTGTCTCCCTTGAAAATATTTTTTTAAATTACCGTATTCATTTTTAACCACACATTTACACAATAAAATATTTTACACAAAAACTCAAAAAGAAAAATCATACTTTTTAACCACACATTTGCTAAAAAATTAATATTCAAAATATCATTTTTATCTCAATAATGATCATCAAACATGGGCTTAATTACTTTTCAGTATAACTATTTTTTTTATTTAAGTTGTCATTAGCTTTTCTTTATTCTTTATCTTTCTATATATAAAAAATGGCTATTAAACGGAATTTGTTAGTTTAACGGAAAAACTAACGGAATTTCTTGTTTTAACGGAAAATCTTTTTTTACCACCCCTTACTTTCAAAATTATAATTAAATAATAATAAAAATAAATTAGCTTTTGATAATTCCTTCAAACTAAAATATTTTGGAGTTAACTTATCCGAATCGACTTTTTCTCGAATCTGATTTATGTATCTAATTATGATTTATCAAACGAGACCAATATTCATATATTTACGATAACTCCATCAATATCTAAATTTTTGACACAAATAAAATATAATTTGATAAATGTATCATTTAGTCCTTAACTTTCAAAATATTAAAATATAGTATATAAAAATTGAATTATATTTTATGAAAATTTTCGGGGTATTACATTTTCACCCCCTTAAAATATTTTCGTCCTCGAAAATTTACCCGTCACTTACCAATACTAAATCTAACACATGATATACATATATCTCTTCTATATAATAAGTGTGTATGAAACAGAATTTATTGGTTTAACGGAAAAACTAACGGAATTTCTTGTTTTAACGGAAAAACTAACGGAATTTCTTGTTTTAATGGAAAACCTATAACTTTAGGGTCAAACTTGAATTTATTTAAAACCTTAGGGATTAAAACTTAAAATTTAACCCATAATCCTTAAATTGCAGCCAAGGACATTAACATATCAAATTTATACAAGAATTCCCCGCCTCCTCAACTCCAAAAAATCGAAAAAAAACTTTTAATCGTTCATGACTAAAAAATCTAATGTTGTCAAACCCGGCCCGGCCGGTTCGACTGAAAAAATCGGGAACGGGGCCCAAAATCAGGCCAAACCATGTCCGATTTTTTATTATTTTCAAAACCGGTTAAAACCCGTCAAACCGGTCCCGATTTTCAAATTTTTTTTTTTTGGTTTAAAAATTTTTAACTTCATAAATGGGCTTCAAAATTTATTTAGAATTCTAAGGCCCATGGAGAAGTAATGGATCTCATACTCATTTTATAGATGCACTTCTCTCTAAATGTTTCATAAACTTCCAATGTGGGATTGTGTCTTTTATACATGCTCTTAACTCTAAGAGTTTTATAAACTTCCAATGTGGGATAGTGATATATAACCAAAAAATGATAAAATATACATCAAAATCATTTTCAAATGTATGTTTGACTAATTTGATTTTTAATAACAACTAATTAAATTGTAATATTCACCTTCATTTTTTCATTTATTTAATTTTCAAATTTAACTTAAATTACACTTGATTATTAATATATTAATGTTAACTATCATTTTCTATAAGTTTAAATTATTTTAATTTAACAAAGTAAACTATTTTAACATATTGATTTTTAATTTTTAGTATTGAGACTAATTGTAGGATAATGAATCTAATTAGTAAAAATATATTTACTTTGAATTATTAATATGAAAATTTTAAAAAATATATATTAATTTTATATTATTTTATTTTATTTATTTTATGTATTTATTGCATCCGATTCAACTCCGATTGAACTTTTTGACCCTTGACCCTTCACATTTTCCGGGTTGATCACCGGGTCAGTTTTCAAAACACTGAAAAAACCTTAATGGAGAAACTCTTCCCCCCCTTTTCATGGCCGACGCCCCCAAGAAACCGTAGTGGCCGGGGGTTGGGGGCGGCTGTGCTTGCCCATCATCTTAGTTGGATTAATCATGGGCGCAATAATCATCTTTTTCTCTCGCACAAGCAATATATGGAGACATTCAATTTAATCCATTCAAATCCAGCAATCAATTCATGAGAAATACTGGACTTACAGGCTACTGTTTCACAGAAGCCTTACAGAAAATAAAAAGGAGTAAAGACTTAAGTCATGTAAAAAGTTTAAACCTCCGTTTGTTTCTCATTATAAACCCATAAAAATGAAAAATATGACCGTTATCCATCACATTAATCTATCAATTTTGAATTTCTATCTCTTGTGTGGGGTTCAATAACGGCTATATTTTTCATTCTCATTCTACATTAATGAGAATCAAGTGGAGTCTAAGTAAACTCATCTTCTTACCCCTTAACATACCTTGAGTTTTCTGTTTGTGATTTTAGGTTGGAAATGACAGAAAGAAACACTTTATTTAATTATTTATCAATTACATAAACATCACATCATTAATTATTTAATTAACCAAAAAAATTACATCTTTATTAATAACAAATTAATTCTTAAACAAAACTATTAAATATAAACTAAGCAAACGTGCATTGCACGTTGCTTACACCTAGTTATCATAATACATATCATACTTTAACGATAAAATGAATTGCATTATTACTTAAAAAAGTGTAAAGAATTAAGTCATGCAAAAAGTTTAAACCTCCGTTTGTTTCTCATTAAAAACCCATAAAAATGAAAAATATGACCGTTATTCATCACATCAATTTTGAATTTCTATCTCTTGTGTGAGGTCCAATAATGACTATATTTTTCATTCTCGTTCTACATTAATGAGAATCAAACGGAACCTAAGTAAACTCATTTCCTACCCCTTAACATACCTTGAGTTTTCTGTTTGTGATTTTGGGTTGGAGATGACAGAAAGAAGCATTTTATTTAACTATTTATCAATTACATAAACATTACATCATTAATTATTTAATTAACAAAAAAATTACATCTTTATTAATAATAAATTAATTCTTAAACAAAACTATTAAATATAAACTAAGCAAACGTGCATTGCACATTGCTTGCACCTAGTAACTGTAAATGAGATGACAAATATGTGTTATATCAATTCTGTTAAAATATTATTATTATTATTATTATTATTATTATTTGAAAGAAAATATGGGAAAATTACTTTAGTGTTTGGTGAAATAAAAAATGTAGTTTATACATAAACGCTTTTATTTCTTTTTTTTTTTTTAATAGGAAAATTAATTTATTCCTACACAAATATGTACTTGACATATTTTGGTATGTTTAAATAGTAGAGACTTGTGATAATATATGTAACCAACGAGTTGGAACATTGCATATTGATTTAATTTGTCTTTGTCACCAATAATTATTACGTGCAATTCAATATCAATAAATTGAGATATCTTAAAATCAATTTTGGGGACCAAGAAAAAGGAGGGTCTAGCGATGATGCCAGGTCATTTAATGAAGACAACATCACATGGCAATGGGGAGAAAAAAACTGAGGTACTTGAAGCGGTGAAAGGGACATGGATAATGGAACTTCTTTAATTGTTTTGTTTTACTGAACAAGGAATAGTCTTCGTCGTTCTATCTTCAATTCCATCAATGATTTTATTGATTATTAGCGACTTAGAAGTTAAATGCCTATGTTAGTGTTGGAGTAGGATCCAAATTCCTATTGGAATTATGATTGAATTGGTTAATTGATGAAATGAACAAAAGTCTTCTTGGTCTGGAAGTCCGGTTGAAAAGAGGATCAAAGGTCATCGATGATTGAAAGTTTAATTGGCAAAAGGATTTTGAATAATTGAAAATTTGGTTTTGGAGTTTTGCACATCTAGTTAGCGCCCAAGCGCTTGGTTTGAAGCTCCTAGACGCTCATAACGAAAGAAACTGTGAAATTTGACCCTAGACGCAGCGTCGATGCCATGGTCAAGAGTCACAATTGTCGCTCAATTCTCGCGAGCTTGCTACTCGAGCGACAAAATTATCCGAGCATGACTCCTTTTTATTTCTGATTCGTTTCTTGTATTGTATTTCGTCAAAAGCACTTGTAATGAGTTCCTATATATACTTCATGTGGTCTACGCTCTTCAAATGCTTGAATAAAATAGCAAAACATTGTATAGTATTGAGAACATATCAAAGTGAGAGGATCTAAGTTATAGAGAGAGACTCGCATATTTTGAAATATGTTGAGAGTTTTGCGAGATCCTTTTATATTTCTTTGTTAATGATTATAGTGAATTCTTTGTCTTTGCCCGTTGTTTTTTCTCGAATTTGAGTTTCCAATTTCCACATTTAATCTTGTGTTCTTGTATGATTCTTTTTATCTTGTCATATTTTCTTGACTTTAATATTCATAACAATGGTATAAGTTCTATCATCGGGTTATTGCAAATTGGCGTGTTTTACAATAAGATGTATCAGAACCCAAGGTTTGGTAGTTCTTGAAAGAGCCAGTTTGGTCTTGTATAAAAGCAATGTTTGATTAACAAGGTTTGATTATTTCGGGATGACAAATATGAAGTTTGAAATTCCACTTTTTGGATCGCAACACTAGATTTTCTTTGTGGTAGATCAAGATTACAATAGCTCTTGCTCAATTAGATTTGGATGATGCTCTGTTGGGGTTGGATAAGATGACCTGAACTTTGATACTGGAGGAAAAACAACATACGGATCTGGAGGCCCTATCATAGATACACTTTCATCTTTCGAATCAATTTTTTAGGACATGGTAAAGGAGAACAATGCTGCTGCATTATGGTTGAAGGTGTAGTAGTTATGCATGACTCGGAGTCTAACCAACAAACTGCATCTAACGTACATTTATATTTTTATCGCTTGTCAGAAGATTAATCTTTGAAAGATCATCTGTTTGTATTCAAGGAAATCGTCATTAATTAGGAGACCATGGAGGTCAAGTAAGATGAGGAGGACTTATGGTTGATTTTGCTATGTTCGTTGCTCACTTCATATATGACATTCAGGGACACCATCTTCTATAGTTGACATACTCTCACCATTGACGAGATTTATGACGTGCTTTATTATAGAGAGAAAATGGATCGGTTTATCATCGAATCGGAGGCCTGGTCAGAGGGTCTTCTTGTTCGTGAGAGGGATTCGGGTGTTCATGGAAGGGGCAGATCTAAGGCTAATGATAGTGATATAGTCTATTATTTCTACAAAAAGAAGGTGCACAAGAAAAAAGACTGCCTAAAGTGGCAGGACATGAACAAATTAGTTGCTACAAGTTAGGAGGGACAACATGGTAATTCCAGTGATAGAGATCTTTTGGTTGTTTCTAACGGTGACTCGAAACCCGATGATGATTGAAATCTTGATACGAATTGCACCTTTCATATGTGTTCAAGTATAGATTGGTTTGCAACATATGAAATTGTTACAAGGGGTTTTGTGATAATGGGAAATAATTCATCATATAAGATAGTTGGAATTGTCAAGGTTAGAATCAAGATGTTTGATGGAATGGTCAAAACACTTGGTAATGTGATACATGTTTCAGATTTGAAGTAAAATTTTATCTCCTTAAATACTCTTGATTCAAATGAATACATGTATACTGGTAGTGTTGAGTTCTGAAAGTTAGCAATGGTGCCGAGTTGTAATAAAAAGCAAATGAAGTCTTGATTATACGTCTTGTAGGGTGCTACGATCACGGTTGATGAAGCTATCACCAAAGGAGATGTTAGACCTCATGAGAGGTTTGTTGAGGCTAATATGGTTGCTTATGGTTTGATAAGTGTTGGCTCAAATGTACCTGATAGTGATCGGATTGCTCGTGGGGATAATTCAAGCAGGTTTGGTAATTCATGTGGAATTGGTTGTAAACAGGATGATTCAAATAGATTTGAGGCCAAGGTAGTTCCGCTGATAAATAGAGTTTGGATTTTGTTTACAATTGTTGAGTATGCCCAGAGGAACGTAGTGGGAAAGGTGGAGTTTGAGTACTCTATTCGGAGAATTGCTTGAAGAATAACTCCTTGTATTGAAATTTGTGTCTAGTGGAGATTGTTGGAGTATGACCCAAATTCCTATTGTAATTAGATTTGGTTGGTTAATTGATAAAATGAACAAAAGTGTTCTTGGTCGGAAGTCCAATTGAAAAAGGGATCACGGTTCATCAAGAATTGAAAGCTTGATTGATAATAGGACTTTGGATAATTGAAGACTTGATTTTGGAGTTTTGGATTGCAAGTCAACATCCAAGCACTTGTTTCGGGGAGCCTAGAAGCCCATAACATAAGAAAAGTTAAAAATTGTCTTGCGACGCAGCGCTCAGACGCCATACATCGCTCAAGGGACTCCTTTTTTATTTGCGATTCATTTCTTGTATTATATTTCATCCAAAATACTTATAATGAGTTTCAATATATACTTCACATGGTGTAAGCTCTTCAAGGGCTTGAGTAAGATAACAAAACATTGTATAGCATTGAAAGAACGTCAAAGTGAGAGAATCTAGGTTATAGAGAGATAGACTCACATAATTTGAGATAGGTTGAGTTTCTTGCAAGATCATTTTGTATTTTTTTTGCTATTGATCATAGTGAATTCTCTGCTTCCGTCCGTGATTTTATTTTTTTCCGAATTTGGGTTTCTACATTAAATCTTGTGTTCTTGTTTGATTCTTTTCATCTTGGTCATATTTTCTTGACTTTAACATCCATAACAGGTGGTATAAGTTCTATCATCGAGTTATTGTAATTTGACTTATTTTATAACGGTTAGATTAGTTATTGGACAGGAACTTTGGTTAAAATTCTCGAGTTTTAGAATCTCATTCACGACGATATAAATTAATTTTTAATTAATAATTTGATGGTATACATTAATGTTGTCAGATTGACCAAACTTAACATTTAGCCCCTATTTTTCTTCCATTCATTTACAATTTTTTTTTTCTATGTACTCATTTTCAATCACATATTCACATAATAAAATATTCTGCAATTCATTTTTTTTTCTACTTTTTAACTACACAATCTCAAAAAAAAAAATTAATAATAATAAAAAAATCACTATTTAAAACAATATTTTTCAAAAAAAAAAAAAACCACCAAACAAGGTTTAAATTAGTGAAGTTCCCACAAACATTATTCTTATGTAATTGGTGTTAAGATAATGATGCCTGGAATTTGACTACTAGACATGTTGAACTATTGTACATAAAAAACAAAGATCCATATAATTATTGTGCATATGTTGAAAAAATGGAGAGAGTTTCCATTGGTTCGCAATACTTTTTATTTACCACATAATGATATAAAAGTAGGTCAAGCTCTATTAGACTCGTGAGTCACATGACTTATGAAAACTATTAAATACCAGGTCTGATCTAAATAAACATTTAGCCCATATTTGGTAGAGATTAAAATAAAATTTTTAATAGATTATAATAGAATCATATTAAAATTATATATATAGGTCGACACAACTTATTTTACCTCCTAATAGCAATTCTATATCATTTGATTGATGCATACAAACAAAATAGGTACCAATCTTTCAAAAAAAAAAATTCTTTTTTCTTTTCTTTATTCATTTTTGCTTTCTTCTTCCTTCTCCGATTGTAGTTTTGTCCAAAAGTATGAAAACTCGAGAAATTAAAGGGCTATTTCGTTAATTATACTATTATTTCTTGAGATTTTGCTATTCAATTGCACTATTAAAATCACAAATTGTGGTTGGAAAATTACTCAATTTTGCATCTAACGAACTCTAATGTTATTCTATGTGTCTTTATGTGGATTTGTAAGCCAATATAGTCACCTTGTTTAGTTGGAAGCCAATTGGAGTTGAAACGAGATCTATCTGTCAAGTTCAGTAGATTTTGATCGATTTTCACCAATACAACTGTCTACCCATAAGCAAAAAAGAAGAATATCAATTTATAATTTATAGCTACCTGAATCTCTACATGAAAAGATTGCAAGAAGCTCAATTTATAGCTACCAAATCTCTAGCCCGATGAAGTCCTGTTAAACTAAACAAATAAAGTCATATTAAAATTATATATTTTTGATTTTTTTTTACAATTAATAGTTGATCTCCGAGATTTGAGAGTCCAAATCTATCGTCTACATCTTCATGTCCCCTTGACCGTCATTATAATCAAATCTTGACACATCACCATGTTCTATCAAAATCCTAACACTTCAAAACTATAGTGGCATCAAAATTTAGCGGTCAGGACAAATTTTGACACGTCACACTATGTCCCACTTAAATCCCAACATGTCAAAATTATAGTAATATGAACCACGGGTGGAACTTGGAAGTGTTTATAAACGAATTAAATAATCCATAAACATTAGTTAAACGTGAGCCAAGTTGGACATCAATGTCAATTTTGACTCGATTCGAAACCAAATTTGATCAACTTACTCTATTGAGTATAAATAAAAGCGAAGAAAATCATTTACCATACAATTATAATTTCAAACTTTTTAAACTAATTCGTCAGGAATAAAACTATTTTTTTTTTATTACAATATCTAGCGTCTAAAAATCATTTGCTAACAACAAAACGTTGAATTCACAACATAGGACAACACAAATATTAAATTCGACTTGGTTGTTTCACAACGTTTTCACGCATTGAAAAAAAAAAAAAAAAGGATACATACTCTGAATGGATGACCAAACGTCGTATCTGCTCACCCACCGTATGATTTTGCAATTAAGAAAAAGATCTTTCTCATTAACGTGGCACAAATGTAAAGGCCCTGGATCCACAATCTTCAAAAGGCCAAATCAGAACATGAAGAAATTATAAATATCCCATTTGGCTCACCGAAAGGGACGATTCAGCAAGACTCTCATTGCATAATTTTGGGACACCTGTTTCGACACATGATTGTTCTGTGGGACCCACTTGTCAGAATTTTAATGTAGGTTGTTCTGTTTCATTGAAATGCTTTTTTGAGTTTTTCTTTCTTTCGTAACAAACTGGGATGGGAGTATCATTCTTTGGTTGACACATACTTGTTTAATTTTCTTTAGGAGTTTTTTTAAAAGAAAAGATCCATTTAGGTATAGGTGTCAATAAAGCACTGATTTGGAACGGCAAGCAACTTTCTTCCTTGTATTATTGAGTCATTTTTTATTGGCACCAAGTCATTAGTATATTCGTTTTTTTCTCTCAGACTGATTGAAAAATGATAGGTGTTGCAGATATTGTGTGGAGAAACTTTTGACTGATGTGATCAAAGGTTAGATTTTTAACACTTGGAGGTGTAAAAAACAAGAGAGGACTAGTTTAAATGAAGATTTTTTCCTTTTAACTTAGAAAACAAGACAAAATCATTTCTGATCTTTTGTAATGACTTGTAAGTTTTGTATTTCTGGTTTGTTTGCTTTGTTTTAGTTTCATTAATTGAATTAAAAGATATTAAGTAAGCTGATTAATTTTTGTTGTTATGATTAGATTGCTCGATGATTTCTGGATATAGAGGAATCTAATAATAGAAATCATGGAGATGCTAAGTGGTGTCTTGAGAATTTTCTTGTAAAAGTCTTTTGTAAATTGATTGATTCCCTTTATCTGGAAGTTTTGGTTCAGATTCTCTTGCTGATCTCCCTTTTTAAGTTTCACTTCTCCTTGGTCTTTAGCATTGAGGCTCTTTCTTATTTTATTCTCCTGATTTATTGGAAACTTTATGTTAAATTTGAATCAATTTAATTGCGAAGTGAAACTCTGTAGAAGGGGGATTTAACTTTTTTCTGGGGCTTAGTAATGGTGGATGACATTTGTTAAATCACTGGGACTAAGTTAGTAACAAACACAAGAAGCTTATTGTCAGAACCAGCAATGACTAAGCTTCCTTTGGTACCTCTTACTCATGAAAATAGAGGTATTAGCTCGAGTGTTCCACAGAGTCCACTTGGTATCAATATAGAGTCAATTTACGACGAATTTCAGGAAGGTGAGGGCAATTTGTTGTCGAGGGTTAAGAAAAGTGGAACTTGTTTGATTTCTAGTGATGCTATTAGTCAGGAAGGCAAGGAAGATGATCCGGTGGCACTCACTAGTGACCAATTTCGGGATACCATATCTTCTCAATATGTGGCTAATGGTACTAGCAGCTTGTGCATTCGGGAATGTGCAGTTCTGGAAGCTAATTCTGAGACAATAGAAGTTGTTTCCATAGATGAAAATGGTGATGTTACTCATGGCATTAAGAAACTTGTTTCACGGGAATCAAATAAGAAGCCAGAGACAATCAATAATCTCATTTCTATTGAAGAAAATTGTGAGGCTAGAGGCATTGACGCATCAAAAATGACATTTTCTGCTTCCCTTCTTGAGGTTCCCGAGGAAGTGAAGACGAATTCGATTTTTCCTCCTCTTTGGGGATTCACATCTGTCTGTGGAAGGAGACTGGAGATGGAAGATACTGTCATAGCTTTACCTCGGTTCTTGACTATCCCTTCTCAACTGTTGACTGATAGACCAATTATGAATGTCAGGCATCAAGATTTAAAAGCCCACTTCTTTGGAGTTTATGATGGACATGGGGGCCAGCAGGTCAAAGTTCCTTCATTCTTCATTGCTAATTTTTCCTGTTTTTATTTCACTTATCTCTTCATTACAGGTTTCCATATCCTTTTTGTTTTCGGTATACCTAGGTAATATGTATCTTTCTATGCATAGGTTGCTGAATATTGCCATAAACGCATTCATTTAGCTTTAGCTGAGGAGATCAACATTGTGAAAAAAAATTTGCATAATGGAATTGATGATTATTGCAATCAGGAGGAACAGTGGATGAAGGTCTTTTTGAATTGTTTCCGTAAAGTTGATGATGAGGTTGGAGGATTTCATGGAGGAGGTGGGGTAAGTGCTATGGTTGAACCTGTTGCTCCCGAGGCTGTTGGATCTACAGCCGTGGTTGCAATTGTTTGTCCAACCCATATAATTGTTGCGAATTGTGGTGATTCAAGGGCAGTCCTTTGTCGAGGAAAAGCTCCTATGCCATTGTCTATAGACCATAAGGTAAGAATTATATGTAGAATACTGGGTTTTTTTTTTTTTTTTTTTTTTTTTTTGGGACAAGGTCATAAGTTAAGGATTATACTCATAGAATATTGCTCTCTGTATACATATTATTTTCAAGACATAAATAAGTTTGTCGTCCCCTCTCTAAAAGCTTCAACTTTTAGATAGGTGATTTGAGCCGCTATTATACCAGGCTCTGAATTCAAGTCTTGCTGTCATCCATTTATGAAGATTGTGCATGTATTAGGCATTTAATGAGAAAAATGGATCTGACATGAAATTAAGGGGCGCATTGAAGACATAATTCAGATAAATAAGTTTGTCCTTCCTAAAAGCTTGTGATTATAGATGAGGTAGAAATCATAAAATGACACAAGGATAGGATCGTGCTTGTCGAATATTGTACATCATTGTATAAAAATATCTTTTTTTTAATCAATGTATAAAAATATCTTTAATTCCTTTGTCTTGCTACTCGTGTTTTCAGCCAAACAGAGAGGATGAATACCTGAGGATTGAGGCTGCAGGAGGCAAGGTCATTAATTGGGATGGCTATCGTGTTTCAGCAATGCTTGCAGTATCAAGGTCCATAGGTATGTTGATGTATTTGAAAAGAGTGATTTTGCTGACCTACTTTTCTAGAACCCTGCAGGAATTTCCGAAAACATGGTATATTAGTGAAGATGGTATACAGAATGGATTATGGACGGCTAACAAGAATTCATTTAGTAGTAATAACTACGCACAAATGGTTTAGTTTGTAGCATCAAACAATTTATGCTGATTTATTACGTCTAGTTTGTAGCATCAAACAATTTATGCTGATTTATTACGTCATTCCAATTCTAACTCTTGATTTTGTGGTCGTCCACATTTTGGCTCTGCACCGAAGTGCTTGTTTAGATGAATCATGGAGTATTAATAGATTATCCACTTGTATCGTATTGCATTTTTGATAAACTCAGAATTGTAAAAACAGTAGAATATCAGATAACTGCGAGAAGGTAATATTCATCCAAAATGCCGACAGTTACCATGCTGTGCCAGAAAGTATTATGGTGAAGGTAATATTCATCCAAAATGCCTACAGTTACCATGCTGTGCCAGAAAGTATTATGGTTACTTTGTTATCTTCATTGTCTTTTAATTTTATTACAGCAATTTTTTTTTTCCTGAAATTTTGTTTGTAAGCTGCAGGGGATAGATATTTGAGACCCTACGTGATAGCAGATCCCGAAATCATGTTTGTTCCTCGAGCAAAAGAAGATGATTGCCTTGTACTAGCTACTGATGGTCTGTGGGATGTTATGGCAAATGAGGAGGCATGTGATTTGGCCCGAAGGCGGATTCTACTGTGGCACAAAAAGAATGGTCCCACCCTGTCTAAAGAGAGAGGTGATGAGGTTGATCCTGCAGCTCAGGATGCAGCAGAATACCTCTCGAAGCTTGCTTTTCAGAGGGGAAGCATAGATAATATCTCTGTGATCGTAGTGGATTTGAAAGCTCAAAGGAAGTTCAAAAAGAAGAGTTAGGGTAATTGATTCTTGCTGTTACTTCCATTTCTTTTCAACGAGTATGGCTGAAAATCTCATTCAGTCGACATAATTTGAAAAATTGTGTTTCAAAGTTTGGCTTCGGAGTCTGCAAGCTAACTCTGTAGACAGACGTTTATGGATATATCATGTCTAATATAAGGGCATATATTGAAATCGTATCACTAAGAGAATTTCTAATTTGTATTATGATTGGATTTCTCTGCATTCATATAGCACAAAATTCTGTGCTTTGAGATTTTGGACTTAATAGTCTCAAATAACTGGTGGTAACAAGAGGTTGATTATACAAGCTGAACTCAGAACCTGAGTTGATTTCCTTTATACTACCAAGAGACGTTACCCTCTAGGAGTGTAAGAGAGCTAGCTAGCAATAATTTTCAACCTGGCTTGGATATGGACCCGGAAATGGTAAACAAATGTGGAAAGGTTCTATAATGTCTACCCGTTATACTCTCTGGATAGTTTTGGTAGTTAAGAGTCAGTGAAGCAAAGTTGGCGCGATTCAGAGCGATGGCAGGGAGGAGTACCAAGACAAAAGATATTTGTAGCAGCATAGTATAACACATGTAGAGGTTGAATCAGCTCCATAGCATTTTTTTGTTCTAGAAAAATGCAAAAGAAAAACACGATTAAATAGTATATACAAATGAACAGGAGCCTTTTCCAAGTTCCATCTCAGTTTTTAAATCTGGGATTCTGTATCAATTCCCAGTTTTTTTTTCTGTTGAACGGGCAGGGTTAGGCCGGCTAGAGAGAAATGCATGATCATAGAGTTGTGAATTATCTTTACTCTTATTGTGAGCTTGTACTCACTATCCTGCAATAACAGCCCACAAAAAAAATCATAAATTCAGAGTCAAACACAAGCCTGCAGCTGCAGCGTGAGATTGTACTTTGTAGATAACTTGTTAACAGTAACAATAAGTGTCTTCAGCTGCATGGAACTCACTGGATGTCTGGATGTACAAACAAGAAACAAAATTCTCTGATAAGAAAATAGTTCTCTTATGTGCAACAAACATGGACTTCACATCGTTCCACCTATGGATATAGACTATAAAGAAATGAAACTACATTTTCTTTACTCTGTTTTATCCTGTGAGCTAAGACGAAGAGGGTCATGTACATTTTGACTTACGGTAGAGGATTTAGATAGATCATCCATAGGATGTTTTCCCAGGTTTCGAGATAGTTGTTCGACCTGTTCACTAAACTTGTGGAAGAGAAGTTTAAGCTCAGCCAAGTCAGATTTCAAAGACGTCATGTCACTCGAGAGATTGACAATCTTGTGACAGAACGTAGCATCATCTACACAGTATGTTTGGTTAGTGATTGATACGGGGAACTAATGCAAACTACTGGGAAAGAAAACACTTGAATAAAAGCAAGTCTTCAAAATAACGTAAGGATAATCCTTGCCAAACACAAGCAAGTCCCCATTGATGTCCTTTCACAGTCGGCAATGTGGCGGCGCAGAGAAGAGGTTCACGACACAGGAGGCATGGGGAATTTTTTAGAAAGTTAACAGTTCACGTTCCAAGAGGATGCAAGGCTAGCTGGATTACTCGGCTCCGAGTCATGAGCCAATTCAAAAATCAGACCCCCTCCAGCCATCTAAATGAGTAAATGTAAGCCGATCTAGTTCAAAACCCCCGACTCCCAGTAACTTTGAAAGAAGGTGTACCTCCTTGTAAGGGGTCATAATGATCAGGCTCGGACAACTGTTTATCAAAAATACATATATTGCCAAAGTTGTAAGATCATGCATGAGGACTGATATGTCTAGTATCGTCAAGAAAGTTGTTGACGTGATGACGAGAATTGACATTGAAGTTCCAGTGAACACGGTAATTGTAACTATAATTGTACTAAAGTAGCAAAGTCATTTGTTGTCGGGTGCATCTCGACCCACACAGAAGGTGTTACAATTTGAGTGTCTCAGAGAGAAGCTCAGTGAGATAATATGTTTGTAAGGTTGCACACTTGAATAAATTTAAAGAGACTTTGTGAAGCTTCACTTTCCTTGAGATTGATTTTGAACCTTTCTCACCCAGCACTCACATTGTTTTAAACTTGAAAATATAGATTGTCGCATTATTATAAAATTATAGTATCGTGTGGCAATAAAAAAATTTACTATTTAAAAATTAATCCAAAAACAAAAGGTAATGGATGAAATTTGTAGATTTTGTAGAATTGTAACTCTTTTAGGTGAAACGACATATGTAAATATAACATTACTAAAGTAGCAAATTTTTTTCTTGTGGAAGCTTCAACCCGAAATCGTTACAATCGACATGGTATCGGAGAGAGACTATGATATAGATATGTATGAAGATGTAGAACTACTTGTACTTGAATAGGCGTATAAAGACTTTGCGAAGCTTCCTTGTTTCTTGAGATTGAGTTTCAACCTTTTGTAGTTTAGTTTAAATAAAATGCTACGCATCATACTAAACTTGAAAACAGAAATTATCGTGTTACTATAAATTACAACGTTGAGCCATAATAAAGGGAAAAAAGAAAGAAGCTTTTACTCTTATTTAAAATTTAATCCCATAAGATAAGATAATAGATGAAATTTGTAAAAAAAAAAAAAAAAAAAAATTGGACTTGTAACTCTCTTAGGTGAAACGAATATTTTGGTACTTTCTTTTGAATCTCAATAGATAAAAATAAAATTTTCAATAATTATATTACGACATTGTTTGGTAGGGATCATCAAATTTTAGTCTAGGTTAATAATAAATTTTAATCATATATTTTTATGGGATTTTCAATTTTCAATTATACATTGTATCAACTTTTATAAAAAAATGCTAAATTTTTTATTTTAATCGATTTATATCAATTTTAATAAAAATTTACTTAAAATTTTTATTTCAACTATTATAAGAGTATTTCCAAGAGACTTTTTAAACACGAGAGCATCTCTAAAAGACTCTCTATTTTTAAATAGCATATTCTATCATTTAGAGATCATCTATAAATTTAGAGAGTTAAAATTTTGAAGTACTCCAACAAACTCTTTATATTTAATACTTAATTTTATTACTCTAAAAAAATATTTATTATTTTTCTTTATCTTTTATTTTAATTAGTTTTTCTTTAAATTATTTTATTACTTCCTACATTGAAAATTGAAACTTTTTAAATGCATTTTGTTGACCCCAAAAAATGAGCTTAATAAATGCCGGGTCCATCCTTGCCATGTCAAGTACTGTTACAGCGTGTTCTTACGAGAATAAATAAGGTAATCAGCTTGAAATGGACGGGGAAGGCACTTTTCGGCAAGAGACGAAAACGTTCGGACTCCGACAGTATGAATCAAAGGCAATCGCACTATCAATGACTGTCGGACAAATTTCCAAGAATAAATCTCTTCTTTGTACAAAGGAATATGTGAAAAGATAGATCAAGAGAAAGAATTTGTATATGAATTACAATTTTTCTTCTCCTCTGGTTTATATTCATCAATAATGTAATGAACTATAGATAAATGAATTGCTAAGTATTTTCCTCTTAATATCTTGAGAGTTATATATTGTGTTTGATTTCTTGATTGCAAAGATGACAACCCTTATTTTTTACAAGGATTGACTATTTATACTGCCATGGCTGACGTGGTGGTCGTTGGATCAATACCACAAGGCCACATCCCCTACACTAAAACCTGACATCAATATATATTCCTATAATTAATATTGACAAGGAATCAGTCGTTCTACATTGTAGACTGACTCACAACATGCTTTATTACAGACGTTACATCAATCACATCTAAAAGATCTTCAAATTCGTATGATGGGACAGCGTCAACTTAAGGACATCAGATGGTTTGAGTCTCAGAAAGATCTTTGAGGTGGTTCTCTAAGTGGAGAGCCTCAGCTCCATTTTGTGTTTCCCCTGACACTAGTTCAGCCTACATCGTAGTGCTTCAACTGGAACTTCAGCTTCTGAGGCATGGACCTCGGCTCGTTTGACCCCTTCATTGTTTGACCTTGTGAATCTTCTTTTGACTTTCTTCAGCTACTTTCCATGTGGCAGGTGGTCCACCACGTGGCACCTTCTCCTTGAGCTTCAAAAATGAGGTGTAACACATTTAATTATAGAGAGACCCACTCTCTAAATTAAAGTATTAATTTAAATAATTTCTTGATATATGATTTTAAATGTTGACTCTTTAAAATAGAAAGTATCTCATGTTTAAAGAGTCTCTTAAAGATGCTCTCTATTTTAAATAGTTAATATTTTGGAGAGTCAAACTCACTCTCTGAAATTAAATGCATTCAAACCGTTTCAATTTTCAACGTATGAAAACAATAAAATAATTTAAAGAAAATCTAGTCAAAATAAAAGACAACGAAAAATAATAAATATTTTTTGGAAGAAGTAAAATTAGTGTTAAATATAAAGCGTTTACTGAAATATTTCAAAATTTTAACTCTCTAAATTTAAATTTATAGATACTCTCCCAATCATAATAGAATATATTCTTTTGAAAATAGAGCAAAAGAAGGCCAAAGGAGAGAATTAAATTACTCTGTTGTCACCCGTTGGGTAGATTGATTGTTCAGAATTGACGTTTGCTTATATTGTAATTAATTCTATTAATTTTACCCTGATAGACCTTTCTTTCGTCTTTTCTACTTCTCTTTGCCGTGTTCTGAACTTCTGGTACCATAATTCATTTTCCACAAATCAATTCCCAGTTTTTCCTTTCCCGGAGGTAAATGTTTCTTTCATTAATTTCTAGTCATTTTGCATTAATCTTGTCCGGTTTATTCGATTACATTTGAATTTTGTTTGTTTCTTCTTCTGGGATTTATGCCTTCGTTTCAATTTGTTGATTTTTAATTGGAAGTTGTTTGCTTTATGAATGATGAATTCAGGGATATAAGGATTTATTTTGTGGGTATTACCTTGGCATTAGTTTAGGGTAATACTCTATTTTGCTGGACGAGATTATTTAGATAACAGTTTCAAGATTTTTGTATAACAGTAATGTGTAGAAAATAGAAAGATAAACTCCATTAACCTGATCAAGAATTTATATCTACATAGTACCCTAAATCCCTCGTCCATACACGAAGAAGAAGAAACAAAATTATTCCTACAATGACATAAGATGAATTCTAAGACTCGTAGTTTTGTTCTGAGTTTTTGACAATATTAGATTCTTGCATTTTAGAGTATCCATTTAAAAGTAGTGAAAATTGGTCTCAAATAAATTTGGTATAGCGGCAATATTCTAAATTTGGAGTTCTTTTTTTAATTTACAAAGCAGGTAGGCTTGTAGTCACAGTGGAAGGGAGCATCTCTGGACATAAGAGACTTATTAGCTCCATCAGAGCGATCATGGATCAGAGTAATTAACATGATTTTTGCTTTTCCTTTGGTTAATTGTAAATATGATTTCACACTTGATATGGAACTTGGTTGAGGATCAGATTATCAGCTTGAGTTTCATTGTGGCCTTAGCTCTTAACAAGTAACATTCGAAATTAATATTTTAAATTGAAATTTTTTTAGCTCAATTAATTTTAAAATATGCTTATAGTCTGAATTTTGTACCTATTGGTGGTAAAGTTGATTTTCAAGAGTTGCTTGTCAACATCGAATGCAATCAGTATGTCCTGCATTTTGTGTAGAGAACTTTGGTTACCTCTGTGCTAGACAAAACTAATAATGTAGAGAGAGGCAATAAAAGGGTTGCAATAAACATAAATTTTCCCTTCTTTATTTTTTTATAACTTTATTATTTTAAATCTCAATATACTCAAGTAATTTACCATCTGGTTAGCTTTGTTACCTCTATATATTCACCATTAACCATATAAACCACATAGCATGGAAAGAGAGAGATCATGATATTTTGAAATTAGAAAAAAGAGAAAAGATTCAGTTTTCTTGTGCTGGAGTAGTTGGGAGACACCAGCTGAAAGGTCACTGATGCTCTGAAATAGTTCCTGTAGTTTTCATTGTGAGACAAGTTATGTATACAGAGTTAGTGTGAAAAAAATCAAAATTAAAGACACTGCCTCCTAATTCTACAAAGTGGAACTTCTTGGCGTTACAGATTCTACTGTTGAGGAGGGAAAGGATAGAAAGGGCTTTGAACTGGTTAAATCAGTTTCAGCTAAGCGTCTCGATCTTTTGAGACCATCAGCTCGATATTTTTCAATGTTTAAAGGTAGTTATTCTCATTTGCGATACAATACATTATATAAAGTAGTTTCCGATGCAGTGTCAATATACCTTCATGTAGTCAAAATTGACTTGCAAATTGCCATAACCAAGGACCAATTCCATGTGTCACATGAGCAGTGAAATTGTATGATGCATTGATCTTCATAGTCTCAGATTCTAACTTGCGGTATACTAAGTATGGACAAGACTCACATTCACTCAATAGCTTTGAATTGTATTCCATTTTGCCTTCAATTACCAATTACCGAAACCTTTGAATTTTTTGCAATAAGAACATAAATTAAGCAATTTCTGCATCTTTTCCAGTTGTTATCTACACTTAGACTTGATTTGAGCAACCCTTCTAGTTTGGATGAGCTTTGGCTCCTCTACTTCTGTCCATTTTGACTTTTCACCTTTAAGTTACTGCTTGCAACATTTTGCGCAAACGTTCTCACAGTGGTCTCGTTGGACATCTAGTTTTATGCAAAAATCTTCTTTCACATGTGTATTTAGTATTTACAGATGATGTCGTGATCGACTCCTATTCAATGCTCAACTTTTGACATATAATCTTGTGACAATAATAGGACAAAGAGTGGATGCTGCAGACCGTGAAAAGGAAAAGTATACTCCGATTAGAGATGAGGAGGAATCCCTACTGGGAACATACGACAGACCTCTTCCTTGCTTTGGCTGTGGAATAGGATGGTTCTCGTAAGTATTCTTTTGTATGCTTCCTTTTCCAGGTTCCTTCTGATATAATGGTTGTATCCTGTTTCAGTTTTCTATTGGGTTTTTTGTGCCCTCTGATGTGGTACTATGCTACTATCCTTTATTTTGGGAACTACTACCGTAAGGATCCCAGGGAACGAGCTGGGCTTGCTGCTTCTGCAATTGCTGTAAGTATTCACTTTCCAAGTTGTTGAAAGCATGAATTTACAGCTCGTGCCTTCAACCTTTGTGAATTATATCACTCGAGTCTCTGTTCAATTTCTCGAGGCTTTTAGGTCCCCCATTCTTTGTGGAATTAGGCATGTAGAAAACAGTTAGTTTTTCAGATAGAGGTCGGTTATTTACGTTGGCCCATCTGGCCATCTCCATCTCTCAAAATAAATAAATAAATAGAATAAAAACAGCAACTGCCCGCAACCTTAGCTATATCTTGCCAAGGTTGGAAAAACCAAGTTGTAAGTTTACGCAGAACTGGCTTGATTTTGCAGGCTATGGCGTGCTCTGTTGTATTATTAATCGTGATCATAATTCTGCTGTTCTAGCTCTGGTGTTGCTGCTTTCAAGTATATTGACAAGAGAGTTGTTGGATTTTATTCGAATGTATAGATACGAGTCTTTGTGGTAAAATGAAATTGTTATATGATATGTTAGGTTCCTTCATCTCATGTAAAGTACTTTAATATAATAGTGACCTAAAAAATACTGAAGTCTTATCATAGTATAGTTCCTTCATCACATGTAATGCTTAATTTTTTTTTTTGTGTTTTTTTATGTTGTCGCTTGAATTCTACTTGTTAGTGTGTTTAAAACGCTGAAGACCACAGCCTTTTCAAAGGGATCTTAAGTTGTATTTAAAACTTGGAATTTAACATGGTAAAACTTGAACCCTGACACTTGGATCTTATCTTTTCGACAATAATAAAAAAAAAAAGAGGGGTTGATTAGTAAAAATATTATGATTGTGTTAATTGTACATCACAACTTACATATTCATTTATGAACGGATGATGTGACGAGATTTGATTGAGTTGAGATTTTACTAACCAAATAAATAAAGTTCCTCCAATTTTTTTTTTTGTTATTAATCCACAGTACATAAGAACAACCATTTTAAGTGATGAAGAGATTTTACGGTTTTAATTTAATTTATCATCACCTCATCCATCTATAAAAAAATATGTAAATTATAATGTACAACAAACATATTTTTAAATATTATTTGAAGATCTTGGGTTGCGTACATACTACATTATTCTAAAGACGTGTTAAAAAATGAACATTAATTTAGTTCAAGTCAATAATTGAATATGAGGGAAGCAATGTTAATTAGCATAGATGAACATGAATTGTGAAATGCATATTTGAATGAAAGTTTTAATTAAGTTAAAATTGGAATTAATAACGCAAATACACGATTGAATATGAATGAGATGCAAATCCGTGAAGATGAATGTTAATTAGTATACATGTACATTGATTGGGAAATGCATACTTGAACATGAATGTTAATTAGAATGTTAAATTAATTTAGAATTAATGGAAAACATGCATGAAGATGAATGTTATTTCATTTATACTTGGTGAATATAATTTAGCCCGTGTTTGAATCTTATTCTTTAAAATTCTTTCTAAAAATTCATTTTTGGTCATAAGTTCTTTCAATAAAATAATTTTGCACTTAAATGAAAAAAAAAAAAAATCCTACCTCACATTACAAAAAAATAAAAATAAAATAAAATAAAAACTCTTTTACGAAACCAATTCCTAAAAAATCGGTGTCAAACAGAAGCTAAATGCCCAATCAAGTGAATTGAATTTTTCAAATATGCATTGATAATAATTACATAGTTGAGAGCAACTTTGATGGTAATGTTTAAATATAGAGGAAATTACACCCTACCTTGTTTTTAAAGATCACTATTCTAAAATTAGGAATGAGGTTTAATTATTCACAGATCGGGTAATAATTTAATTATTTATATTAATAATATTATTATAAAATCTACCCACCCCCACATTCCACACCCACGACACCTACTGCAAAAACCCTAACCCTGTTTCCACATTGAAATCCCCTACCATCCCCATAGTCCCAACCTCTACAAAAGTTGAAGGTTCGACTGCCATCGCCAGCCACCACTTCATCCACTTCATCCACTTCATCACTCATCTCATCTCTACCAGTAATGCCAATAACCACCACTTCAACTCAAACACCGATGACTTCTTTTCTTCTCTATATCATTTTTCTTCTTCACGGTACTCCGACGACGGTGGCATCTCTCTCCACCATTTTTTCCTTCTTCACATTGCTCATTGGGGTTTTTTTGTTGGGCAGTGGTTGTGGGGTGGTGTGATGGTATGGAGATGGAGGTTCTCTGTGATTGTTGTTGGTTGGTTTTGTGGTACATTTTTAAGTGGTTGTAGCCACTCTGGCTGTAGCAACGCTCAGATATGGTGGGTGAGGTGTGGTCGCAGTGATGGCGATGATGGTGGTCGTGGCGGATCTGTGGTCACGTTGATGGAGGCAGTATCTGGATGTGTATGCGTGCGCGGTGCTGTGTGAACGGGTGTGCATGCATGCGGTGTTGTGAGTGTATGTGCACGCAGTGCTATGTGTGTGGTTGCGATGCTGTGTGTGCGGTTGCGGTGCTGTGGGTGAATGAACTGCTAACAGGTGTGCATGCGTGCATGCGGCGATAATTACGATTGGGTGTGTGCGGTGTCGTGACGATGGACGTGGGTGTCTGTGACCAATTATTTGATTGATTGTGACCAATAATTGGTTGATTTTTGACAAATTAATAATGTGTGACCTATAAATTGTGATTGTGACTTTCAATTTATTAAGTTATAATCGAGTTGTGATCAATAAAAGTAATATGTGACCTATAATTTGATGTTTTGTGATCATAAAATAAGTTGTGTGGCTTATAAATTTTGTGATTTGTGACCGATGAACAATTTGTAACTTTTAAATTTTTAATTTGTGATCGATGAACGAATTGTGACTAATAAAAATTTTAAATTGTAACCAAATTGCATAGATCCACACATTTATATATTTATTAATAAAATATATAATTAATTAATTAAATTATAAATAAAGTTTGATGAAAACCTAATTTTTGAAATTTAAAACCTCTATTCTTAATTTTGAAATGGTGATACTTAAAAACTTGGTTTATGTATTGTTCCCTTAAATATATGTCAAAAGATGGGATTTGAGTATATAAGCCCATGTTTGATACGAACATTTTAATTTAAATCAAAATCAACAATTAATTTTAGCTACATATTATATGAGAATCACAATTTTTCAATAAAAAAAATTAAAAAACATTCATCTTCCTCGATCCATCTAACCCCTAAACCTAATAGCCTAACCTCGCCCGTTGGTAGGTGGCCTTCACCAACCAAAGCAGAGGATGTTTTTTTTCCATTGGGGAAGGGGGTGTGGATTAGGGATTGAGGTTTGTTTGATTGGGGAAGATGAATATCTTTGGTCAATTGACATAGTTATAAATCAAAATTGATAGAGGTCATGTCATCGCACATTTATTAAAGGTTTGGGATCGTGTGCACATTTTGGAAGGGTTTGGGACCTCTAATGCAAATTTCCTTGTTTTAATTAATTAAAATTTTAAAGACCATTTTGCCCTTTTATAATTGCTCAAAACATTTGACTTTTGATCAATTAATGTTTTTTTTTTTTTTACAGAAATCATCTGGATGTCCTATTACACATTTTTGAAAGGTTTGTGATGAATTTGCTACGATTAGAAGCTTTGGGTCTAATATGTAATATTTTGAAAGGTTTAGAACATCTGCTGCAAATTTCCCAATAACTAATAATAGGAATGAGTCTAGATTATAAAGATGATGTTTGAAGTAAATATTTTAAAATTATTGTAATTGCTAGAATTTTTTATTTGGGGCCCAACAATGGTAAATGGTGATGCGATAATCTGCGTGGAGCTAGAATTTTTTATTTGGTGGCACAACAATGATTGATAGTGTTACGATAGTTGAAAATCGACATTATAGCAGTAGCTAGAAGAGAGTGACATTTGAACTAAACAATAAAACTATTGAAAATGAAGGGAAAATCTCATATATAAGAGATAAGGTATAATCCATTTCAAAATTAGGAAACAATGTTTAAAATCTCAAAAATCAGAAATTAATTAAATTTTATTTATGAAATAATTAATTGAATACATATTTTAATAATTAAATATATTAAGATCGTAATTCTGTATTGTTTGATCACGAGTTATCGAATTAATTGGTCACAAATTATTTTTCGATTACAAATAACAAAATTTATAGGTCACAACTTATTTCACGATCACAAATTATCAAACCAATTGGTCACAACTTACCAAATTTTAGTTACGATTCCAAATTTAATCACAGTCACTCGTTCTTTTAGATCATATATTATTTAATGGCCACAACTCTCAAATAATTGATCACGGGCCCTCTCCATCCTACTTCATCACCATCACCATCACCAACACCCACACCACCAACAACAAATCACGTTGTTGCAGATGATACCAATTGTCACTGCGCAACGATGTTGACCGACGTCACTTCAACACCAAACAACACCGTCTCCGCTTAGTAGTGACTCTTCCTATGAAGCGATGAGAAAAACCACAACTTTTCCTCAAAACCAGAAAAACAAATAAAAACCAGGAAAACTACCAATCTTCCACTACCACTACTGGCTCCTCACAGTGGGGAATCCAGAATATGAAGTCGGGTAGGGCGATTCATTGATAACCGTAATGATAAGATTTTTTATTAATATTTAATTACATAATGGTAAAAAAAAATTCAATCAATATATAAATGCACTAAAACGTAAAAAACTCATAAATTTGAAAATATAATCCAATTCAACTTAAAATAATAAAAAATACATTTTTCAATTATACATGTTCGATCAAGTTTCAAGTTTTTTTACGAACTCAAACGAAAGAGTTTATAGTAAAGCATAATTAAACGGTAAAGATAAGCTTTGAATTTAGGCGAAAGTTATGCAAAATTTTGAAAACAATGATTTTTAGAACTAAAATTATTTTTGGCCCCCAAAAGAAAAATTATTTTTCAACAATTAGATTATCCAAAATTGAATTTTATAAATAAATTAATAAAACCTAACAATAAAAGTGTATATATATATATATCGGCGGTCGCGCCGACTCGCAGAGTGCTGGATCCGCCCCTGGCTCCTCATGTTTTCTAGTTTACTCATCTACGATTTGTTTATTTAAGGCTTTCGATTCCAATTTTTCATAGGCAATTTTACTGGGGATGGCAAAAAAAAAAACCTGATAATCGTGGGGCCTCGCCCGAATGGGGCCGAGATTACCCGTTTAATTGGGTATTCGGGGAGGGGACGGGTAACGGGTGCCCCACCTCGTTTATTTTAATTCAATATTTTAAATGAAAAATTTTATTAATTCTAATAGAATATGACAACTAAAATTATTCGTCTCAAGCTAATGAGTGGAGCAATAAAATAAATTATCAAAAACTTAAAAAAAAAAAAAAAAATTAAGCGTGACAGTAAAAGAGTAAGGGCCCTGCCCCACTTTAAAAGGATAACGAGGTGGGAAATTGCTTGGCGGGCGCGGGGGGGGGGGGGGGGGGGGGTTGCCCCGACCCCAACCCCGCCTCGTTCCATTCCGTTGTTATCCCTAGATTTCACGGATATGAAGGAGTCACAATGTAGGTGAGGGGTTGATGGAGCCACAACGGTGGTCCAGCGCGCGACTGCAATGCATGCAGTGGTCCTATGAGCGACTGCACTATGCTCGGTTGTCTGGGGTGGTCTTGTGCGCTGCCGTGGTTGGTTTTCGACGGCGGTCAATGGTGATTGTTTTTCCGGTGGAGAGGGAGAGAGAGAGAGTTTTTTTTTTTTTTTTTCGAGAGGGGGTGATGTGGGGGTTTGATGAATTATTAGTAATATATTTATTTAATACGTATTAAATAATCAATTATAATCTCAATTTTGAAATATGAAACTTAAAATATGATTTATGAAATTTAAATTTTAAAAGCAGGTCTGTATGTAATTTCACATAAATAAACTCTTTAGTTTCGAAATATTAGGTTGTATCAATTATATCTTTCCAACTTTAGATGTCCAAAAATCAGCTCGTGCATATCATGCAATGAAAATTTAACGCAAATATTAATGAAATATGAAAACTTAAGGATGAGAATTAAAAGGTTTGAATTTTACTATTGGGACTGATTTTTCCTTAAGTTTTAAAAATGCAAAAATCAGGTATTTAATTAATTAATTAAATATATTAAAATCAAAATTATACAATTCGTAGTCACATATGTATACTTACAAGTCACAATTTATTTATTGATCACATATCATCAAATTAATTGATCACAGACTATTTTGAGGTCACAAATAAAAAAATTTATACGTCAAAGTTTATTTCATTGGTCACATATCAAAAAAATTATATGTCACAAATTATTTTTTAGTCACAAATTATCGAATTTTAAGATCACATTTTACACAGTAAATCAACCAGTTGGCCACATGCACCAAACACCCCACCACCGATTTCGATCCACCACGAATACTTGGTTGCGTCAACCAAACCCCTCACAACTACACTACTGCCAACAAAAATATCACAACCACCACTTCCATCACCACCACCAGTACCACCGCTACCATCGCCACCATTTTTGCAACACCACCATCGACACACCGCACCGCTCCAGCAACACCACACATACCACTAGACACCACCATCACCATCGTCAAAACAACAACACACACCACCACAATCACTACCACAAAACCGCCACCACACAAAATACCACCACCACAACACAAAAACACCACCCAAATCTCTAGTGCATTGTCGGTGTAGCCAGAACCACCACCATTGCGCCAACACCAACGTTGCCAGAAACCCCACCACCCACATTCGTAACCAATTTCAAACGGTCTTTAAATTGTAGACTTTGATCTGTAACCTATGCACAGTGAACTGTAGCTTATGAACAAATTGTGAGTCAACATAACCTTACTAGCCCCAGTACCGACACGACAATCTGCAAACCACTAACAACCACCTCTACAACAACGTGGCACTACCACCAAATGGCCTAAAATTTTACCACCACCACCACCACAACCACGTCACAAACCACCACAACCACAACATCACCTCTATCAACACCAACACCAACAACCACAGCATCACCTCTAACAACAACCAACACCGAACACAACACTACGATAGCCTAGAACAACAACCAACACCATGTCTCGAAACCAAGTGCAACAGCTCAGATCTGATCGTCCCAACGATTAAGCCGCACGGGGTCGTGTTCACAACTGGCCATCTCGCCTCACCTAGTCGATGGTTTTCATAGAACAACATCATCAAAAACAGAATCGCGAATGCGCCGCTCAGATTTGATTTTTCTTGTTGTATGCAGCCACTCCCACGAGCGACGAATCGCAGTGATGCCACTGAGAGCGGCGACTCCTAGTGGTGTTGCTGAGAGAGAGAGAGAGAGGGAGAGAGAGAGAGAGAGAGAGAGAGAGAGAGAGAAGCGATGGCAGCGACTGTTTGAATAGAGAGACAGGAGAGGAAATAGGAAAAAATTTGATTTTAGGGTTTGGATGGAAGTAGATAGTGTAGGGGTGTTTATATGATTTAATTTGTAATATAAAATTATTATATGATTTTTGAATAATTAAACTTTCAACCTGATTTTTGAAAATCAATTTTAAAACACTTGATTTTTTGTAATTTCCTCAATGTTGAAACTAATTTCACAAAAATTTCCAAATAAAATAAAAAGATTGGGTCGTTATCTTCCAGAGAAAAAAAAAATAGAAACGTTAGCATTAGACTGCCAACAAGTTATATTTTATGAGCTATATACTTTTTTCTTCTGCTGTATTTTTAAATATAAATAGGTCCCTTCGGTTCCAATTACAAGAGTTTCAGATTATTCAAATTTAAATATGAGAGTGCCTTACGAGAAATCAAGAGTTAAGATGTTAGGCAGTTAGAAATTCATTGAAATAAATTTTTTTTTTTTTTCTTTTTAGAAAGAAAATTATTGAGAGAGAGAGAGGATCATCTGTGCACGCACTAATCGTTATATATTATATTACAGATTAAAGATATGCAATACAATTTCATTTAGCATTTTCCTTTTATAACGGAGTTTTGATTGTGCTCTACTTTTCGTTTCCTTTTTCCCCATCTAGTAGGCTACTCACACGATAAATTTAACCTTGTGTAAAATTACTCATAGTCATAGTTTGCTCATTGCATTAAGCTTTAGTTTTTTTGATTTCTCGTCAAAACATTTTAATAATATATTAAGTATCTCACAACTTAATAAGAGAGGAGAGTTTTCTGCAGGTGATCAGCATCAGCCGCAAAAGGGGGAAACTTCAATGAATCAAATTTCAGTGAGAATTCATTCTACAGTATTAGCTGCTGGCTGCTAGGCGAACGTATTTGCCATCGACAGTGAATCTACAACTTGACTTCACCTGTAGAAAATCAAAGAAAAGATACTCATGAAAGATCATATCGATCAAAAGAAACTACATGCAAAACTCACTTTCTGCTCGAGCATTTCAGAAACCCGGGTTTTGTCGTCTGTGGAACCAGATTCCTTGAGAGACTTCACGACCAATTTCCTAAGTTTTTTAAACTTCAGAGCGCCATCTGGATTCTGCATTTATTCAAGTGAAGAGTTTTATGGAATACTCCTCTCTACACTTTTGGACATTAGATCCCAATATACAGAAAGCTCTTTCAAAGAAATGACAAATAAAATTCACTCAATTAAATGGTGTGCGCATAATAGTTCCATATCTACAGCGGCAGAAAACTGCCCCTCCTTTTGAAACTCAAAAATGGGGTTTAACAAATTCTTATCTTTTTCAACCTTAATCTATGATGGATTCAGGATCAGACTACAAGCTGGACTAATGCGTAAAAAAAAAAAAAAAAAAATTTACACAAAAAATTTTTACAAGAAAAAAAATTTAACTGGCCGGGGAGCCTGGCCCAGTCCCCCCTAAATCCATCCATGCTCTTAATACAATTTATACATAAGTTTTGAGTGTTTGACCCATATCCAACTGAAATACTATCAAAATTCAATAGAATATACATGAAATGTATTACAGCATGTGTCGGCCTATTAAATGCAAACAATACATCTCCCCTTGTGTACGAGGTAGAAGAAAGAAATATTACATGTTCAAAGATAATTTAAAAACACATTAACGTTAAAAGAGACCAGGATACGTACAGATTTAAGAGCTGATATAATAAGCTTTTTCCACTTTATTTTCTTCTCCGCTCTTTCAACTTGAATAACTTCACAATTGCCTAATTCTGAAGGCATAACACATCCAGCCTTCTTCTGAGCACCATTAGTCACAGATGCCTCGAGTTTTCTTTTCTTACTCGACTGCAAAGAACTATTTTCCACTCCGGAACCATCATGCAAAGTAGCAACTTCAGATGAATTTGGTTCTCCAGGTTCCACCAAATCTTTAACGTCAGCATTTTGATTTCTGACATCATTTTCAATGGAAGCCTTGGTTTCTTTCGCATCTTTAGGTTGCCGCTTTGCCGCCATGGAAAGCTCTTGCTTTAGCACCATGTTTCTTTCCTTCTGCATGGAGAAGCAAGGTTTGCCTGCTGGTAGCCTTAGTATTACATAAGCTGTTGAAAAAAGCTCCATTAGTATAGACAGAGCAATCTCAGGTAAGAAGATGGGACCAAGGAAAAAAAAAATTGTAGACGGAAACCAGGAAATAAATATTATGAACAAACCAACCACAGTAAATACAAATAAATCAACAAAGACAAGGTATTTCTGCAAGCACGAGTAATCGATGGAAATCAAATTTAGTAAATGATAAATGCTTACAGATTAGATGAGTGCAGAGCACTCAGTAATGGCAATCCATACAATCAATATTCAAATTTCAAGCAATAATTGTTATATCCTGTGATGCTTGAACTTGGCATTCCGGCCGGCATACCCGTGTCGACGTGACATGGATATGAAATGAGGCGCATTTTCAAATGCGTATGGAAATTGTAATTAATTATGTTATTTCTAACTTTTATTTTAATCTTGCGCTTTTGTCATGTAATTTTATGTTGTTTTTGGTGTTTTAGACTTTTAGTATAAATTTCTAGTTGATTTTAAGTGACATGTTCTATATTTTAACAATTTGCCACTTAATTATTATTTAACTTTTTTTCATGTGAATTTTTTGGCGAAAAAATTGAAGTGCGAAAAATGACTCACGTACCCGTATCCGAAATTTTGGATTATTTTTAGCCATGCCCCCGTATCCTACATTTTAGAAAATAAAAGATCCGAAACTTAGATACCTACTAGTACCCGAGTCCGAGCATCATAAATTATACCCTACCAATCTTGAAATCTCAAAATACTTTGAAGAGCCCTCGAGCAAAGACACTTTCTACATTGGATGCTTCTAGTTGTAAACTAGAATTTCATTTTAATATAAAAAGTCATTGAGGTCAGCCACCCACCCCATGGCAGGTTCTGGACGGAGGAATTGGTGGCCACCTATCCATGATGATGTTTGAGAATCAATATTTTTTTGCTCTGCTCTTATTTTATTTGACATATCAGAATAAGCTCATGACGGAAAATGTATAATTTGAACATACCTACAGAACCATGGAGAACGCTCGGAGAGCCCAACATTTACATCAAAATCTGGTTTCGGCTTTGAATCATTTTTAGTTTTCACATTCACTCCATTCGAAGATTTCCCCTGACCTTTTGGACCATATTTTTCCTGAAAACAAAGAATTGGTTGCAGTCATTGAAAAACACAGGATTAAATATACCAGTGGTCATAAACACTTTTATCATAATTTCATATTGGTTTTCAAGTAATAACTGTGCCAACATGCTATGACAATATTGACAATACCTCCACTGTAGTTTTTGACCGAGGAAAGATGACATGACAATGTAACTATTTGGTAACTAAGCTGCCAAGTGTCAAATAGACAGCTATGCTAGCTTTTCCATTAGTTTCTAATAGACATGGATAGAATGACCAAGTCGTAGAAAATGTTCAAAACCATCGACCCAATCATATCAAAGTCCAAATTCAATTACCACTGCAATAGAAGTTCAGTTACCACATTGTTTTAAACCTGAAAAACAATACCTAGTGCCTATAACGTATTCATTTTCAGATACAACAGCTAATGCATCATAATATTTCACTACGAAATGAGCCAATAGAATTAAAAGATATACAAGGTAGAGATCATATTCATCAAATGCAGAAAAATGGTAGGGATGTCACAAATAGTTTGCAAGGTTTACTTCCCAAGGCAGTTAAAATATTCTATGTAATCACTGGATATGCCATCAACTTACTTTAAATTACCTTTGCTTCCTAGAAAACTTTAAGAACGATCATCTTCAAAATCATACACATTAAATAAGAAGAAGCCATAAAACAAATACAATAAAAATTGGATATAAAAACTAAACAAAACTATAACAAGAATCTAAAGGGCGTCGAAAATACCGCTTCACTAATACACTGAGTGTGACTTTCAACGGTTTGCTGTCCAAATATTTGCCCACAATCAATGCACGATAACTAGTACAAAATCTAAGAACAAAGCGAGGCTTATCCAAATTAATACAAGAATAAGGATTTGACAAATAGAATTTAACTGCAAAGAAATAATTTCAAGTAATATGGAAAAACTGAACCTTGAAAGCAGAGCACATTCTAAAGTGATTAAGGAGCTTGGGTTTCTTAAGATTGTCTCCACAATCCTCGCACTGAAACCACACCATCTCTCACACACTTCTTCTGTGTTACTTTCTGAGGGCTCTTTTGGTTCGAGTGTTTGTGGAGGATGGAAATTTCTAGACAGTGTGTTTTTATACCTGCAATTATGAACGCAAATGGAATGTTGTATTTGAATTGAACGCAAAAATTTGTGTTTTTCGTGCGGCAGGGTTATATATGTTTTAACAAAGAGGGGAAAAATTCACGGCGGAGGGATTATTTTCCCCGAAATCAAAAATCAACTCTAATGTTTAAATTTACGAAACTCATATTTTTACACGAATTATTAGGGATTGGCAGCCAAACGTCCCTATCTATGACGGTTTTGTGGAAACGTCCATAAACGTTTGATTTTTTGGTGCAAAAAACGTCTTACCTTGCATTTTCATTGCCTAAAACATCATTTTCACCAATTTTTTAACATAAATGACTATTATACCCTCCTACATAAATAATAAAAAAGAAAAAGAAAGAAAAAATAAGGAATAATTGCAATCTTACTCCTAATCTTTTTTAAAAAAATATTATTTTGGAGTACAGAAAAATTTAAACTAAAAATACTTACAAAAAAGAAAAAAAAAAAAAACTTTCTTCTCCTCCAACTCTCTTCGCCTGATTAGCTGCACAATAGGGACGGATTTCCAAAAAAAATAATTCAGGGCCTTTAAAGTCTGCCCAACTGTCTAGTGTGAGCTCGGGAGTAAAGGAATCAGGCATGCTCTATTTTTCTTCTCGTGTGAGAATCGTCGGCAGTCATGGAGGCAAAGCAGCTGGTCAATTGGTCTAGGGCTCGAGTCGAACAGCTGCTATCATGTGGAACTTCACGGACTCAGGGACGGAGGTGGCGAAGCAGCTGCGGCTTGCGAGACCTGAGTCGGAGGAGGCGGAGGGATGTGGAGAAGGCTGAATTGAAATAGCAACTGAAGGCTGGAGCTGCGAGAATGAAGGTTTCAATCAAGACCAACCTAACGATCCTTGGTGCCTTCCATTTACAAACCCTAATCGCATTTTCTGTGATTGAGATTAAATTGACTTTCTGTTATTGAAATTAAATTGATTTTCTGTTATTGAGAATTCAAAGATGGTGGAGATAATGAGTTAGAGTTGGAAGGGGTGAACTTCTGGATGCTTGATGCCGAATGTGGAGGTCAATTTTGGGGTGGTTTAACAGCTGGAGGTGGAGGGGAATTTTCAGGTGGCATGGACGTTGGTGGCGGTGGAGGATGTGGAGGAGAGAGATTTTTTTTCTTTTTTTAATATTTTTATAAATTTTGGACTCATTTGCATTTTTTAAAAAGATTAGTAGTAAGATTGCAATTTATTCCTTATTTTTCTTTTCTTTTCTTTTTTATTTATTTATATAGGAGGGTATAATAGTCATTTCAGGTTAAAAATTGGTGAAAAAGATGTTTTGCGCAAGAAAATGCAAAGGTAAAGACGTTCTGTATCAAAAATCAAACGTAGGGACGTTTTCCACAAAACTCGTCATAGGTAGGGACATTTTGCGCTAATTACCCATTAATTAATTATATTTTACAATTAATATATTAAATTAAATATTTAATAGTAGTATAATATCCACCCACCCACTGCTCCGTGCGACTATTCCGGCTACAACTCCCACAATTGTTCTTCGTTCTTCGACCGCGCTTAATTCCGGTGACTACTCGGGTGACCGTTTCACCATCGCTTAATTCCGACGACTGCTCTGATTCCGAGGTCACAGATATCTTATTAAGTAGTTAAAAATTTAATTTTCAGTCGCAACTTATTAAATTAATTGGTCACAGATTATTTCGAGGTCACATATCAAAAAATTGAGCTATTCACAATTGACTTCATTGGTCACCGATAAAAAAATTATAAGTTACATATTATTATTTTTATGGAGGTCACATATTATTAATTGGTCACAATTTAAAAAATTATTCTACGTTTATTGGTCACATGTTATATTTTCAGTCACATGTTAAATACATATACATAAATAGAGGAAAAACACATGCTAATGAAATATCTTATGGACACGTTTACCTTTCACGAGCACGACCTCAAATGATTTCATTCCTCATTTCTTCCAGTTTTTTCAAAATCTCCCCTGGAGTTCTATCCAACTCATCAGTAACTTTACGCTGCAGATCCATGCGTAGAGTTGGAATCACAGTAGCGTCGACGCTGCTGGGAATCAACAGCGTTCGACACGCTGCTGATCATAGGGAGGAGGAGGGGAGACGACGACGACGACGACGATGACGACGACGGGGGGGGGGGGAGGGAGGGAGGGAGAGAGAGAGAGAGAGATGATGAATTGATAAATTAGGGTTTTAAATGATTAATTATTTAATTAAAATGATAAAAAAAACTTTTTTTTAAAAGATAAAAAACCTAATAAATGAAAAAAAAAAAAAAAAAACATGAAAACCTGATTTTTTAAAAGGTCAAACTTAATATCTGGTTTTTAATAATTTTCCCAATAAAGAGAGGAATTTTAAGTAGTGGGCTTCATGTATGTGGAGTATGAAAATCGGGCCTCTTTAAGTTGTGGCTTCATTGGATCTCCTTCCTTCTTGGACCGGAGGGCCCATTTTGATATGTTTGGAGTTACGGAAATGGACACAATAGCATTTATTCATAAACTTCACTTGTAGCACTCTTTTTATACAAGAGTTCAATGTTCTTGTTTTCGTCTGTGTATGGGAAGGGAACATAGAGGTTGTGTAAGTACCACAAACTAGATATAGTTGTGCAGATACCGCAACTTTTGTGTTGTTATTTTACTCTATTGTATTTTATATTTTCTAGTTTCAGAAGAAATTCTTTGAACCAGATCCGGTGGGCTCAACTAGTGGTATCAAAATGTCATGTCGTTTCAAGTGATGGAACCAAAAAAAAAAATATGTCAAGTGATGTGGAAAAGTTTGACGAGAGAATCAATTTTGACTTGTGTCAAGTGAAAGTCAATAATATTTTAATTTAATTTAGATTGTACAAGAACTTGAAAAAAAAAAAAAGAATTAAATTAAATTAATCCCTGTTTTCAATAGAGAAGGACAGTCTAGACACAAGACCAAGTTCGACTATTGACCAAGTCAATAAATAGATATATTGGTGTTCTTGCTAACAATGTCCTTTATCTCCATGAAAGACAATGTTAATCTTCGAAAGAATATATTCATCCTTATGATGTGTTTAGTCAACAAGTTATATGATAGAGGAGGCTTTATTGTCAGTGTGTTCACAACTTACACATGGGCATCGATTTGGCATTGATACATGGTGTGTGAAGAAATTTAAATTGATTGCTGATAATAGGGATGACAATGAATCGAGTCAGAGCCGCTCCAAGCCCATGACTTGACTCGCTCGATTTTTTGTGCTGAATAAAATAAAATGAAAGCATTAAACTCTTCAGTCCAAAAAAATGAGTCAAGCTCCCTCGGCTATGTCCATTACTCCTATCAAAACGAGATCGAGCCACCCATGAATCGAGCCGAGCTCGCCAGCAATTTTCCACGGTTGTTGAACTCCCATGAAGCCAAACATGGGGGTTGTACCACAATTTTCAGTAAGTTTATTCGACATAAGCCAATGAAATTCGTAAAATTTGGTAATCCCAAATGCATATACTCTTTAAGGTAGAGTATGATAAATCTATGTTTTAAGAATTGTGATTGTAAAACAAATGTTCAACAAAAAATTTCATTTTAGTGTGACTAGGGCGTGTTCGGTAGAAATTAAAATCAGATTAGAATTTAAAAACTAGTAATTATTATTGACTTTTATTGGACGAGTGAGACCCAATAACGATTATATTTTCAATTTTAATTGAATTTAAGCACGATCGAACACGCCTTAGGAGGGTTGAAAAGACAGTAATGTGGTGGAGGTACATTATTCAATTTGGAGAAGACATGGAATAATCTTATTTGGAGACATTAGACAATTCAAAGTCAAGATGGAGATCGTTAGGATTTTATTTTGGCATTATCTAATTAAAATAGAATTATGTTTATTTATGTCAAATAGAATATGATTTTTTTTTCTTTGTAATGAGACTGTTCTGAATCCAATATCAAATAGATTTCAAAAGACTCCTTTTGTGTTCATGTAAGTAGAGTCGAATTTATTTAGGAGAATTCTATTTGTAGAGAAGATTTTTCTTCTGTAAAATTTATCAACAGACATAATGGCGGGTGGGTGGGTATATGTTATAGCATTTTTTTTATTGATGCGGGACCCATCAATATGTATGTAGGTAAATTTTGTGTATACAAAGCATTGCTCATTTATTTATCCCTATAGTTATGAGCTAGCTAGGATTGATATTTGAGATCCTTTTCAATTTTGGGGTGTGCGAGAGATTTCATATAATTGCACAATTTTTCACATAGTTGAATATCTCCATAATTTTCACATTTCATGATTTTTCTCCAATTTGTGAGTTTTTCACATAAATCTTTATGCTGTGATTCTCCATATATTTTTATATTTTATAACTTTTAAAGAAATTCTTTAAACAAGGATCGCGTGGGCAAATCGAGGAATTGGTTTCATTTTCCAACATGTTGTACATAGTTGTTTGTCCTTTTGATGAATAAAATTGGGTGATTTATGATATTTAGCCCATGTTTGAGTCACGTTTTCATTTTTTTATTCATTTTTAACAACACATTTTTCAATAAAATTATATTTTTCATTACATCAATAATTTTTCTTCCTTTCTAACCAATATTCATTATCACATCACAAAAAAAAAAAAAAAAAAAAATGCATTCTCTTCTAAAATGTACATCAAACACACTCTAGGTCTAGACGTTGGGTGAATCAGTTCGAATATTTAAATACTCGAAACCGTTAGTTACATTTTGGGTATTTTATAAATGACATAATTCGGTTCCACGTAATTATTGAAATCAAATCCAAATTTGAATCATAGGTTCTGGTTTTACTATATCCATAACATTTATTAAAAAAAAAAAAAAAAAAAAATCATGAGCTGATAATACATATTATTTTTTCCACATCTAGCAAAAATAGAATAAATAAAATATGTTACCATATACTTATTTCAACATTTTACCCTTAACTGCATCGACTCATTTCACATAACCGCTGAGAACATCGAGTAGGCAAGCGGCTCATCCCTTTCCACCCCTAAATGAAACTAATGTTACATATAATCATGGTGTCGTTGAAGTCAGTTATGAACTTAATGATCCGATTTTATAACTTTCAACTATTAAATTTAAATTCAAGCGAAGTCTTTTCTTTCAAATGTGAGATATAGTAAGAATCTCAATTGTTCTACTTAATTAACAAGTTTTTGAATTAAGTATCATTAATTTCATACTTATCTTCTAAACTTGATTGGATTAGTATCAAACGACATCCCAAATTAAGTTAATTTTACTATGATTAGGAATTACAAGTAATCAATCACATAGAAAACCTAATATAAACACGTTTGACCTTTTTTCTCTAACTCAATCATTTTACAACCACCCAAGCCAATAAATGACAAATACCAGCCAATGTGTGTGTGTGTAGAAATATACGTACAGATATTTACGCATTGATATGTCTCAACAACTATATATTCTTGAGTGACTTTAAATAATAATATCAATAACTTAAAATAAATGAGAACATCGATTATATTTCGATTTGTTAGAAATCAATCAATTGATATTCTAACTTATTTAATTATATAATAATGATTTCTTAACAAAATTTTGTTGCACGAGTTGGAATTTATTATGAGAGAGTTCCATCAATTATTTTTTTTTTGGGAAAACCCTAGTTTTAGAATTGACTTTTTCAAGAAGAATTGAACTATTTGTACATAAAAATGATATATAAGCGATTAGATAAAATGATATGTAAGCGATTAGATAAAATGACGTGGAGCGAAAAAATTGGATGAAAAAATTAACTATATTTTAAACTGACAAATGATATAGTGTCATATAGTATTATGTAATCTCTTATGTAAACATTTGTGTACATGTAGTAATAGTAAGACATTTTCAAGAAATACCCGTTGTAACTTAAAAAATAAATTTTAATCTTTCAAGAATTAAAACCATTTAGGGCATGTTCGGTACAATTTAAAATCCAATTAAAATTGAAAATATAGCCGTTATTGGGTCTCACTCGTCTAATAAAAGTCAACAATAACGACTAGTTTTTCAATTTTAATTCGATTTTAATCTCTACCGAACACGCCCTTAATCTTGATGTTTTGACTTAATTTTAGTTTTAACTTAAAATTTAAAACATCATAATTCTATATTGTAACTCATAATTTTGGATTAACCTCGAGGATTGAATTTTCCCCTATAAAAGGGAGTGATTTTCATGGAGCTAAACATAACATGAAAAAAAATTTAACTTTATAGAAAACTCTTATATATATATTATTTTCTATAATTTTGGCAACTCGGTAAAGATTCATTCTTTATCTTTATGTGGTCATGCACATAGAAGGAGAACAAACTTTGGGTCACATGGGTTTTACGATGGAGTTGTGTAGTGCCGAAAGTATTCAAATGAAAGGGACACAACACGTCTTTAAGAGAACATCATTGATGTGATTCTCTAAAACTTGCACTCTTTCTAACTCTTCTCTTATATTTTTATGTTGTTTAATTGATTATGTTAATTGATAATTAATCTACACATAAATCACACAATTTTTCCAACAATAACTATTGTAAAATGAGAATTAGTTAATTGCGATACCTTATTGCATATGTAGACTTATTACATGTACATTCTTATAAAAAAAAATACTTTAAAATACCCCTTCGACGTCGATTTGTACACAATTATGACTTTTACATGAAAACTATCACAAAAAATTTATATGAAGGAGTTAAAAAGAAGGTGACGCGCACGTATAATCGACTCATTTACAACTAATCACCGTATGAAAACGCGATTTCTGCTTCTCGCACAATTATGGGACGTGAAAATCCTATTCCCGCGTAGTTTGTAATTTAAAATTAATTTATTCTATTGAAGGGTCATATATTTATCTACATGCGTTACCACTATAATAATAATAATAATAATTTATGTAATTAGCATGTTTATCATGAGATGTATCTATTGACACGTGTTCACACACTACATGGTTTTAATTAATTTGTGGTTATTATTAGTTGCTAATCAAATTAATCCAAAACTATACGAGAAAGAAGAAAGGAAAAGGTATAGTTTAAGATTAAAAAAAAAAAAAAAAACTATTAATATATGATAATTATTTAATGGGAATGATTGAATTGTCTCGTGAGAAACTGAAGAGACCGTCGATTGGACGGTAGCTGATGAAGAAACTTGGAGTATACGAGAGGGATTACTGTCTTTTTCCAACCTGTCTTTTTTATTTTTTATTTTTATATTAATAATAATTAGGAGACCCTATCTAACAATTTTAACAACATATCTCATTGTTAAAAAGAATGTACCAATCTTTTGATTTTTAGTAAATTTATTATTTTTAGAAAAAAATTAAAAAAAATAATAATCATTGGGATCGACTCGTATTGGATTGTTTGATTCTTGATTATTCTTCTATTATGGGTTGATGTTTGTCGATTTTTAAAATATTGGTTAAAAAAATAAATTTAAAAAAATATTTTAATCATAGTTAGAGAAATTTATAAAATACCTCCAGCATATAAAGTGTATTTTGATAATTATAGAGTGTCTTTGTTGAATGATAACATAAACGTTTTATGTAGAAAGAATATACAAATTATAAATATGTGATTTGTTGGTTATAATTATATGAAATTTTGTTTTCTCTTATATTTACAAGAGTTTAAATTTTTAAAATTAGTTGAAGTCTTCAATTCAAATTTCACTATTCACTTATAAGTCCGTGTAGACAATTATTATTTCATTTTTTTTTTCTATATACTGATTTTTAACAACTGGCGGACCTAGGGGTCCTGGGTTCACGTGACCCCCAAATTTTGAGATTTTTTTAATTTTATTTTTATAAAGTCTGTTTGGTGTCGATTGTAATCTAAATTAATAATTAATTTTAATAGCATATTTTATGAAATACATAACTTTTCAACTTTTATTAATATTTATTAAAAATCTAATTTTAATCCCCCACCAAACATGACAAAATTACAATAAATTTGAATTTTTTTTCTTTTGCTCACTATCTCATGCCTTTTACTAAAACCTTAACACTTCTAATTTTTTAAATTTACTATAAATTATCACATTTACTACAAATTTTTATTTTCCAATCAAATTTTCAACTAATTAGAACCTAAATTTGCATTTTCTCTTATCAAATTGTGTATATAGAATGTGTCTAAACTGATTTATCAAATGTTACTTATATTTAATGAATTGTGTTTATTTGATTGATTATTAGTATTAAATTTTTGATTATACGTTTTTCATTTCGATCACTTGAATTGATTATTTGTATCAAGTACATTATAGATTTTTTAAACGTAAATATGTATTTTCTTATGATGAGTAAAATATTAATAAAATGACTATTCGAAATCAAATGGATGAAAAATGATGAGCAAAATATTGATGAATTTTTTTTTTTTTAAATGTAAATATGTATTCTCTCAGGTCTAATATGAATCATTCAAAAATTAATAACAAAGTATTCAATTTGTACATGGTTTGATTGTGCCCCTAATTCAAAATGTCTGCATCCATTTCCATTTTCAACTATACATTCACAGAATAAAATCATTTGTACGTAAACTTAAAATTTTTTCCTACTTTTTAACCATACATTCTCCAAAAAAATCACTATTCAAAATTTCATTTTATCCAAATAATGATTGTTAAATAGGGATTAGTGGCGTGAATAGAAAATATATTATGCAACAAATACATTTATCCTCTCTTATTTAGATTAAAATTTTAGACAAGTAATTTTTTTTTTTAAAAAAAAACTCATGTTGCCCTAGATAGATTCAAGGGAAAATAAAGAATATAAAGGGAAATCATTGAAATTAATAAAATGTTGAGCAGGTCATATAGCACGTTAGGTTATAATCGAACACTTCGATCTTGTCATGAATGGACAATTGTATTGAAAACTGTGATTTTCAGTAAAAACAAAATATATGATTATTATATTATAGTTAACTGTCTTGCACCGACGAGTCATGGGACCTTTTGTTTTCTTTCTCTAAGTTTGAACAATACGTCTTGTTTAGAATTGACATAATTGAGTAAGATAGGCGCCATATTTCTGATCACAGCTTTAAGGCAACATTTTGTTCCAACTTTTTGCCTTATGTTCAAGAATCATATACATAATTGAGTACACATACGAATTATAATAATCTTTGTATGTAGGGAAATACTAACTTTTCGAGCAAATTATAAACTTGATTTACACTAAGCTTTTAGACTCCTTAATCGGTGAATTACATGTGGTCGAAAAATATTTGTTACACTTGGTTACATTCGAGGTGTATAATTCATCTTACAAATATTGATGCAGTATGATCTTATAAATCTTTTGCGAGGAAAATGGATCTCGTGTGAAAAATATCCCTCGAATGGAAAGTAGTCAATAACTATTATTTTTAGAAAAGCCCTTTTCAAGAATTGAAATTGCATAAATGTAATGTTTTATCTTAAGTAGAAGTTGTAAAGTCTATTCTTATAAACCAATTACATTTTGTCAAATTGATGTGAAGTGTGAACCCCATTATATCACATGTTTTGTTTTGTTTTGTTTCGTTTTAATTTCCCTTTTTTTTCATCTTTAGATGGACAAAAAAACTTACAAGTTAAACTTCGAAACTTTTTCCATACTTCAATGCTCTTTCGAAATTGTCTTAATTGTAAAGATATTGATTCTAAAAAGAATAACTTTCTCTACTTAAATCAAAATAACGTTTCAACGTTACGAAACATTGACTAATGAAGAAAAATTTCTTTTACAACTTTCAAAAAAGCTTACCCTTGAGAATTTTTAACATTATGAATCTTTTAATATGTTATGAATTAATCGCAACATAATGACAATAATAAAACAATAATACCAAAATTTATGTGAAATCCCACGATAAGAAAAATCACGGGTAGATGAGGAGAATTTCACTATATTCAATAATGAATGTGTTTACAATATCAAGATCTCAATACTGTTAATTGAAATCTATGCTCTCTAACTTTCAAGATATTATTGAATGTTTATATATATATATGAGCATCTTTTTGAAATTTTAGATGAAGAAGAAAACGTAAAATTCGGAAAAATCAAGATAAGCCCATCACGATGGCGCCACCAAGCTAGCGCCCTGGAGTCGGGGCCGATGCCTCGGCGCATCATGCCCGACGTCGTGCCTCTGTCTCCCTCTTGTTGCACAGGCGTTGCGGCGCCGCGACGATGGCTCTGCGGTGCCCACTTTCGGTAAATATGTCTCCAAAGTATTTTTCTTCATCTCAAAGTCATTTCCCAAGCAAACTCTCAATTTTTGATGAAATTTTATATTTATCAATTAGGACTATCAAACCAAAACTCATTAAATTTTTTTTATTCAACCAAATATCAAATTACTAGAAATTTAGGTCACATCACAACAAATCCTCACCATGTGAAAAAAATTCCAATACAAGGAATTCAAAACACATATCCAAATAAACACCATTCCACCTCTTCCAAACAAACCACAATGGGCTAAATCAATGACAAATATCAACTAAGTTCAAATGGTGTTCAACCTTAGTAATGAGAAGTGGTTTTATCATAATATTAGTAGGATTATCTTTGGTATCAACATTGCTCATTACAATAACACCACAAGCAATCACATCATTCACAAAATGATACATCACATCAATATGTTTAGTCCTTTCATGGAATACGTGATCCTTAGTTAGAAAAAAAGCACACTGACAATCACAATATACTATAGAAATCTGTAACTCTTCACTGATTTTACCAATCAATCCTCTCAATCACATTGCCTCCTTACATGCTTCTGTAATGGCCATATATTATGTCTTTGTTGTAGACAAAGCTATTGTATTCTGCAAAGTAGATTTTCAACTGATAGCACGGCCTCTAAGAGTAAACACATACCCCGTAGGTGATCTCTTCTTATCAAGATCTCATCATAATCTGAATCCACATACCCAATAACTACATCGGTATTTCTATCAAAATGCAAACAAGCATTAGAAGAGTCCATCAAGTATCTAAATATTTACTGCATTACTTTTCAATGTTTTTTACCAGGATTTGACATGTATCTACTAACTGCACTGACTGCATGTGCCAAATTTGGTCTTATACAAACCATAATATACATAAGCGAACCAACTGCACCGAAATAAGGGGCCAAGACATGTAATCAATATCTTGTGGCGAACATTCTTTTTATCCTTGGGTAATTTCACCAAGTTCCAAGTATTGTTTTTATTCAATAATTCCATTTCCTCATATACAGCAATCAATCATCTGTTGGAATCACTGCAATTGACTGCCTCTAAATATGTAGTAGGTTTCTTAGTGGAATCAATATTGTCAGCGACACTCAATACATAAGCTACCAAATATGCTTTCCCATACTTCTGTGGACATTCAATATGCCTGCGAGGTATATCCTTAGCAACTAAATACCGTGGCGTCGTTGGTAGTGTAGGCAAAGTATTATTGTCGTCAACTCTGAAAACTAGACTGATCTATAGTAGGTTCTTATGAATCCTCTGATTATTACCCTTGACCAATTTCGAACTCTACACGAGTTGAATGATTCCATTCTTCATTTTTTTCAAAATCCCCACGAGGTGAACCATGAAACAAAGCAAGTTCATCAAATACCACATCTCTACTAACTACTATTTTCTTATCTCAGGACACCACAATTTATACCCTTTTACACTTGATTTATACCCACTTTCTAGACCTATGCCCCAATTTTCCATTATCTACATGAGCATAAGCAAGACATCCAAAATTTCAAATCGAATAACAAGAACGTTTGCTAGACCATACATCTTCTGGTTTTTTTCCCTTAATGGCAGTTGATGGTGATCAATTAATTAAAAATCAAGATGTAGTAGCAGCTTCAGCCTAAAAGATCTTAGGTAACTTAGAGTTTGAAAGCATAAAACGAACACTTTCCATCAAAATTCTATTAATTTGTTATGTCACACCATCTGTTGAAGAGTTCTGACCACTATCAAGTGTCTCAAGATGCTTTCAGCCTGCAAAAGCTATTGAATTCATCTGAACAAAACTCCAACTCATTATCTATGAGTAGACGTTTCACCTGCTTTCCAATTTGCTTTTTTGTCATTGTTTTTCCACTTCTTGAAGGTCTCTAACACACCACTCTTCTATTTTAAGAAAAGTACCCAAATTCTCCTGGAGAAGTCATCAATTGCTCTCAACAAGTAATAAATACTCATTTTGAAGGCACCACGGCCAATCTCCCAATATCCGAATAGATATACTCAAGTGTTCCCTTTGTGTTATGTCTTCCTTTAGTGAATTTGACACTTTTTTGTTTTTCAAAGATATAATGCTCACAAAACTTTATCTTACTAGTCTTCTGCCCATCAAGAGGCCACCTCCTACTCAACTTTGCCATATTATTCTTGTTCATATGCTTGAGATATGCCAAAATTTTATAATTTCTTCATCTGTCAAAGAAAAAGTAGAAATTGCTACATCTTCTATTACTGTGGAACCCTACAAAATGTACAACTATGTAGAGCTTTTATGTCCCTTCATGACAACAAGAGCGCTACAGCTGACCTTTAAAACTCCACTTTCACTAGTGCATCTATAACGCTTTGAGTCAAGTGTACTAATAAATATGAGATTCCGCTTCAGTTCCGAAACATACCTTACATTTGTAAGTGTTTTAATGGCCCCATCGAATATTCTGATATTGACCGTACAAACTCTGACAATTTTGTAAGGCGCGTTGTTTCCCATAATCACTGCACCTCTTGAAACTCTTTCATATGTTGTAAAACAGTCCCTGTTTGGACGCATATGGAAAGTACATGCCGAATCATGGAATATCATATTTCATGAACTCCATGCGAAAAAAATTAACCTTACTCTAACACTACTTGTTATGAATTGATAACAAGATAATGACAATAATGAAATAAACAAGAATACCAATATTTATGTGGAAACCAAAGATGGGAAAAATTACAGGCAGATGAGGAAAATCTCACTATAATCAATAATGAATGTGTTTGCAATATCAAGATCTCAATACTCTCAATTGAAAAATATGCTTTTTATCTCTTAAGATGTTGTTGAATGTGTACATGGAGATATAACAATGTATAATATATATAGGAGCCTCTTTTTGGAGTTTTAGATGAAAAAGAAAACATAAAATCCAGAAAAATCGGGATAAAACTGCTAGGCACCACTAAGCCAACGCTCCGACGCCTCGATCAGCACCTTGGGGCCTAGCACCTGGTTCTCCGGTGCTCGTGGCTTTCTTCCAACAAGGGTATCGTCGCCACAGTGCCGAGCCTCTATCTACCTCCTGTTGCATGGATGATGAAGCTGCGATGCCCCCTTTTAGTAAATATGCCTCCAAAGTATTTTTCTTCACATCAAAGTCCTTTTTTCAAACCAAGCTTACAATTATTGATGAAATTTGATCTTTATCAATTAGAACTATCACATCAAAACTCCTTAAATTTCCTTTGTTCAACAAAATACGAAATTACAAGAAAATTGAGCAACATAATCATTGAGGAAAACGCCAAGAATGGAACTCTAATAATGTAACAATAAACTCAAAAAAAATGTGTGGGGGATGTTTTTATATTTATTATATATTTTGTGCATGCATGCTTGTATTAAAAAAAAAAAAAAAAAAAAAAAAAAAAGCAAACAACCCAACAAACAAAGTTGATTGGGCTTATTGCAAAATCCACCAAACAAGCAAAATCTTAGATTACTTGTGGCTTTTGACAATGCCATTGGAATTAAAGTATAATCACATCCAAACATATTAGTATTATTAAATATTTAAATTAATTAATAAATGAAACATAATTATATAATGCAGGTAAAAAAAATATAGTGTTCTATAAAGCACAAGACACTAACGGCCCCCAACAAATGAATATAGAAACATAGATATGTATAAATGGAAAAAAAAAAGTCAATTTTTCTTGAATAAAGTTATTTTGTAGAAGGTTTTGACAGAAAGTTTGACATAATTACTTCGAATAGTAGATGATTAAATGAAAACGTTAATTGAGTTTTAAATTGTCTAATAATAAATTGATACGTGATATTATATCAAGTTTTATATCAATTTTAATATTCGCGTGGCATGATTACTTGTTCTTTAAAGAAAGTCGAATAGTTGATGATGTAAAGGTGCAATTGTGTTTTGATGTAGTAAACGGGCAGCCTGTTTCAATCATTACAACCACGCTCTAATCATACAGCTATAGCTCTATTGTTCTCTCATATTTTTCCCATTTTCGTTGGAAGTTTTAAATCCTAGCTCATATCAATTTAGTTAGAGTTTAATGCATTTGATAAGAAATATTAAATGAGATTGAATAACCATATAAATAAATTTTTGATATTTTAATAATGAAGTCCTATGTAATAAACACATGGGTCATGCTTCTTGTCCCCCGTTCAATGACCAGGACAAGAACACGGGCGCCTATTTATTTTTGGGCAAGGGGCTCTTCCCGTAAACACATTGTGAAACATCAAAGACCCTCAAAATAGCAGCGTACACCAAGTTTGACAGTTCCTCACAATAGAGGGGCTTTTTTTTTTTGGGAATCACCCCTCTTATTTTTGTGTTCCTTAATATTAAGTTAAAACAATGTTGAATTGAACTTAACAATCCACATTTAACACGTTTCACTTACTTAATCAAGTCTTAATCCAATGTAATTTCACATAAATTCAGAGCCGACTAGAGCGTTAGAACTCTTACACGATCACTAATGCTTCTTATTTGGCAAGGTCCAAAAATTTGAATGGCATTAGTATTATAAATTATAAAATAAAAAGATATCTTAAGTTACCGTCTTAATATTCCTATAGTAACTTTTTTATAAAAATAGATAAAGATAAAACTTCCGTTAGTGATTCTAACAACTTCTATATCGATGATAAACGATTACGTCATCATTAATAATTATCGACAACGTATTCATATGTAATCATTGATAGCGGTGTGTAGGTAATATTCAGTGACATAAATGTCAGAACTTTTGTGGATGACACCAACTACTACTTTATTGAAGATGATATTGCCATCAATATTCGTTGATAGAGGTGTTTCGACGATAACCTTCGATCTAATGTGTGAGTAATTCTATTAGAAATTACCAAAAAAATATATTGATTAATCAGATCACCTAAAATAATATCATCAACAATAATCAATGGAGTTTTTCATTGAATATTTGCTCCATTTTTTTTAAAAAACTTTTTATTAGTAATGTCGTCAAAGAACGTTGACTTTTGCCTTTTAATTACTTGAATTGTCTCCATGTAGATGGTACATGATCGAGATTAGAATAGTTCAACACAAATTTGAACACCTGATTCAAGACTCATTTTGACATTCGAAAAAAGTCGACCTTAACAAGCATGGTCACACACCGTAAAAAATCCCTAAAAATTGTTTGATATAGATTTTTTAAAACTAAATTTTGTGAAAAAGTGATTCTTTTAAAGAATTTATAGGTAAGAAAAAAATTATGAATCCATTATAAAAGCTCAATAGTAAAATACTATTTTAGAGTATTGAATACATTTAAAGTTGTATAAATTTTCAAATACTCCAAATAAATGTCTGTCTATCCTACACTTCAAAGCTAAAACCAAAGCCCTACCCACCAAAAATCTTTAAAAACAACTTCATTGTACCAATACCAAAAGCAACGGCCAAAACCCCTTAATTTCAAAGGGAACACCCCCATCCCCATCCTCTGTGCCATGGATGCAGATGGAGACTCACCACCGTTCTGGTCTCAGCCCACCACCACTACTTTTTTCTATCCTCACCGCCGCCCCCGGCAGCCATCTCCAATCTTCAATCCTGTGATACTAATCTTGGCCGTACCAATTCTCATATTAGTTATATTGTTTTTCTTGGTTCCTCCATTCCTTTCACACACCACTCAAATTCTTCATCTCAATTCAGTGAAAAGAAGCTGGGATTCACTCATCATCGTGTTGGTATTGTTTGCAATTATTTTTGGCGTTTTTTCCAGAATAAATGATGAAGTTCCATCCTCTGATGCAACGGATCAACAAAACTTAAACGTTTTACAAGTTTCTGATTTTGCTAGGCCGCCGCCGAGGGACGTTTCTAGTTCTCAGTTGTATGGATTTTCCGACGGGAAAGAGTACGGCGGTACTGTTTTGAGTACTCCGGTGCGAGTGGGAGACGGCGGTGGTACACGGCTGAGGAGGAACAGCAGCTCTTATCCTGATCTAAGGCAGGAGTCTATGTGGGAAAATATGGATAATAGGTTCAGGTTTTTCGATGATTTTGAAGTGAAATCCTATCGGACATCGCCTGTGGTTGAACATTTTCACCACCGTGCACGGCGGAGTGAGGTGGACAGAGAAGATTCTGACACGCCCGTGAAGGAAATTCCAGTGGATAAGCATGAAGTTAGTACTCCACCTCAACCTCCGACACCGCCAAAGTCACCGGCACCACCTCCGCCACCACCTGTGGCAAGTTTGAAGAGCAGAAGATCTTCCCGTAGTGTCCCAAAGAAAGAAATATTTGTAAAGCAGAGAAATGATGATAAATTCAATGAAAACCGATCGCCCCCACCACCACCACCTCCTCCTCCGCCGCCCCCGCCGCAGCAACCAGTAGTAAAGTCACCGTATCTGGAGGTAAAAAGCGAAATAATTCACCGGAAAAGGAGTGGCACCACCAAAGAAATAGCAACGGCAATTGCTTCATTGTACAACAAAAGTCAGAGAAAGAGAAAGAGAAAGAAGACGAAAACAAGAAATATTTATGACACAGCATCTGCCTCCGAGAATTCTTCACTGGAACAGTCAGGTGCAACAGCAGCACCACCTCCTCCACCGCCGCCGCCACCATCTAAGGTTTTTCAGAACATGTTCAAAAAGAGCAGTAAGAAAAAACGTGTACATTCCGTTTCCAACACAGCACCACCTCCACCGCCCCCTCCTCCGCCACCAAACTCAATTTTCAACAATATTTTCAGAACAGGAAGCAAAAGCAAGCAGTTCCAATTATCCTCCACCACAGCTTCGCCACCACCACCACCACCTCCTCCTCCAGCTCCTTCTATTCTCAATTCTTTATTAAAAAATGGAACCAAAAGCCGCCGTTTCAAGAACATAAGCACCCCATCTCCGTTTCAGTCTCCACCTCCAGACCCGGAGCCACAGTGGTACCACCCTATCAACGCCGGCAAACCTCCAAAACCCAAGAAAACAAGCTCCTACTACAATGAAAGCGTCATTATCGCACCATCATCGCCCCTTATACCAATGCCGCCACCTCCACCTCCTCCTCCATTCAAAATGAAGGAAATGAAATTCGTGGCGAGTGGAGAATTTGTTAAGATAAGCAGCGCGCAGAGCTCCCAGTGCAGCTCCCCGCCCTCAGAGCTTGAAGATTTTGATCTGATGTCAATTAAATCCGAAGGTGGAGATTCGATCGGGCCTTCAGTTTCTTGCCCGAGCCCGGATGTGAATGCCAAGGCTGAAACTTTCATTGCCAGGCACCGAGATGAATGGAGACTGGACAAGATGAACTCAATGAAAGAGAAGAGAAAGTTGGGCTGATCCAGGCCCGGACCGGCTCGATCTTTCATAATCTGACTATTGAAATCGTGGTGTGAAATTTGCTTATAATTTACAGAGAAAAAAAAAGAAAAAAAAAAGAAGTTGATTGTGGTGTAATACACAGTATATAAGAATAACATGTAGAGGTATATGATGGGTAGGCAGAGAATGGATATTGTGGCTCAGATTATGTTTTTTGACCTCAAATTAGAGCCCCTTAATATTTGAATCATTGGGAGATTGCAGCAGAGTGAGAACTAAAGCTATAAAAGTTTGATTTGGAATTGTGGGCTCTGATTGTAATTTTTGTTTCACTTTCAGAGTCCTTTTTATTTGTTATAACAGAGAGTTTTTGAATACAAGGTTGAACTTCCCTTTTGTTTGTGAAGCGATCCAAGTTTGACATGAGCCGTTAGTTGATACGTAAACTTATACAATATGGAATATGTCCCGAATTCGATCGTGCTGAATTCAGGAATCTAAATATGTCGGTATAAATATTTAGTTTATTGGAGTTGAAGAAATAGACCGGACGAAACTAGCCAACAGAAAATGGTCAAAACTTGTGTTAGTCTATGCTTTGTTGTTACAATTCAGGTTGATAATCCAAACCTTAATGTTCACCAAAACAAGAATAGTGGTTTTCAGGCAGCTGTTTGTTTGGACAAGGAAACTTAAAGAACACACCACAATATGAAGTGGGCCTCAAACAACTCAAAATAGTTCGAAAAAGCAAGTAAGATTTTTTGAGTTTTCAACTTCATGGTACAGTTCACTTGAGATTGTGGGTCTGTTGCTTTAGGGCAACTCCAATTTTGGATAGATACAACCATGCCTGTTTTTGGCTTTGCAAATATGTAGTTGAATCAAAATATTATACCCAATACTATGTATTGAATGAATAGAAAAAAGATGCTCTTTATTGATGATTCATCACTTTTCATTTCCCCGTTTCTCTTATCATTTTTTATAAAGAGGTGATAAGTTCCTTTCGAGATTTAGTTTAGGGTAAATTTTGTCGATTTTAACCAGGATTACATTTGCGGTTTATTCCACTTTAACAGTCAAGTCAATAATTGCAAGTAAGAATTCAATGACAGTTACTAAGTGGTCATGCGTTGATGTATTCTAAAAGGGTCATTATATCTCTTTTTTATGGCAGTACATATAACTGTTATAGAACAATATTTTTCAGAATATTTTAAATTTCTTAATGATGCTTTGGTTTCTAGATATTATGAAGAATAATGTTTCATAACGCAACCGTTATTGTACAATCTTGTCACGATGCATAAGATATTTCCCATAGTGATTCAGGATTTTTTGGAGGCAAATCTGGGTCCCGCGCCATTTATAAGAGTATTCCTTGGGGACGTACGTGCTCTGTTACAGAAGGGTCTAAGTGGCTTGTTGTGATTCTGTCAGAATTTAGAATAATGTTGTTTGTACCATTTATCTAGGGATGTCAACGAGCCAAATCCGAGTCGAAAAAAAAAGTTCGGGCTCGACTTGAACTTTTTTTGTTCCGAGCTTTTTTTGGTCTGAGCCAAGCCCGGTCAAAAAAAATAAGGTTCGACCCGAGCTTTTGGTCCGAGCTTTAGCGGGCCGAGCCGAGCCCGGGCCGGCTCGATTTTTTTATTTTTTTAATATCAAATCTACATTTTTTACTTAAAAAATTTAAAATTTGTATGGTTTATACATATTATAAATTAAAGAAAAAAGCTCGGGCTCAACTCGAGCTTTTTTGGGCACGAGCCGAGCCGAGCAAACCCTGGCCAAAAAAATGAGGCTCAGCCCGAGCCTTGGCTCGTTGTAACCGAGCCCGAGCCGGGCCAGGCTCGAACTTTTTCCGAGCAGAGCCCGAGCCGTCCTAGCCGACGAGCTTCTTTGTCATCCCTACATTTATCTTGACAATGTGGTAAGTGACAACAAAGTATTTGTTGTAAAGATAAATTATTTTTTAAACTGTCCAATGACAACATGTCAATAATGTTGTTAAAAATATTGTATACCAATCATGATTGTAGAATTTATCATGATCCGTTGAGACCTTGGTTTTAAGTGAATCTCTCCATCTCGAGGGAGGTGAATTTGGTGGTTGAATTGATAGAAACATGTGGAATTCGAAATGTTGAACTAATCGATTAGTTATTCCTACGGGTGGATGCCAACGCAATTTTGTCCATTCCTCTTAGCCTCAGTAACTCGATGAACCACTTGATATGGCATTGTAATAGCTGTGGTCGCTATTCGGTCCGGAGTTGTTATAAATTATTGTTCTATCTAGTGACAGTTAGATGACTCTTCAGGATTGGTGGATGAGCCTTTAGAAACTATAAGAACCATCCAAGGTGAAGGTATTTTTTGTGGTCACACTAGTGGACCCAGGGAGTCTTGTTTTTTATTTTTTTTAATAAAGTCATGTTTGGTATCGATTGAAATCTAAATTTTAATCTAATAATTAATAAAATTCACTAAAAATTTGATTTTAATCTCTACCAAACATATGTAAAATCACAATAAATTAGAATTTTTCTCTTTTCTCTTGCTCTCTTTTACTGTTTTCCTCGCGCATTTTAACAAAATCTTAACTCTTCTAATTTTTTAAAACTTATATATAATTTCTCTACAAATTATTGCGTTTACTACAAATTTCACTTTCCAATCAAATTTTCAAGTAATTTGAACCTAAATTTGCATTTTCTCCTATCAAACCATGCATATAGAATGTGTCTAAACTCATTATATCCAATTTGACTTATATTTAACGAATTGTATTTCTTTGATTGATTATTAGTATTGAATATTAGTTATATGTTTTTCCTTACTTGAATTGATTGTTTGTATCAAATACATTATAAGATTTTTAAACGTAAATATGTATTTTATTGTGATGAACAAAACATTAATAAAACGACTCTTCGAAATCGAATGGATGAAAATGATTAGCAAAATATTAATGAAGAAATATTTTTTTTAAATGTAAATTTGCATTGTCTTAAGTCAAAGTATGAATCATTCAAAAATCAAGAACAAAATATTCAATTTGTACAGAATTTGATTGTACCTCATAACTCAAAATGTCTACGTCCGCCCCTGTTTGTGGATGATTGAATTTATCATGAGGCTGTATGAACTAAACTCAATCTTATGTGGGTGATCCCTTGCTCTCACGTTCGAGTGTTTGCTCGTCGTTTAGGCCCGTGAGTGAGATTTCTGCTGATTGCAATCACCTCTGGGGTTCTTGGAAACCTTTCAGAAATAAATCGAACAATGAGAAAACGTTTTAGGAGTTGTTCGATAAAGCTTCTGATAAAAAAAATTAGTAGATTTTGATGATGGTTGATAAAATCTGTAGTTGAAAGCTGATGAATCACATGAAAGGTGTGCTTAAAATTAATTATTGATTTTAATTCAACTTTTTAGATGAGCCAAACCGGGGCTATTCTCGGCGATTTATAAATCGTGTGTGTGTTTTTTTTAACACAACATGTGTTCTTCATTCGATCATGCATTATTAAATCATATAAATATAATTCTATAAATCATGAATATTCATGTAAATGTGATGTAGTGAATCATAAATTCAGAAAAGTAAATCATTACATGTATGTTGTATCTCATTTATATCAGAAAGAAATCTCGTATATATCATGGATTAAACGAATAATCCATATTATCAAGTATAACACATGATATAACGTGTTTCACTCTCAATTTGAGAGCTACCGCACCATATAACACTACAAAAATTTCACTATATCGAAAAATAAAATAAAATTACAACGAGTTTTCAATTCATGTCTCTCTCATATTTGTCCTAATATACTTTATATATAAAGAAAAAAAAATTAGAACTGACTAATTAACTAGTTATTATGAGTCATCACTCATTGTACTCAAGGGTCTATAGACTTCACTTTCTAGAAAGACTCCATGTGATCCATTACATCAATGTGGAAATTCTTGCTCTTACAATTAATGGTCCATGTGTAAGTATCGACTTACCAAAATATCCTTCTTGTAACCCAGAGCTTTGAGGTGTACCATTTATGGATATTTCTAGTTATACATAATTTGGTGTACATAGGGGTTTCCACCCCCTCACATGAAGGTGTGACTCATATGAATAAAAAATATTTTCTTTAAGTGGGTCTCATTCCCATGTGAGGGAGTGGATACCCTTATGTACACCAACTTATGTACCACTAGCAATTCCCAGTATTTATAGGTGTGCTTAATCATCAAACTTAAAAAACAAATTTTTTTTTTTTCAGTGGATCATTGCATAAGAAATCGAGTGAGGAAATTATTCAAGATAATACATAAATCATAATTTGAACGCACACACGCTTACTCATTTTTACGGTTTACTAATTTGAGTATCATCGCACAATATGGACTTTCAAAACAACGTAAAAAAAAAAAAAAAGACTTCAACAAAATATCTAAGTAGCAATTATTTAATTAGAGTCAATCCGAATGATACTATTATACATATTGAACTATGAAGAATCGGGATATTTAATAAACTCAAAGCTAAACCATATAGGAAAATAAATTTTAAAATATATAAACAGCAATTATTTAATTAGAGTCAATCCCGAATGATATTGTTATACATATTGAAATATGAAATATATTTTTTTAATTCATTGAAAATGCTTTAAATCGATTTTGTACAATTTAAAAGCTTTCTTTGTAGGTATGGATGACCACTTCATTATCAAACACGGGAGATTTTATCATAAAAATGGATTGAAAAAAATCAATGACCCAATGCATACGTTAGATTAATGATTAGGTCGGGTCTTACAACTAGGCAAAAAAACTCTCTCCTCGGTTCTTTCATAACTTCTACTTACAATGTTACCAGGAACCTTCATTCTACAGCAAAAAGGAAAGACGAACATAGAGACATAGAGACAAGAATAGACATTGACAAGAGCCCAAAAGCTACTAGATGATTAACTATTCCTTTACAATAAAAACTACACAAGCATATGTTTCCAAACCAATCATCCCAACACCATTGATTCAATCTTGGTCTCAACTTGATTCTCTGGGGTCGATCCGTCTTGACAATTCCTAATTGGCTGCATCTCTATTTTCTTAATGACCTGCCTAGGCATCACTTCTAACAAAAAGTTTCCTCCATTCCATGTAGTTGCAGAGATCTTGAGTATTTGGAAAGTGACGTGTAATTTGTAAGACAAGAATATGGGGACTGTAAGCGCCATAGTTGCCACACTGAATATAGCTTGGAGCAGAATATACATAAACAAGCGATTCTGATCCCCAAGCAAACCACTTAAGCGCCACCATACATTGTTTGCTTTTTGTGCTTTTTTTGAGAGTTCCCTACCAGAATATGGAGTCAATAGGATGAGTACAATAAAAATGAGCAGTTAGTTAGAGAGAGAGAGAGAGTTAACAACCTGTAGGAAGTCATGACTTCAGGGTCTCGCAGTAGTCTTTGTCGTCGTAGGACATTAACAATAAGAAAATAAAGGACCTGCCACATGGCGTAAGCAACTAGAGGAACAAAGAAAAGCCATGTCCAGAGATAAGATTTGTTTTCTACATAGGGCCATGAAGCTCTTTGAGCAGTTCCCTCAGGATGCATGGCTCCGAAAAACACTGGGTCCCACCATCGAATTGTGAAAAAAACCAATCCTGAGAGAATCGTTGTTTCCATTGAAATTTTGGGATGCGTTAATAAGGAACTAATAAGTTTATGCCACAATAAATTTCATAAAATTTCTGGAAAGTCCTCAAAGCAAAGGGATAAAAGAGAAACAGTTATGTTACTTTGAATATATGAAAAAACTTTAGGATATCATATTGTGTAGTATAATGAAAAAAGAGGCAGTGGGGTGACTTAAGGTGTAAACAGCGCTTAAAAGCCAGCCAGCCTATTATGAGAAAAATAACAAAAGCATGATGGGAGGATTTCCATCGACCCTTGGTGAAAATGTAAACGCTGCATAGATCATTTCACGAGCATCTGTAAGTTAACAGTTTCCGTGATTGAACATGGCATGAGACTTTTGAATAGAACAGCCTAAATGCCTAATATTGAAGTTCTGAGATGGTCAATCAATCTTGAGACTCCTGGAAGTCATTATGGGACATAGAGTTTTAATATCTTTTCTTAGCATTAAGGGATATAAGAAATCAAAGATGACAATGTAGGATCCTAGATTCCTCACAAGTACATGGCTGAAAAATGGGAACAGACCAGGAAGTTCAAAATGCAAATTATACAGCTGCAGCAACTAGTAAACAGTCAGAAGCACAAGAAACCAGAAAGAACAAGATAAGTGGTTAAAAAGTGATTAAATTACCATACTCAAATTTTGGAAACAAAAATTTTAAATTTGCTTTGGATGTGAGAACATGTGCTTCTGACTGCAGAACACTAACTCTGAAATAAACGAAGTAAGAGGTAACTTTACCAGGCAAAAGATGTATGAAGACGCTAACTATTTTGTCCATTGAGTTGAAAACTAAGCTACAACGCCAAACAATCAGCGCCCAAGACAATGGCCCCTACAGTCATACTCATGACTCATCAATCCTTACGATGGAACAAATATACCAGCATATTAATTGATTACCTCAGCAAATGAGAAGCAAACCATGAAAAGCTTTTCATTTGTTGGATAAAAAAGAAGCATGATCAAAAAGATCGTATTGGCATAGTAGCAAAAGTCCTGCACAACATATGGAAATAGTAGAGTCATCAGTTTCTTCTTTTCTTTACTTTTTCAACAAAATGCTATATTCTAAGATCCCAAATAAGAAAATAGATTTTCTGCCATATTTATGAGTAGTAAAATGCTTCAAAACACAAAAAATGTACTTTTCCAAGACAAATAAATAGGGAAGACATGTTGGAGCTTACCAAAAGATAATAATGCCATTTCTTGTACCGATAATACATCCATCTAAGAGGAACGAAAATCACATAAAACAAACAATACAAATATCGCACATCTTGTGGCCCTGATGAATCAACAAACCAAATGACCAAATTAAGAAACAATCACAAAACAAATAACCAGTTTGAATATAACATTGGTAAAAAGATGAAGGTACTATTTCACTCACTTGCACCCAAAATAAAGCAGAATCCACCAAAGCCAAGAACACCCAACAGATGTGTCACCTACAAATTAACAAAAATTCAATCAATTCAGCCTCAGAAAAACAACAGGATACCCTGCCAAAAAATGAAGCTAGCAACATATAACCAATATTAAAAGAGGATAGAAGGTCATTAGTGGACTAGCATGCGCAATACAGATACTCCTCTATGGAAATTGTCATAAGACTTGGAAGAGTCGGACCACAAAAGCTAGCCAATGTAGTTGGAGAACCCAAACCTATATAAACCCCACAAAGGAAGCTTATACTTCCCATGTGAGATCTAGATTCCCATAAATCCCACTGAAAATCATGACAACCACCACGCTTCCGACTCAGCGTCCACGTTGAGCAGGTGTCCATACACCCTAAGTGGTAACCGACACCAGAAGATATGATATCTTCTCTAATACCATTGTCATAGGAGTTGGAAGAGCAAGACCACAAGAGTTAGCCAATGTGGTTGGAGAACTCAACTCTACATAAACCCCGCAGAAAGCCCTTACTTCCGATGTAGGATCTAGATTCCCATAAAGCCCACCGGAAATCAGAGAGAAATGTTCTGGCTTTCGAAGGTGAGTATATCTTGAAAACATCATAAAATCATTCTAACACAGCAATTGTACACATACAGCCATCATGTGCTTACCTCTATGTTTCAACATACAATATACAAGATTCTTGAATACAAAATGCATTTTTTTTAGACCTTGTTGATGAATCTTTCATGTTCTTCTGCCTGTTTGGCGATCTTAGCTGCTTGTTTGGACAATATCTGTTTGGTCTGAACTGCCTGTTTCGACAGAACTTCTTTTGTTTCTGCTACTTTCTGCACAAAATCGAACATCCCTCACATCAACAAACACAATCAATCAAATACACAATTCACGGAATAGGGAATCGGGGTTCGACTGCAAAAGAACCTTTTTTAAAAAAATTAACGATAAAGGTGGCAAGGAAGCGGCTTATAGACGTTATTCCACAACGCAAACAACCAAACAGAAGAAGATAGAAAATGGTTTAAATAAATTATTGTATCAATCATTTAATTGTTTACGTAATACCGTGTAATAAATTCTGCAATTGTATACCTTGGATCGGTCTTTGAGCCTTTGTTTGACCCTCCCAAATGAATGTCCATTTGAATCATTCACCTCCATGGCTTCGTTGCTTGCCATTTTCTGCTATGTATTTTGCGCTTTCTCGAGATTTTGTAAAGTTTTTTATTGAATCAGATGAGGGGTCCTAGATGTTTCCGGGTCAAATGGGCCAAGATGGCTAGGCTCGGTCCATGAAAGTCAAGGTAATGGGTCGGGTTTTAGCCCTGCCTGTATGTAAAGCAAATACCTGAATGAATTAAAGAAGAATTAGATTGAAAAGGGAAAAAGACAATAGTGCAAGCATGACAGTCGAACTTTGATTTAGGCCCATAATACTATTTCGGAAAAGAGAACGACGATACGAGTAAGATACACCTTATAGCATGCGATGGATTTTCGCCATCCGAGTTAGTTAAGAATTCGAAAACTGTTTTAAAAGTTTTTAGTGCTATTTTTATCATTCAATTTATTTTGAATTCTTTGCAATTTTAGTTTGCTTAAACTAGGTTTTCGTGTAAACCCTTATAAATAAAGGGTTAATGTTAGTCCAAGAATAACTAACCAATAGGGGGTGAATTGGTTTTTGAATTTTTTTCGACAGTTAGTCTCAAAATTATTCAAACTTAAGAAACAAATGAAAGTGTAAATATGCAAACTCGATAACTTAATTCAAGTATGAATATAATACAATATAAAGACAATGTGAAGTAAAGTGCAATAATGTAAAGATAACAAATTAATTTAATGGGGTTCGATACACAATGTGTTCTACGTCCCCGTTATCAAGCTCTCCGTCACGAATAAGGTCAAATGCACTATAATGGTAACGTACAACGAGGAGTATCAATCCTTAAATGACTTACAACAATGAGCACGTATCTTACAACAAGGAGTACCAATCCTTAAGTGACTTACAACAATAAGCAATTATCATTAGGTGACTTACAACAAGGAGCACCTACCCTTAAGTGACTTACAACAAATAGCACTTATCCTTATAACAAGGAACACTTATCCTTGTGTGACTTACAACAAGGATCACATATCTTTACAATCGAGTTTTCACAAGGCTCTCGAAACAGTTAAAATATAAGTAATAATTTTACAATTGAAGAAACTCTCTTAACCAATGATATAATCAAGTTAAATATTAAGCGTTAGGTAAACACTTCAATAGATAGTAAATAATAAAGTTCAAGTATTTTTGTTTGTAAACTTTGATGAATAATGAAATAATTTGTATCTTGTATCAAAAATTTTCAACCAATGATTTCTCTTAACAAATAAGTTAAGTATGAAGAGAGATTTTACACTTTAATAAAAGTGTTGACAAAGAAAACCTTTATCAAGAATTGAAAGAGATGAGATTGAGAAATTTCTTTGTAGAATAGAATTCTTGATGAAATAGATGAAACTAGTTTTGATCAATCAAGAAATTCTTTGTATCAAAGTTTTCAACAAATGATCTCTCTTAACAAATAATACAAGTAAAGTATAAAGAGAGATTTTACACTTTAATAAAAATGTTGGCAAAGAAAACTTCTATCAAGAATGAAGAATGGATGAGATTGAGAAAGTTTCTTTGCAAAAAGAATTCTTGATGAGATATATAAAAATTAGTTTGATCAATTAAGAAATTCTTTGTAATAAATAAAGTAGAATATATAATCAAGTAAACTCAATGATTTTCAATAAATAAGCTCTCTAAATATTTCTTATAAGTTGTTAAAAATGAATGCAAAATAGATGGAAATTTATATAGAAAAATAGAAGGCTGCAGGCACTTTCGGTTGATCACTTTCGGTCGACCGGAAGTTTTCGATTGACCAAATATAGCCGTTGGGAAATCAAACCATTGGAATTTCGGTGACCAACACAGTAACTTTCGGTCGACCAAAGTTAACCGATTGACTTTTTTTTTTTTGGAAAATATTTTGAATGATGTTAAAAATATGATATAAGCTTAAACATCATTTTGGAAATCAATTTTACTTTTAATCAAAATATTTTTTGAAGTGATGATGAAAATAACTTTTCGTGTACAAAATAATTTTTGAGCTATTATCATTCATTACTAAAGATGAAAGTGTTATACCTTTACATATGATCTAGAAAGTCTAATCTTTGATCTTCCTTCGAAGTTTCTTTCATGTTTAGCTCTTGAATTCTCTAATCTTGATCTTCTCGATGTTTATCTTCAAAGCTCTTGTCTTGAATGATTTTGCTTGAACCTTCTTCATGAGCCCGATTTGATAGTTTTGATTTTGGTCTTTTTGATCGATTTACGCTTAGATGCTTTAAAGACTAAATCACTCAAAATCAATTGTTAGATATAATATTTGCTTGTTTGTTATATTCAAAACATTAAGATTATAATCAATCATAGGTCAACAGTTAAGTCATCGTTTTTTTATTATCTTTAAATTAATAAAATTTGTGAGCTTGTTTTTTTCATATTAGTGGATTCCAAAGTGATTTTACTATGAAATCCCTTTCTTGACAAATAATATATACAAGTGAAGTACTAAAATAGGTTAACACTTTAATGAATAGCAACAAATGATAGCTTAGTATTAAATGAAAAACTTTGATAAATATGATGGTAAAGAAATTGATTCAACAAGTCAAAGTTTTTTCAATAAGAAGATGAAGATGAGTCAAATGCAATTTAAGTTAAAAAAATCTTATCAAAATATTTCTCCATTTTAATGAATAATTGTAATAAATGAAATACTGATAGAGTAATGAGAAACTATGATAAATATGATGATTTTACAAGTTTGATTCAATTAATCAAAGTTTTCTATATGAAGAATTAGAAAAGTTTATGTAATGTACGTGCAAAGATTTTCAAAAATATATTTCTCTTTTAAAATTGATATAAATAAACTAAGCACAAAAAGAAAAGAAAAACTTTGATGAGAGAAATGATTCAAAAAGTTTGATTCAACAATCAAAGTTTTTGGTATGAATAAATAAATGATATGAATGTAAAATTTAAGTTCAAAAAAGATATTTTACAATTATATTTCACTAGAAAACTCTCTCCTAGTTGATATAATGAACGCAAAGTGAAGTGGTATTTATAACAATCAAAACGCCAAAAACTTTGACCAACCGGCAACCCATCCGAACGTCTGGATCCTGAGCCGACAACCAAACTAGTCATTGTGTGTCAAAACTCAGAATGGTTAAAAAATGACCGTTGGACGAACCAGACATTCGCTTTGATTTTGACTCTCTTTTTTTTTTTTTGGAAAATGTAGGATTTTGAAGGAAGTTTTCACTTTATGTTTTAATGTAAGTAATATTGTAAAAAGTTTAAATATCAAATTGAAACACTTACCTTTTTTAAGAATTTTTTTTATGCAAGTGTTTTTACGAAATAGTCTTTTCGTGCAAAAAACGATTTTTGAACTTTTATCATGCATTGCTAAATATCAAAATATTAGTACCTTTAAATTTGAACTAAGAAGTCTAGTTTTTTATCTTGCTTTGAAGTTTGTCTCTTAGACTTTTCGTCTTGATCTTCCTTAGATGTCATCTCTCAAGCTCTAGATCTTGCTTTTTTTCTTGACATTGTGTTTTAAGCTCCCGTCTCGAATGATTTGACTTAAATACTTAACTTCTATTTTGATCTTTATTTTGAGTCCGATTTATAATGTTTTGATTTTGACAATGTTTGACTGATTTTAACATTGAACTCTCATCACTCAAAATCAATTGTTAAAAACAATATTAATCTTGTTTGTTAAGATCAAAATATTAAGGATAAAATCAATCATAGATCAATAATTTTCCCATTATGACAAACAAGATGATTTGTAGGGTAAAATTGAATAATTGATATTATATTGATAAATGAATATACATTATAAATTTATCATGTAATCCATATTCCCCATATCTTTTACAAATCAATAACCATACATTCAAAGCATATAAATGATTTTCTCATACACTCAAAACTTATAATAAATAATTTTCCCACTTTTTCCCTTTTTTCATATACTTCAACCATATTATATTTTCAAATCAAAGCATGCATAATTATCTCACTTCATTTTCCCCCTTTTGACATAAATAAAAAGGTAACACATATGCGAATAAGAGTATATTGTATAAGATCAAAACTTTAAAATTAATCATAGAAAATAATAATATCCCCATCAATAAAGCACAAAATGTCAAATATATGCAAGTTATTGATATCAAAACATAATATGCCACATTAAATTTCATAGCATATTTCAAATAGTTCCAAAATATATAAAATTGGATTTACGATCAGACATCCTTTTAACAGGTTTGAACGTCCGCATATGAAATACCCAACTTTTTGTCAATCCGAAGTCGACCTTGTCGCCCGGTTGCACATTCGAACATTATATTTGTCATCCGGACGACTGTTTATCCATTTTTAATGAAGTTTTGAATTTTATGATCATAAAGACGTAACAACAGTTTTATAAACACATAAACATGTTGGCCATATTGATAAGTGTATTTTGTACACTTAGTTAGGCCATTACATTAGAGCATTTGTTAGTGATTTGGATGAGCTATAACTTAATTTTTTATTAAATATATTTATTAAGTTGAGTTCAATGCAAATTGGTGGATTTGGAAGAAAAGAATGAAAAACATGTGAAAACGAAGGAAATCCAAAATTTTGGAAATCAAAGTGTAAATATCCAATAGTTGATTCAGAGTACAAAATGATGATTTAAAATCATATAGGATCCACTGAATGCAATTGGAGGTCAAATGAGTGAAATATAATGGAAGCATTTTCACAAATCAATTTACATCCGAAGACGTTATGCTCCGAGTTTTTACCCTCAACTCGAGACCCATTTTTGGATAGAAGCGTTCGAATTGGAAGACTTGTATTCCTTTGAATTAAATTTCCAATTCATTTTGAATTACCTCAATTGAATATATATATATATAGAGAAAATTATGATCAAAATAATGAGAGCTGTTCATGGACCAACCAAATCGAACTTGCGCACGCACGGGGCCATTTCTACAGACGAATCTTTAGTTTCCTTTCGCTATTTAAAATTTTTTGGAAATCAAATTGGACGCAATTTTTACATATTTTATAGCTATCATAAATAGAGAACAAGGGTTGCACATTGAAAAAAAAAAAAAAAACCTCTCTCTTGCATCTAACAAGGAATTGAATGTCAATTACATCAAGATTTTGAAGAATTCAACCTTGAAATTGAAGATCAACATTTTTTGCATTTTATCATGATCCGAGTAATATTTTTCTATTATTCTTTTTGTAATTTATATATTAGCATGTTAGGCTAGATCTCTTTTTTGTATTGGATGAAGATGAACCCTATAGTTTATTTGTTTTAATTCAAGACTAGTAATTTAGTTTATTTCTTGCATTTCTTGACTAGTTTTGCATATCCATTGCATTATTTAATTAATTAACTACCAATTAGATAATTAGTTGTTTGTTGTAGTATTGAAAAACTCATAATAAGTTTTGAATGCGGCAAAATTAAACATATGTTCAATAAATGTTAGGAATAACATTTATCATTTATGCAATCTGATAGATAATCTAAACTTGAATACATTCTGATTATTTGAATTCGGGCTAGAAATAAATTCGTGTCATGGTTAGAATAGATTTAATTTGTCTTGAAAAAGAAAATTATATATCATAATTTTATCGATTGTCAAAACGCATGGACGGAACTAGATTACAAATCAAGAATTGAAATAAATAGCAATCGGCGTATTCGAGATCCATACAATCATCTATAAATTGATAAAAAACATATTTTTACAGCTTTCTTAGATTAATCAAATATAAAATAAAATCAAACTCTATTTTGTTTACAAAATTTGAATCCCATAAAAATTAGTAAACTTGAATTGAATTTATTTATTGTGGGGCGATACTCTCAACTCATCAATTCTATTACTTGTCAACGATCACATACGCTTGCAGGTTTCACACGAACACATATTTCAAATTCATCGATAATTCCCAAACTTCTTTGAATATATGAAAATCTATCAAGTATTAGAGGTTTAATGAGAATATCAGTCAATTGATTTTCCTTATTTACAAATTCTAATACAATATCTCACTTTTGAATGCTTTTAGAATACCATAGACGTAATGTCTTAATGTCACTAAAATATCTAAAATTCATTTTATGGCATTAAATTGTGATTCTTGAGTATTGTGTTGAAATATAGCACATAATCACACATTAAATATAATATCGAGTCTACTTGCGTTAAGTAAATGAGAGATCCGATCATACCTCGATATTTTGTTGTTTATAGGAGTATCTTGATCATCTGTGTCTAGTTTGATTGATGAGCTTATTGAAATGTTCATTAATTTCAACTCTTCCATTTCAAACTTATTGAGCATGTACATGATATAATTTATTTGACTCCATTACTTAAGTAGAGATTGTTCACTTTATATTTTTTGAAGATTGATCTACTTCATCTAGTTCCACATTTGCTTCTTCCTCATGTTGATCTTCAACATTTTTGGGATATTCCTTGTTTTGATTTTGAATTTTATTTGCTCAAAATGAATCTCGAAATCTATATTATTATCAATACATTTCTCTTGATCAAGATGATTAATTTCATCAAATGTTATATGCACGGAATCTTCAACAACCAAAGTTCCTATGTTGAAGACTCGATAAACTTTTCTCGTAAATGAATAACTAAGAAAAATTTCGATATCAGACTTTGAATCAAATATTCACAAATTTTCTTTAGTGTTTAAAATAAAATATTTGCAACCAAACAATTTAAAGTAACCAATATTGGGAATTCTATTTTTCAAACTTTCATATGGAGTTTTTGTTTTCATTCGCCTCACCAAAAGTTCTACTTACAATACAACAAATGGAGTTAATGGCTCTGACTAAAAAATATTGGAGTAAACCACTTAATCTTGTGATTCTAGATGGTTCAAAAATATTCATGTAGAGAAATTTAAAAAAAAAAAATGGCCCTGATTGATAACACTTTTTTCCATGGAACTTGGAAAAAACAATTTCATTTCCATGCAAAACAAGTGTTTGATTGGACAAATTTGGCCAAGAAAATCCCCCCCCCCCCCCCCCTCCCTCCCCTCCCCATCCACGTTGGTGGGAAAAGTCTTTTCCAGGTTCTGCCATTAATTTTATCTTCTTTTTTTTTTGTAAACTTTTTGGCAATGCTAACAGATTTCATAGCCAATCGTTAAAAAAAAAAAATCATTTTAATGGACAATTTTCATGTAAAACGAATCCAAATGATCACTAAACTTTAATGAAAAAATAGTTTTCAAGCAATTTTTTTTAAACTTTTTGGCAATGTTAACAAATTTCATAACCAATTGTAAAAAAAATTCATTTTAATGGACAATTTTCATGTAAAATAAAATCAAATGTGAACAAAAAGATCCAAAACTTTAAAAAAATTTCGGATGAAAAATTATACCAATCAAACACACTTGATTACAATTCCCGGTAAAACAATTTTTAGGAAAATACTTTCTCTGTAAAACATTTTCTTTCCACTCATTTTCCACCATTGCAATCAAACGGACCCTATATAGTTGAAGAATGGTGCTTTAATTTGAAAGAATTCTCTACTTTTTTTCCATGCATCACAAATTTTGTCTCTCAAATTTCAAATTTTACAAACCTTTAATAAAATAATTTTTGGAAATTTTTGAAAGTATGTCTATGCTAACATGGCCTAATTTTCTATGCTATAACCAAGTATCATATTTTAAACTTGATAAACATTTTTCTCCGCATTTTAACTTACTTCAGCTTCCTATAAACATCACCTTCTTTTGGTGTAGTATCCTCAATAAAGCACATAGAATAATCAAATTTGATATGATAACATTCATCACAAAATTGACTAAAATCAAGTAGATTACGTTTAAAGTTATATATTAAGAGAACATTTTAAATAAATGGAGATGAATGATTACCAATAATTTCAATGTCAATGATTTTCCATTTGACATTATCTCCAAAAATATCGTGATGACTATCCTTTATTTTGAAACTTGACAATAAAACTTGATCTCCGGTAATATGCTTTGAGCATCTACTATCCAAGGTCAATTTGCTCTTTATTTTCTTTGGTATCTATGAAAAAATTCAATTTTTTGTCTTTGATACCCATACAACCTTAGGTCTTTGATTGTTAGTATTTGTCGACTTTGGAATCCACTTGTATTTGCTTTCAAAGTGTAAACTCTTTTTGATTGAACAATTAAAATTCATATGTTCATTTTTATTGCAAAAATTACGTATGACATTTGAAATGGGGGAAGTAGGAGATTTAACAAAGAAATTTTCAAGAGACTTTATTTTAAAAATGATTTGTATCAAATTCCTCATTTATAAAAAACACGTTCTTGTTCACCAAGCATTAAATCAAATTCTTTCTTGTTTTGAGTAAATTTGTGAACAATTTGAGTCTTTTCTTATAAAGAGAAATTCTCTTTAATTAAAGAATCGTAGTCGACTTTTCCTCTTTCAAAATCATTTTGAATTTCCAAATTTTTTTACCTCATTTTCTAATAAAGAATTCTTTTTTTTTTACGGATATAATGATTTAAAACAAGTTTTTCAAAATTTTCATTTGATGGTTGTTAATTCATCATATGAACAATTTTCATTTGAATTTACCTCATCATCAATAGTCATGAAGCACATGTTGGCAATTTCCTCTTGACTTCCATATTTTTCACGGTCATCATCATGATTTTCATCCCATATTGATTGAAGTGCTTTCTGGTTGATAAACTTATTCTTCTCTTCACCCTTTTCTTCTTGCTTTTGGAATCGACGATTTTTGTGAAATTTTTTTCATTTCATAATATGAAGAACTAAATCATCAAGTTCTTTATTATTCATATTTTCATTTGAAGTGTCTTTATCAACTACGAATTTTACAACAATTTGGAATATTTCCTCTTCTTTACTTTTCATTGTTTTCTCCTTTATCTCAGTGTGATTTAGCTCACATATCATCAATATTATAGAGAGCTCTTCCAATGGATATGTGTTAATATCTTTGGTCTTTTCTATCGACATTCTCAATGGACTTCATTCTTTCGAGAGTGACCTAAGCACTTTACTCATAAGTTCACCGTTTGTGAATTTTTTATCAAAACCTTTGAGACCATTAACAATATGAGTAAAATGAGTGATCATATCTACAATCGGTTCATTATCTTTCATAAAGAAAATTTCAAAATATTTAACTAAGAGATTTATCTTTGTTTCTTTCACTTTGCTATTTCCAACATGGATAATTAATTTCTAAACATGCCAAATATCATAAGTGGAATCACATGTACCAATATGAGTAAATTCATTTCTATCTAAAGTACAAAAAATAGATTATTATCTGTAGAATTTAAGGACAATTTTCTTTAATCATTTTCATTATATTTCTCTTTAAGTTTAGAAATTATTTGATCTGATTTACCATCTTTTTAATAATATTTTTAGGCATACATGGATCAAATTCAATAACTTTCCAAAAACTATAATCTATTGATTGAATAAATACCGTCATTCTAGCATTCCAATAGTTATAATGAATACCATCAAAGACGATTTGTAGAATGTCCTTCAAAATTTTGAAAAATGTGATTGGTCATTGTTCAAGATTGTAGAATCTTAATTTTAAAATGAGCACATTGCTCTGATACCAATTGAAAATCCAATAATGACTAACCATGAGGAGGGTGAATTGATTTTTTAAAAAATTTCGAAGAATTAATCTAAATTCAAGCAAGTAACGACTAAATAGATTAATTCAGTTAATAAACACAAATATAAAAGCGAAAAGTAAACAGGTGAGATGATGCAAATAATATAATTATGGAGGTTTAATACAAAGTAATGATCTACGTGCTTTGTTACCAAACTCTCTGGCACGATCAAAGCATTTTCACTATATTGATTGACTTTTGGTGCAATCCAATCATTTACAACGTTTTCAATGACTTACAAACAATGAGCATCAATCTTTATATAATATTGAGCTTTATGAGACCTCAATATGACCCAATATTGGCTTTAACGGGACCTCAACATGACTCATGCTATTAAACTTTATGTGGACCTCAATATGACCCACTCGGTGACTTATAACAAGAAGCACTGATCTTTATACAATGTTGATCTTTACGAGACTTTAACACAACTCACATTTTATCAAAGTGATTTTGCTCTGAAATTCATCTCTTGACAAATAATACACACAAGTACTAAGAGAGACTAACACTTAAATGAATAACAACAAATGATAGCTCAAGTATTAGATGAAAAACTTTGATAAATATGATGGTTAAAAAAATTAGATTCAACAAATCAAAATTTTTCAATGAGAAGACGAAGAAGAGTCAAATGCAATTTAAGTTAAAAAAAATTCTCAAAATATTTCTCCCTTTTAATAAATAATTGTAATAATTAAGTACTAACAGAGTAATGGGAAACTTTGATGAATATGATGATTTTACAAGTTTGATTCAATTAATCAAACTTTTCTATATGAAGAAGTAGAAAGTTTATGCAATGTATGCTAAAAAAATAACCGTTGGATGAACCGGACGGCTGCTTGGACTTTGACTCTCTTTTTTTTTTTTGGAAAATGTAGGGTTTTGAAGGAAGTTTTCACTTTATGATGTTTTAGTGTAAGTAGTATTGTAAAAAGTTTAAATATCAAATTGAAACACTTACCTTTTTTAAGAATAATTTTTTTTATGTGAGTGTTTTTATGAAATAAATTTTTTGTGCATAAAATGATTTTCGAGTTTTTATCATTCATTGCTAAATATCAAAGAATTAGTACCTTTAAATTTGAACTAAGAAGCCTAGTTTTTGATCTTGTTTCGAAGTTTGCCTCTTAGATTTCTCGTCTTGATTTTTTTTTTTTTTTTGATGTCGTCTCTATTGCTCATGATCTTGCTTTTTCTTGACACTTATCTTTTAAGCACTCGTCTCGAATGATTTGACTTGAATGTTTAACTTCCACTTTGATCTTCGTTTCGAGTCCGATTTATAATGTGTTGATTTTGACAATGTTTGATTGATTTTAACATTGAATTATAATCATTCAAAATCAATTGTTAGAATTAATATTAATCTTATTTGTTACAATCAAAATATTAATGATGAAATCAATCATAGGTCAACAATTTCACCTTTTTCTATTACAAGATGATTGACACGGTAAAATTGAACAATTGATATTATACTGATAAAGGAATATACATTACAAATTTATCATGTAATACATATTCCCCCTATTTTTTACTAATCAATAACCATATATTCAAAACATATAAATGATTTTCTCATACATTCAAAGCATATAAACGATTTTCCCTCTTTCCCCAATTTTCATATACTCCAAACATATTATATTTTTAAATCAAAGCATACACAATCTTCTCACTTCATTTTTCTCCCTTTTGACATAACCAAAAAGGTAGCACATATGGGAGTAAGAATATGTCATATAAGATCAAAACTTTAAAATTAATCATAGGAAATAATAATATCCCCCCTCAATAAAGTACAAAATGCCAAATATATGTAAGTTATTGATATCAAAACATAATGTGTCACACTAAATTTCATAGCATATTTCAAATACTTCCAAAATATATGAAACTAGATTTACGCTCAACACGACATCCTTTTAATAGGTCTGAACGTCCGCATACTAAATACCCAACTTTTTGTCAATTTGGAAGTTGGAATTCGGACGTTCGCCATGTCTTCCGGTTGCACATCTGAACGTCATATTTGCCATCCGGATGGCCGCTTATTCATTTTTAATGAAATTTTGAATTCTATGATCATAAAGACATAACGACAGTTTTATAAACACATAAATATATTGGCCATATATTTCAAATTCATCGATAATTTTCAAGCCTATTTGAATATATGAAAATCTATCAAGTGTTAGAAGTTTAGTGAGAATGTCGGCAAATTGATTTTCCTCATTTACAAATTCTATTACAATATCCAACTTTTGGGTGCTTTTAGAATAGCATAGACGTAATGTCTTAATGCCACTAAAATATCTAAAATTCGTTTTATGGAACTAAAGAGTGATTCTTGAGTATTGGGTTGAAATACAACACATGATCACACACTAAACATAATATTGAGTCTACTTGTGATTAAGTAAAAGAGAGATCCGATCATACCTCGATATTTTTTGTGTTTATGGAAGTACCTTGATCATCTTTGTCTAGTTTGGTTGATGAGCCAATTGGAGTGTTCATTGATTTCAACTCTTCCATTTCAAACTTATTGAGCATGTCCATAATGTGATTTATTTGACTCCATTACTTAGGTAGAGATTGATCACTTTATACTTCAGAAGATTCTTCTTAGTCTAGTTGCACATTTGCTTCTTTCTTATGTTGATATTTAACATCTTTATGATCTTTCTTGTTTTGATTTTGAATTTTGTTTGCTCAAAAAGAATCTTCAAACCTACCCTTAAATTAAAATGGGGTTCGAAACTTCATCAAACATCACAACATTGATGTAATGGGTATATAGGAGACTAAACTTGGGAAACCAAAGTTGGATCGAATTATGCAAAATAAATTTAATGGACTGTTGCAAGTAAACAACTTCCTCACTCATCAAGCCGAGTGGATTTTGATCTTATGAATCCTTTGAAAGTCAAATTGGAAATGTTGGAGAATTCACCACAAGTTATTCATTACTTGGCTAAATGCAAGGTAACCTCTTATAATTTCCATGTTATCTTTGTTTATGCTTTTCATACTATTGTTACTTGACCTTTGGAACAACATTATGAAATTTGGCTTAAACCATGGTTGGTCGTGGATAATAGTTGGGGACTTTAATACTGTGCTAAAAAATTAGGGCTGAACAAAACTCCCGAATCGAACCCGAACTCGAACCGAATTGAACTGAACCGAGCGGTTCTTCATAAGTTAAATACCCGAACGAGTATTTGAATAGAGAACCGAAGAAACGAATAAGAACTGAATCTATATAATTTTTTTAAATTTTTTTAATATTGAATTAATTAAATTATTTTAACTTTTTTACACAAATTAACAAATTATCTAATTTAGTGATTAATTATCCAACTCTCAAGCCAAATCCATGCCTAGCTAGCCCAACCCAACACAATTTCTAAATTCATTTTTTTGGCTCAATTATTAATTTCATTGTTAGTCCAAGATCTAGACATTTTTAAATTTTTATCATTCCCTTTTCAATTTCATACTTTCATTTGGTAAGCACATGTCCACTAACCCCCAAATCATTTGATAAAATGAAAACCTACATCTACATAGAGGTGTCAATCCGAGTGGTTCGGGCCGGGTCGGCCCGCCAACATATGAGTTCGGTAACGGCCTGCTTGAAAAAAAGCCCACCCGCTACGGGTTACGGGTAGGCCCACAATTTTAGACTACAACACAGACTCACCCGCTAACCCATGTGGGTCGAGCCCATGCAGATCACGGGTCACGGTTTGTTCCGGTTTGACCCGTATAGTTGTATAAATAAAATTATAAAAATATAGAATTTTTCATATTTATAACAAGTTTTTTATAAAAAAAAAATGTAAACTAAGAATTAAACAAAATGATAATTTCATATTTATACCAAGAAATGTTTACATAGAATTCAAATTTAATATTACATGAATTATTTATAACTTTGAAAAGTTAAATTTAACTTAAACAAATAACAACTAAATACATTTCTAATTACTATTATCAAATATTTGTAGTATAAGTACATCTCAATTAGGTTGGTACCTACTTTTATTATAATTTATAGTTTAAGTACATCTCAATTAGGTTGACACCTACTTAACTATAATATTTAAATTTTTTTTCACGGGTCATGGTTAACCACGGCCCGTGAAGGTGCAACCCACGAAGCCCGCGGGTCATACTTCATTGACCCGTGAACCGCCGGTCACGAGTCGGCCAGCGATCCCGAGTCGATCTGAACCGATTTTCACGGGCCTGGTCGGCCGTCCGTCTTGACACCTATACATCTACATGCCCAAATCGAAGCTGTCGACTACCGAGTCTGACTTTCCCTCTCAACTGCCCATCGAAAATACTAACGAACATGTCATTAGTTGTGTTTATGTAATGTTGCTGTAAATGTTTAAAAAAATTTATTATGGTACGGAACCAAACCCGAACGGTTCCATAATTATATTTGGACCAGAAGGTTCCATTTATTAAATATCCGAAAATCTTGGTTCAATTCAATTTTCTTCATAACTGAATCGAACCATGTCTTGCCCTATCAAAAATGATGAGAAGAGCAACGATGTTGATGTTTCTCCATATTAAGTTAAGAATTTTGCAAATTGTTGCCTGAGTGTTGGCCTCATGAATGTTAGCTCCATTGGTTGATATTACATTTGGACTAATTCTTCAGTTTGGAGCAAGATGGATAGGGCTATGGTAAATAATGCTTGGGTACAAGGGGACTCCATTGCCTAGCAGATTTTCAATCCCCGGTCTGCCTTTCGGACCACTCACCATGTATTGTTTCGATACTTGAACTCTATGGGAGCAAAAGTAAGCTATTTAGATTCTTCAAGATGTGGATGAACCATGAGGATTTCTTGGATGTAGTTCAGATAGGCTAGCATCATGCAATTTTGGGGACTAAACGATTCATTCTTTGTAAGAAATTACATCTCAAAGGAGCTTTGAGAAAGCTAAATGAAAAACACTTTGGGCACATTTCTAGTATGGCCGAGGTAGCAAAAAGGAACCTAACTGCAGCTCAACTTAAATCACATGATTAGTCTTCTAATATCCAACTTCAATGTAAGGTGAAACAATTGAGAAATGAAGCCATGCATCTATGTGAAACGGAGATGAGCTTCTATTTCCAAAAAGCTAAGCGTTCTTAATTGAAAAATGGTGACAGATGTACTAAATTTTTCCATTCGATGCTAAAAAGAAATACAAAGAAGAATTATATTGCAGCTGTAGTAAAAGAAGATGGGACACTCACCACTTCTCAAAACCAGGTTATCGCGGAATTCATTAGGTTTTATGAAACGCTGTTGGGGACGAACAATTAAGTCATACCGATCGATTCGGCTATTATAAAGACAGGGTCGAGGTCTCTTTGAAACAATCACCACCTTAGCTAGAGATATTTCAATTCGATCAAAGAAGCTCTATTTGATATTGGTGATGATAAATCATCGAGCCACGATAGATATACTTCATGCTTTTTCAAAAAGTCTTGCGAGACCGTTGGGAATGATTTCATGGGAGCAAATGAAGAGTTCTTTGCTTCAAAATCTCTACTTAAGCAAAAAAAACCATACCCATACGGTCAATTCTTTGGTACCTAAGCCTAGTCACTCACCTACCGTCGGGGATTTTAGGCCTATTGCATGTTGCAACATTTTCTACAAAGTTATCACGAAGATACTCGCTAATTCAAGTGTTGTCGAATATTCCAAAAAATTAGATGTCATTTCGTTATTTGGGTATCCGCTTGCAGCCGAAAAATTGAAAGTCGATTGTTTTACACCTCTTCTAGACAAGATCTCAACCTACGTAAGTGCTTGGACAACATCTTTACTCTCATATGCTGGAACGACAGAATTATTACGGGTGGTAATTTAAGGAGTGGAATGTTTTTGGTTGTCTATCTTTTCAATCATTAGACTATGGAACATCCTTTGGGGTGCCAAGAAGCCTTTGGTAGCTTGGAAATATGTGTGCCTACCGAAAGCCGAAGGTAGACTTGGTTTTAGGGACATAAAATGTTGGAATTCAGCATTGCTTGCGAAATCTTTATGGAACATCCATGCAAAGAAGGATACATTACGGGTTAGATAGGTGAACCATGTCTACCTATGGGGAGCATCTGTTTGGGAGAAGATAGTCAAGAAAGATGACTTCCCACTTATCAAAAAACTACTGGAAACGAGGGACAATTTGATGCAGGACGCTGAGAACAAACAGGCTGCAATAGACAGAACGCAAACCTAGATTTTTGGCAATATTTAGCGTCTCCCAGGCATATGAACACTTCAGGCTGAAAGGTGACCATAATTCATGGGCGGCTGATGTATGGAGATCCTTTATCGCTCCAAAGCACTCGTTCATCCTATCGCTAAGTGCCCAAGCAAAGCTTCTAAAGACAAGTTGATGCACCTTAATATCGATAGAACGTGTGCTCTATGTGAATCGTCGGCCGAAATGGTTCAACACTTATTCTTTCAATGTTCATTGAGCCTTTCCATTTGGACGCAGATTAGATCATAGCTCGGCATTAATTTTGAATCGCCTCAATCGGACATCAAGAGCAAAAATTATAATAAAAATATTGAAAGACGCGCAAGACAGTTTTCCAACCGACGATGGGCGCCAAGGCGCCGCCATTGCTGAAAATAAACAGAATCATGGGCGCCAAGACGCCGCCTGTGTGAGAAACCTATTTTTATATTTTTGGAATCTTTTCTTGGCCCAATTCAACTCTAATTCGTCCCTACACTCTAAAATACTATAAATACAACATTTAAAACATAATTCTATGGGGGCTCTTGTGGGAGAAAAAAGGGAAAAATCGTTGAAGACAAAGACATTAACCACAAAGAATGGAAGAAATCAATTGAAGAAAGCATGAAAATATCAAAGGGGACTTCGAGCAACACTCCAAAAAGAGTTTTTCTTACCTTCTCCTTTATGTTTTCCATTGTAGATTGTTTATATTTTATGAATTTCTTCATGAGCTAAATAATTTAGCTAAGGATTGATGTAACCACTTGAGATTATGGTTTGATGAATTATTTCTTTTGGAATTTCCCGCTTATATTTAGTTGTGTCATGATTTTAATACTTTCAATTACTTGATCAATAATTGGATGAATAGATGCTAGTCAATTTCGACACTCGAGATAGGGGAATTTAGGCGTGATCATAAGATTGACACAACATAGATTTTATGGGTTTCGAGAGAAAATGTAAAATCTATGAAGCTTACTTCACAAAAGAATCGAGGTTTGATAAATTCTAGATTTTAATTCGGAATAGAGATATTGGAATTAAATTCTATGGTTAATTTCTAGCCGGCATTTGAGAGAGGAGAGAGAAATAATTTATGATTCTTGCTTTTGAATATGAGAAAATCAATTGGCATAATTGGATATCATTGAATCATAATTGAAGGTTAGGTGAAATCATTTCTTAGGCTTTCTCAACTTGATTATTTGCATTCCTTGTACTTACTAACCAATCTCATTAAATTAATTTAAAGTCATTCATTAAAACATTTATTGTCTAAATATAATAAAAAGTTACATAATTATAGTACTTAGTGGAATCAAATATCAATTCATGTGGGTTCGACACTCTAACGCTATTACTATATTACAAAACTTGATATCGTACACTTGCGATATAATTCACGTTGCATAAAACGCGTGACAGGGGACGGGGAGGGAGAACGGAGAAAACGGGCTGCAAGCCACTCTTTCATTCATTATATTCATCATCTAACTCAAGCAACAATGAAAAATCTAATAAATAGTAAAAACCTAACGGGTTCGTGCCAACCTCTACTACAAACCCAATAATAAAAAAAATTAATTAATAAAAAAAATAGATCGTAATATCCGCACCAACTCTCTCGGGGTGAGAAAACTCGACTTGTCGAGTGTATAAATTTCAACCACATGGGACGATCTTTCGTAAGAACCAAATATCGAAACTCAACAAATAATGCCAACGCCAATTGCAAATTGTCCCAAAGAATACCCAACGAGTAAGGAAGCACCACATTTCTCCATCATTGATCAACACAATCTGTTCATCTAAAATAACATCAATTGTACCAAAAACTCAATTCATTTTTATTCTTTCATCGTCTAACTCAAGCAACAATGAAAAATCCAATAAATAGTAAAAACCTAACGGGCTTGAGCCAACCCAATAGTACAAACCCGATAATAATAATAAAAAAAACGTAATTAATAAAAATAAACAATAAAATAGATCGTGATGTCCGCATCAGAAGACCATGCAACACAGCGTGGAAGCTTCATCCAGCCGGACTGGCCTGAGAGGTTCATTGTTACTATTTCAACATTTCCATATATGTGTGTGTTTGTATGTGTGTTACTCGTATTTCAAACTCTCGACAATTACATTGATTTTAACTGCTTAACATTAAAGACGAGTATGAAGATGTCTGATGGGCATATCTCTTAACACTTGATGAACGTACAACGTTGGATTCTAGTGGCATTGATTATTATCTCATCAATGAATGAACCTCCAAAATGTTGACAGCTCATTGTTGTATGATTTCTATTGTAAGTGTACGATATCATTAATAAGTAACAAAGTGGACCTAAGAGTCCGAATTATCATTTTCATGAAAACTACTATTTAATTGTTGATTTAACTATTCTTAACTTCTATTGGAATAAAAACAATTAAAGTTGAGTTTAATGTTATCCTAAATATTATAAGTGTATGAAAATAAATAAAAAGTGCACAAAACGACAATTATAGGGTTTTACTTGATAATGAAAAGTGTTGAATTCACAAGTTCACTATAGTTATCCCCTTAATCTCAATCATTATATTCTTACAACAATCAATTATTGTTTACTCAATCGAATTCTTTTAAATTAATAGATTTATATCTCTCGGGGTCAAACCAATTATATTCAATTAAGTCAACTTATTATAACTCTATGTGAATCAGGGTAAATCTTAATCAAAAGTATGCAATCAACAAAAAATTCAACCAATGACCGTAAAATTAGTGAAAGTGTATCTCTGCCTTCTACCTAGATTAAGATTTTTACTATAGGGTGTAAACAAAACTCACATCTTTGCTCATTACCGTTCAAAAATAATGACTAATTAATTCAAATTCGTGAATAATAGATGTAAAAATAATACACAACATCAATTGAAGATGAAGTGTGACAATTCAAATTACTGTTCAAAAGTAGGTTACAATATTTTGTCCCAACTAATGTCATAGCTGGCATTGTCTTAAATGTAATGAATTGCTCGTGTTTTCTAGTTCACAGCTGCATTGTCAATACTTAAATGTCATAAATAAATTCTGTTTGAACACAAATCAATAACTAGCAAAATTTTACATACACATTCCATTTTCTGTCAAGATATGAATTTTACAGTTCATATGTCAACAAAGCAAAATGAATAACAAACCAAAAAATCCAACAAGATTCATATGAAAACAATAATATACAAACACTAGATGAATACTACTCGAATACATCTTCTTGATTATCCTCAATTGTGTCTGAATGGTTCTCTTTTTGTTTAATGTATCCATACTTTCTCAGAACCCACAAATTCATACGAACCATATTTCCTATGAAAACAACACCCATGAGAGTCAACCATGTTAAGACTGATATTTCGGTGACTTCGCGTAATATGCCCTCGACGTCACTGGGTGACATATGCCGGAGTGTCAAGAAGTAAGTGGCGACCTGAGCACTAATTGCGATCCACACTATTACCATTTGAAGCCACATCCAACGCCTTCTATTCAAAGGCAGGCCGCTAACTAGGAGGAGGATTATACTTAACGACGAAAGGAAAGCAACCGTGTTGAAAATCATAAATATCCCATATTCCTTGGAGTTTTTGTAAGCCATTATCGAATGCCCAACAGTGTGAGGATCACTAACTGGGTTCCCATTTTCGTCTACTGTATAATCATCCTGCCAGACACCGCCAGGCGGTGTTAGTCCAGCTTGAAATGCCACAGTTGCAATCAAAGACGCAACCACCATTAACGCACTACGTCTCCTACCTAGCCAGTCAGTGTGCTTGGGCTTTACAACTCGCTTCTTTGCATTGCTTTGCAGTGAGGATAGTCTTATCGTGTTCTGCCTAACTTTTTCTGGTATCCAATCTTCCGTGATCAAATGCAAATCCTTCACACTAGAAGCACCGGCCTTTTGAAGGGAGTTATGAATTTCCATATCTCTTAGGTCTCGCGGGCTTTGATTTAATATATCCAAAGCTGTCAATCCATTCTTATTCAAGGCATTCATTTCCAATCCATTCAACTCAAGCAAAGAGTTGATGATCTGCTCAAGAGAAACAAGATTACAATTAATTATAACATGTAGTTCATATTGGAAACCAAAGAATTAGAGCCTACCTAGTTAATTCTCGAATTCAAACTGTAATCTGTGATATAGTTGATCCCTCTTATAGTTATGCCCCATAATTAAAACCATATTATTTCACTCATATCAACTTTGTGTTTGGACTTGAAGTTCGACCCCTAAAGGTTAACCGTTTAGGACGAGTAGCTTAATTCCCGAAGAAAGTCTCCATGTCTAACCACGTGAAACTTACACACTACATGCCCCAATTCTTTTTCTTGGCATCAAAGAAGCATGATTTTGACCATGTACATGTGTCCTCTTCTTCGTTTCCCCTGTTCTTGTGTATAATTGAACATAAATTCTAACTTTTTTTGTCCCCCAAATATGGGCATATTGATTACCCGATTGACACGTAACTTATGTTCTTGTTAGTATGTTAAACAAGGGAGGAATCAAGAAAATAAATACAAACCTCAATTTGCTTGTTAGCCACTGCAATATGCAAAGTCGAATTCCCATCACAATCCTTCCAATTCACCAAATCCCCATCTAATTCCTTCATTGCCTCAGCCAAATTCTGTAACATTTCCACCCTATTATACTTCACACAGAGGTGTAAACACGTCTCGCCTCGGTCAGTCAGAACCCTGATCAACTCAGGAACAACTCGGACCAACTCAGTCGCTGCCACCGCCCTCCCCTTGATCACCGCAACATGCAAAGCAGTCCTCCCATCCAAATTCCGCACAAAACCCACCTCAGAATCCGCACTCAGAAGCTCCTTGACGATGTCCACGTGTCCCTTCGCCGCCGCCAAGTGCAGCGGCGAGCAGCCATTAGAATCCAACTCAGCCGCCAACTCGGGCTTCCGATTTAGCAATTCTTTCACGAAATTTAAGTGGCCTAACATTGAGGCGGTATGAAGAGGCGTTTGTGAGATACATGAAACTATGATTTTATCTAATATCAATGGATCTTCTTCCAAAATTTGCTTTAATAACTCTACTTTTCCTTGTAAAGATGCCTCTGATAATCTTTTCTCCATTCTCTTTCGCTATCTAAAAACTCTTGACTATACAAACATCATCTGTTCTTCGTACACTTCAGATATGGATTCTCTGCTTCCATTCATAAATCTCTATGCGATTTCATTATTTTCTTGATTCGGCATTTTATTTTGAGACGAGTAGCAGCCGCCGAAGAAGACAGTGGAGAAGGTAGTAGTTAATTGGTTGGAAAAATTGCAGTGGGTCCCGTTACATTTTTTTCTAGATGGAATGACCCATAAATGTTTGACCCTAAAAGTTTCTGTCACCGTTAATTACGCTATGTGAGATGAAATGAAATGAAAGGAAAGGAAAGGAAAGGAAAATTGGAACTATCATATACAACTTGCAACGAATTAGTGTAAAATTTTAAACAAACATGCTCTTGTTTTTCACATTAAAACTTTGACATTCTTTTAGATGGATCAATCGAAATCTTTGATTTTTTTCAACGCCCTTTCACTGGCCAAATTTTTGTGTATAGGAGACAATGTCATCCTTAATTTAAAGAAACTTGCTTTATGTACAAAAGAAAAAATCACAAAAATTCAACAGAACACACACAACATGTGGGTCCCGCACATTATTTTATTTTATTTTATTTTATTTAAATACACGGTGGGCCACATCATTGTGAGTATTCTATTGAATTTCTGGTGAAGTTTTTTCGTACAAACGACATTGCTGTAATTTAAACAGCAATGTATATCTAGACTAATTCAGAGCCCGTTCGATAGAGATTAAAATCAGATTAAAATTGAAAAATTAGTCGTTATTGTTGATTTTTATTAGATGAGTGAGACCCAATAACGGCCATATTTTCAATTTTAATTGAATTTTAATCACTACCAAATGGGACCTCAATTTTAAATTAGAATTTTTATTTTAAAATTAAGCCATGTTTTCTAAAATTCATTATATTTAAACTCATTTTTAACCACATATTTTTACATATAAATTTAGTTTTTTTTTTAAATCACTGTTATAAATTCTCTTTTCTCAAAAATGGAACTCAAACATAGATTAAATTAGATTCATCCAACTAAACTTTGAAAATATTTTTCTATATAATTATCACTACATTATTTCTTATTAGGAAATAACAATGTGTCTTTTCAAGTATAATGTCATTTATAATGTAATTTATGACATCTTGTTATTTGTTACATTAAGAACTCGTATTGTTCATCTCAAAACTCTATGGGACTCCACAATCAACAAATTTCCAATCACACATCTGTCAATCTGTATTTTACATGTACATTAACATTAGGAGATGAATCGATAGCCCAATATCACCAAGTCAAAGAAGGGACCAACGACCGTCAGTGTTTCGACGATCAAGTCATTATTATTACAAAGTAATATGGGGAGTTAGGCATGAGAAAGATACACAACCAATAGTTTGGCTAGAGTTTAAAGAATTGCATGCATTTACTTGTGTTTTTGTAATATAGAATAATTCATTTAGGAACGTACAGTTTGGGAAGGGGTTTTGATTGATCAAAAAGAAAAATCTACTTCAATCGATATGCTCTTAGGCACAACCATACATAATATAAAAATCACACTTGAAAATGGTGGGCAATTAGTTATAGCAGCAGGTGCTGTAGTGAAACCGATTGCAAAAGAGGGAAAATCGGCCACATTAAAATTATCTTTGGGAAGGTTCATTTGATATTCAAAAACTGCTCAGCAATAGTTAGACAAGTGTGAAATGTTGGGAGGATTAAAGGGTACAACCCTAACTTCACACGTCATATTTTTTATGGGCTCGTGATAAGTTCATTCCTTGTGTAATTAGGTTTTCTTGTGGAAATTAATTCCACAAGATCATCTTTGATCTCAAAGGATTCGTGCATTGATTTTAGGGGATCAAAAATAATGTTTATTCAATACTTCATATCTAAAGCGTGTTCAATATTTGATCTGAACGTCATGATCACCTTTCGCCCATTAGTTATCTGACTGCTTCGCAACTATCATTTGGCACTCAGGTGTTCTTTTTGGTTGGCGATGTCTTCGTTAATGGGTGGCTTCGTGCAAAGACAAGAGGGATGACAATAATGCTGAAGGCAAGGTTGGAAGGATATATTCTTAGGTTGGAAGGTTATATTTTTGGTTAATGCCCCGAGTACAGGGCTTCTTCTTACCGGGGCCTTATAGGCCACTCACATGTGGGGCGGACCCCACATGTATTAAAAAAAAATTTGCACCCGACCCCACCTGCTGTGTGTGGCCGGGCAGGGACCTGGGCAAACAGGTCCTGTACTCTAATCACTGCTCTCTGTTTTTATGAGGAATATGGTAAAGAATGGGCAAACTTGCCACATTTTGTAGTGCTAAAAGCCTCTATTCAAAAAATGCAAAGCGTGCGACTGCTCTTGTTCAGAGCGCACATTTAAGTCTCCATACTCGATCATGCAGCTCCAAGATGCCTTCTCCAAGTTCCTCACCATGTACCCAAAGTACTAGTTATCTGAAAGATTGATAAGCCGAGATGGAGAGAGTTGAGGTAGAGGTGGAGCTGTGGAGAGAGTTACAGATCGCCGGCGGCATGGGTTGGGTGGGTCTTACTGGGTTTTGTTGTGGGGGTGGGGTAAGTTGGGGAAGGAGAAGAAATTTCCCTTCTTTTTTTTTTTTTTTTATTTATTTATTTAATTATTTTTGTTCTTTAATGTTCTAAATATAAAATTATTATTTAGCCCTCCTTGAAATTGTTAAACATGCGTCAAATTTTCTAATCAACTAACGGAAAAAGTGGGTGGATTTCATTCATTCGTCCTTCAGTCACATACACTTCAAAAGTTTTGAGGCAATAGGTGCAACAAATGAAAGATTAAAGTATTCAATTGAAAAAATAAAACATGAACTGAAAATGACTAATAATGTATTAATTACATGAACCTGTCCGAATTGTTGAGCATTTCTTTATATTTTCTGTTAAATAACTATAGGTTTCTTTGATTGTAAGTTCATCGTTCACTTAGTCAATTTCTATTATAACTCATAATTCACTTTAACAGAATATATAAAGAAATTTACGAAGAATTTGTTCTTGGAATGTTCTACGAGCCTTGAAATTTACGCTTGTTTACATAAATGTGGAAAGTAATGCTACATGTGAGTGGGGAGAGGGACCCCTTTTAGGTGGAAGCATTATTCAAGTATTGGAATAATAATCTTGTTTTTCTAGAAGGTCAAACATTGGGTAGTCAAATCGTCTAGAAAACTTCATTTTGTGTACAAATCCTTATAAGGATTTTGACCCTTGTACATGAAGATTGAAATCTCAGATTATGGGGTATCAATGTGGTATTAAGGTGTGTTTGATTTGGCGAAATTTTTCATAGACTGTTTGTTACGGAAAATATTTTCCTCTCTTTTCCTAGGTACAACCCTTTGATGCACAAATGATGGAAAATGTTTTTTCACCTAATAGGTGGAAAAACATTTTCCACTTTTTTTTTTTTTTTTTAACAATGACAACCAATTCTATCAACCATTGTAAAAAGAATTTTCATTTTTGTTGACAATTTCTATGCAAAACAAAGTCAAACGAATATGGTAATTTTTTCTAATTGTTTAAAATTTTTTTTTTTTTTTTTACTTTTTGGTAATTGGAACAAATTTTAGACGTATTGGTAGAAACAATTATCACTTTAATGGACAATTTTTATAAAAAACGAAGCCAAACGGACACCAAACTTTCAACATTTTCCAGGTAGAAAATTATATCAATCAAACACAATTAATTACAATTCCCAGTAAAACCAATTCTAGGCAATTCAATTCCCCGTAAAACATTTTCTTTCCACTCATTTTCCACTTTTGCAATCAAACGGACCCTAAATGATAATTAACGTCATCAAGACTGAAGTTTGCAACCTCAATAAAGCTACATAGCATTATTCATAATTTTAATGCCATGTTAAATAGCAGTAGTGTTAAATATCATTACTCTAATGCAATGTCGTGTCTAAATTTCAGTGAAATAATATATATTGGATTGATCGATCTAGCTTCACCCAAACTTCTACTCATTGACATATTTTTCATATGTTTAAAATCACACGTGGTGGAAGGTAGTCACGAACCCACTCAATTCACAGTTGAATTCATGCTTCTCCTCTTTTACTTGGTGACTCAATGTACACGAATTTGCTGGATTTTACAGAGGGACGTTGATTGAACTTTTATTAGTCACAACTCGCAAGGATGAAAGTAATGTTTTTAGATTACAAGACATGTGTCAAAACAATAGATATACAATTAAATTAGGTGACTGAGATTTAATTTAGCCATTGTTTGATAAACATTAAAGCAAAACTCTTTTTTTCTTAAACTAATTTTCAACCACATTCGTACGATAAAATATTTTACATATGAACCCAAATTTTCTTTCTATGTTTTAACCCCACAATCAAGGGCGGACGCAAAACTTTAACGTTGGGGCACAATCGAACTTTTAAAAAAGTTAAAAAATAAATTTTACGATCGAAAATTTACGTCCAAAAAAATTATACCCCATGTAAGTTTACATGAGATATAACTTTTTCGAATGTGAAATTACGAAATTTTTTGAGAATTTCCTAATAAAATGATGAAAATTACATTGAGATATGTGTATCGCAAAAATAATAAATGCTAATGAAATATTTTTTTTAAAAAAAATACGAGTTAGACGTCTTTTAAAAAATTCACGTTTAACGTATTTTTAACTATTTTCGATATATGTTTGAACTATTCGATATGCCCATAATGTAGTTCTTGAAATAAGTTTCGAAATGATATAAACAATTTGTAAATTCGATTAGCGTACGATCGTTAGAGAATTTTTAAAATTAGTATATTATCGAAATTCAAATTTATTTTGATTTTGTCCCTATTTTGTGGAGATTAAAATCAATTTTTTAGTAAGTTTTGATAAAAATTAAACAGTTATGGATTCCATGAAATATGTTATTAAAATATTAAGATTTAAATTTTAATCGAAACCAAACATGATTTTATTTATAAAAAAGGAAAAAAAAAAGTTGGGGAGGGGGGCACGTGCCCCTCCCTCCGGACCCCCCTAAGTCCGCTCATGCCCACATTCTCCAAAAAATTAATATCTCATTTTAATGGTTTTCAAACAAGGGCTTAGTTTCGCTTTTTGTAATTCGTTTATCCAATTTTTATTAACCCAAATGAGATTTTGCTCAAGTTCATTGAGTGCGGATGAAATTTACTCTTGGAAATATCAGTGTTCTAAAAAGCAACATCTAGACGAGGCGAAAGGCGATGCAAAAGCGAAACGCCTCACCTCGCCCTTTTTTTTATTATTCTTTTTGTTAAGGATATTGAATAAGATTCCAGAGATCGTCAAAGATTGCAATTATAATATTTCCTTTTAGTGTAGGATTACTTTCCTTAGTAGTAGATTGCATAATATTTCTTTTTATATTTATTTCCTTTTACAGTTATTTGTAACCCTATAAATAGGGTATTTTACTTTGTAATAGAAACAAGTTTATTATATATAATTTATAATATTCTTCACATGGTATCAGAGCCCGTTAAGCTCTAACGAGCGATTCGATCCCATTAAGACTCTAAAATGAGTACGTGGATTTCAAGATTTGTCTGCTCAAATGAGCCACCATCTTGTGGGAGCGTGTTAAGGGATATATATCCCACATCGATAAATGATGTTGACACAGACCAATGTTTTTTTTCTTTTTTTATTTTCTTTTTAGATGTATTCCTACAAAGTCGCATCACATTCCGGTGGCCACAACTCAATTTCTGCAGTTTGTTTGGAGTTTCTTCAGCTTTCGGTAATCTGCAATTTGTTTGAAGTTTCTTCAACTTTTGGTAATCTGGAACTTGATCCAGTTTATTTGGAATTTGGTTTAGTATGTCCAGTTCATCTGAAATTTGATTTAGTATATGTCCAGTTCATCTGAAATTTGGTTTAGTTCATTTGGAAATTTGGTTTGTAGTTTGGCCCAGTTGATGGGATTGAAAATTTGGTTTGTTTTTGGTTCTCGTTGTTTCTTTGGAGTGTTCTTGAAGTGGTTTTGAAGTGGTTCTTTGTTGTCCTTGGTCTCTCGTCGTCAATACTTTTCGTCGTTGGTTGCTTTGATTTGGATTTCTTATTCGTGGGCACAAGTATTGTCATCGTCGTCAATTCATGATTACAAATTGATGATTTTACCAGCATCAATTTGAGGGGGGATGTTAAGGATATTGAATAAGATTCCAGAGATCGTCAAAGATTGCAATTATAATATTTCCTTTTAGTGTAGTATTACTTTCCTTAGTAGTAGATTACATAATATTTCTTTTTATATTTATTTCCTTTTACAGTTATTTGTAACCCTATAAATAGGGTCTTTTACTTTGTAATAGAAATAAGTTTATTATATACAATTTATAATATTCTTCACACTTTTTAACCTTTTTTTATGCTTTTTAACGTTTTTTTTTCTCTTTCATCATTAAACAATTTTTAGATTGATTTAAATTTTTTAAATAATATTAAAATAAAAAACATTTTTTTACGTCTAGGCTGAAGTTTGGCCTCCTCGTTTCTTTACATTTTACGTTTTTTTAGAACACTGAAAAATATCATTGTTTTATGATTTTCCCTACTCCCTTTCCACTAACTTTTCTCATCTTTACTATTTGCATTCTTGGTCCTACTAGCAGTTATTTGTAGTCAAAGCCTTACTACTGCCCTAGAAGCCGGTTAAACCTGGTCCAAGGGGTTCGGCATGGTCCGACAACTTGCCATGCTTGCAGGCAGAGTCAGGCCTCACTTTTTTGAGCACCCCGGCCGAGCCACTTTACATCTCATAGGAGGTCCTTGTGAACCAACAGTGCAACCTGAGCTGAGATTGCATGCCATAGAGAGAGCAGCATCTTGAGATGCAATTAAGTTGCTTAAAACCAATATTTTCAACTGTAACTCAATTAGTTCCAAAATCATCGTTATTTAAGATAAAAATTGTGAATTAACATAAAGATATATATATATACTGCAAGAGCAAAATCTCAACACAACCCAGAGTTACTATCTAGATAAAGCCGACTAGCAACATTATAGCGGTCATCCCTGTTATTGTTCCTAATGTACAAATAACCCAGTTAGCCATGTTCGGAAAAAGATAGGTATAAAAGATTTGTAAACCAAGTACCTTAATCATAGAGCATTCCAAGGGCGTGCTCTCTTCTTGCTCCTACAGGTAGGGCATTTGTACTGCTTGATATATTCAGCACGGGCAGGAGTTATGTTAACACACTTGCCATGGAACCATCTCTTACATACATCACAGAAGATCCAAAACTCATCCTTGACATAGAGTTCCCCACACGCTCCACACAAGGTTTCATCATTCTCCTCTTCATCCAAGCCCTTGTCCTCGTACTTGAATTGGATCTTGGAGTTTTTGGCCTAGGATTCAATAAAATGATGTTTTCATATGTAAAGGTAAAGCACACAGCAGGAAAATGCTTTTAAAGGAGGCGCAAAACTGTGTTCACTGCAAATATGAAGGGTATGCGATTAAGGAAATATTGTTAAGCACTGCCATATATACGGCACTCCGACATCTAAGAAGTGATAGCTGTTAGAAAATCAAACATGGGATACTGCAGTATTTGTGCGAGGATAATAAAAACAGAACAGAACCTGCATCCTACGATGAAGATGTGTTACACATGCTACAAATCTCCAACTATTCTGCTGAAGAATCATGATACATGAACTACTTGATCAACTTGAAAACGCATGTTACTTATGAATTTACCAATTGTTCACCAATGTTCTTTCTTCCTTGAGAATTAATGCTCATTGTGTGGTGAATAAATGCAGAAACTAGAGCCAAGTGGTTGGTTACTACCGCAAACAGCATCTCAGCACAACATTGTTTAACGCATCTTGCCATGGAAAAATGTACAGGGAACAAAGCAACGATTAATAAGGGGAGAAAAAGAGTAATCCAAACGTGTAATATTCAACTAACACTCTCTAGAGAAACTCTTCATTATCCTTGCAACTCGAGTACCGCACAAGCCAAATCAACTATATACTAAAAAAGATAGGTGAAGAGAGTGCGCCACAAGCAAAGATGATCCCCAGCCAAGATAAAACTGAACAGATGGGAAGGGGTTGAAGCAAATATTTTCATGTAGAGGATTACACAGGCACAGATTTGATCAAGGATTTCCACGCGTAAAATACCAGAAAATGCTTGTACACAAATTTCAAAGATAAAGCACGAGGGAAGCAAGTGTACAAAGTGCAAACAAACCTACAAGATAGATTTTGATGTTCATTATTTTCCTTTATTTTTCACCATAATCAACTGTATTTAACAACTATTTTTGTATTTATTTACGAGAGAGAGTGAGTGAAATCAGTTTCATCCAGTTTTTTATCACCAGAACCTAGGAACAAAATGAACCATAAGTTACATGCCCATTCAGACAATGGCCTGTACCAATCAAACAATGGTTATATTTTCGGCAGAAAACGTTCCATTGACTGGTAAATATGGCAAAAGTTATACATTAGCAGTATTTATAATCATATTATTGGTACAGGCTGCATTTTCTGAAAAAATGTGAAAATATGTGCAAGTATATAGTAACAATCACAAAGTCCACATAAAACAAAGAAAAGATGGTCTCTTTTACCGCTTTTGAGTTTAACTTGGATGTGTCCTCCACTTGCTCCTCTGTAGCTCCAGTCACAATATCAAATATTGTCGGCAGTTCATTTATCCTATCGAACAAATCATTCCTGCATCCAGATACCAGCAATAATTTATGAAACAAAAGACCAATTATCAGAATAAAATTTTTAAAGAAATTTTAGGTATTTGTAATTTCTATCTCTAAGAGAAATGGAAGCGGCTGTTGCATCATAAATATCCTGAGAAAAAAATCTGTCAGATCACATAGCACTTCATGCATACACTGCATAAGAATCACTTGGATGACCCTGCCTACCAAACTTACAGCCCGTTTCACATTGCTTTTGCTCTTGTTTTTACTTTTGCTTCATGTAAAAGAGCTTTTGGAGGAAGATGCCTTAATTTTTGTTAGAAAACTAATTTTTAGAAGAATTTCCTTTTTCAAAAGTGCTTTGAGAGGAAGTTACATTGAATCAACTTCCTCTAAATGCACTTCTAACTACCAGAAACACTTTCATAAAATTAGCCAAACGAGTCCATAAACAACTTTTGGGCCTCAAAAGCTCCGTTTTACTTTTCAAAAGTCATGCCAAATGGGTCATTATAATTATTCAAAGGCCAAGAAAGATGAAAGAACAACAAATGGGAGCTGCAACTCTTTTAAGTCATTTAAACATAGAGCTCTTAACACCTCAGCCATACCCAAAACACATAACAAAACCAAAATTTAGGTTCAGATCACAGCATTGTCCACCAATAAAATGAAGCATCTTTTTCCCGGATTATTTGGGAATACAAAATGACAAAAGAAACAATAATTAAATAAGCCGAGCAATTCAAAGCACTGAGTTCATAAGTTACAATTAACCATACCTGTCTGCTCTTTTGAAACCAAATCTGCCACCAAAAAAGAAAGCAACAGAAATTAGCCACAAGTCACTACGAACAGCAACTAGAGCTAGCCAGTCCTTTGCTTGCATCTGATCTCTGGGAAAGTTTATACCTAAAGTAGGCTCAGGAAGTTCAGGAGGCACCTCCTCATCAGGCAATTTAACTTCCCACTGCCCATTAGGAAGTCCATAAAGACAGATATTTTCCTTCTCTGCAAAATTTCCACATATTTAACTCAATCAATGTCATTTAAGCTACCAATTGAAATGCTTTTGAAAGAAAGGCTTACTATTGACTGATAAATATAGCCCGCTCAGTCAATACATGAGCAGTATACGATTGAATGTATTCATGAGGTCAAACATCCTATTTGCTGTAAGTAGAAACATAAGAAGGAGCTATGGACTGACTTCTTAAGAAAGCATCAAAATGATAACAAATATAACACGAAACACTAAAATTGGCTCCCTTTGATTTATTTAAAATTTAGAGGGATTAAATATAATGATATTTCTCGCTCTTATTATGAGACTTGTACAGACCAACTATTGTTTTTTTTTCTTTGGCGGGCCATTTCTGTGCCATTTGCATTCATAAATAACCCTCATATGAGAAAGTCCAGCCAAACAAAAAAGTTTCATTTAGTAAACTTGCTCATTAGGTGTGATGTGGTTGTATTTGTAAGCATACAAACCCGACTTTGCTTGTGTTTTCTTCCCCTTTTGCATGTTCTTAATGCTTAATGAACTCTCATGGCTTCCTCCCTTACATTGTTTTGGAACTGGTTGTAAAATGGCACACAAAGGGACTACACACATAAGAACAGCATATATATGAAGGACGTAGCAATTTGTATCATAAGAAAAACACGAATGGGAAAGAGAACAAGAACCAAGCATCTATAGTAACTGAAACTAGAACGTGTAACAAATATGAACAGGATGCCAAAACAATGACAAGCCTTGGTGATTACACTATTTCACGTGGACTATGAAACTTCCTTGATGGAAAACTGTACAATTTTTTGTTGTATTCAGTTGAGAGAATGAGTAGTAGTAGTTCCATTACTGTTCCAACTCCAATGTGCATCGCTTTGTTAGACAGAAATTTCACACAATGTGTTATGGGTTGAACATATTAAATACCAGGGATGCAAAATAGGATTTCAAACAAATATGCAACGCATGGTCCGACTTGTTAAAATTGTTTTTAACTCAGATACCACCTCACCGTTTTCCCATTCAGATTTTAATCAAAATTGACTAAGATGTCTACATTGCAGCAGGCAAAAAAAAAACCATCTAGAAATACTTCAACTTTGAGTACCCTGGCAAAAAATTACCGGTAAATTGAAGGCATGACAAGTTGACAACTTCCATTTGGCAAAATTTATAAATCAGCTGCAAACGGTCAAACTTCACTTTGAATCACACATTCCTATGGACTCATGAGTAATATTCTCTTATCCCCCTCTCATTTCTATTTATAAAGTAAATCATTTATAAATTCTTCCAAATGGAGGCTCAATTAATTGAAGAACTATACAATCAAATTCCAATAAAATCAATTACACAATGATATTTTTGTCTAAACATTTGCAGACAGAAACTTATAAACAAGAAATTGCTAAACCCCTCACTCAGAGACGGAGCCCCCCCCTTGTCCACTGGTTCACTATTTCTAGTTAATTTGTAATGTATTTTTCAACCATACAAAAATCTTAGACCTAAACAAAAGATCCAATAATTACTTAAATAAATAAATAAATAGCCCAAATCCAATCCAAAAGCAAATAACCCATTTATGAATTAATTACCCAAAAGCATACCCACAGGCCACAGCCCACAAAATGTAATTCTGACTACAAACACCCATCATTCTTCCTCAAATCTCTTCTCTGCGCGACAGGCGACTGCACCGCGACTCCATCTCAGCCAACACCCATTGCATGGATAAGCAGTTTACTTTTTAAGGATGGAAGCAAGTGTTCGGGATTGATTACCGAAGGATATAATAATTGGAAGAGGGTTAAGGATGGAAGCAAGTGTGCATTTCTTATTTATGCTAATTCATCATATCATAAACTGTGTGAGACTAGAGCTAAAGATTTAATCAGACTGTCTCAACATATTGACAAAGTGATGCATCCCGTATTGGAAGAGAAACTTCTGAAACGTCATTTGCATATAATGACTTCAATTAAAAGTGTTCAATGGTTAGCATTTCAAGGTTTAGGTTTCAGAGGTAACGATGAATCACCATCTTCTCTTAATCGTGGGAATTTTATACAACTAATAAAATACGCGGCAGATTTGAATCCAGAAATTAGTAAAGTTGTATTGGAGAATGCACCACAAAATGCCCAATACATTGCTCCAACTTTTCAGAAAGAAATTTTGCATATTATGGCCAATAGAGAACGACGAATGATTCGAAAGGAAATTGGGGATGAGTGCTTTTGCATTCTTGTTGATGAAGCACAAGATGCATCTAATCGAGAACAGATGTCCATTATCCTAAGGTTTGTGAATAGGCATGGCAGTTTGATAGAACGTTTCTTTGCAATCAAAAGAGTTAGTGATACCACGTCATTGAATTTCAAAAACAACATATGTGGTGTTCTTGTGAACAAAATGAGAGGACAAGGGTAGACGGTGCTAGTAATATGCGCGGTGCTTGGAATGGACTTCAAGCATTATTTCTTAGAGATTGTGAATATGTATACTACGTCCATTGTTTTTCCCATCGATTATAGTTGACATTGGTCGTAGCAGCTAAAGATGTACCTGTCATTTGGAATTTCTTTTCTCATTTAGACAAGATTGTCAATATTATTACTTTTTCTCCTAAACGAGTTACTGAGTTGCAAGCTTCTCATAAAGGAGAAATTCAACGTATGATGGCTGTTGGGGAGCTCGAATCTAGAAAATGAGCCAATCAAATGGTTAATTTGAAGCGGTCACGAGCTACTCGTTGGAGTTCACATTACGATTCTGTAAAGAGCTTGATAAATATGCATGGTACAACCCACAAAGTGCTTAAATATATTTGTGATCATTGTTCAAATGACAGATTTTTGGCTGAAACTCGTGGTACTTACAAAAAGTTAGTGAGTTTTAAGTTCATATTTATCTTGCATTGATCCATAGAATTATGAGAATCACTGAAATTCTTTGTCAAACCCTTCAAAACAAATCTCAAGACATCTTGGCTGCTTTAAAGTTTGTGTCTAATGTTTTGCTTCAGAAATTGAGAGATGACAATTGGAAAGAATTTCTTCAAGATGTGAAAATCTTTTGCTAAAGAAATGACATTACAATACCTAATCTAGAAAGTTTGTATAATACTGGTCGTTATAATGATGAAACTACAGTTGAGCATTATTATTACTATGATGTCTTCAACGAATCAATAGATTTTGTGACGATTGGGTTAAGTACAAGATTTAATGACATATCATTAGAACTCCTTTCTCTCAGTGCTGCTTTGGATCCTAAAGATTTGTTTAGATCATTTGACAGTAATAAAATTTGCACACTTGCAGAGAAATTCTATCCTCGAGATTTTTCAAAACAAGATATTATTACATTACAATTTGAGTTAACACATTATGAGTTAGATATGAAGGGTGAGCCTCGATTTCATGTATCTACACTTGCTGAGTTATGCAGACAGTTAACTGAGAGTGGAAGGTCGAAAAGTTACATTATGGTGACTAGATTGATTCGTCTTGTATTGACATTACCCGTTTCTACCGCAAGCACTGAGCGAGCATTTTCAGCAATGAAACATGTGAAGACGACACTTCGCAACAAAATGGAGGATGACTTTCTTGCTGATTGTATGATACTTTTTATAGAAAGAGAACTTGCTGAGAAAATCGATCTAGATTCTGTTATAGATGAATATTATGTTTCGAATCCTCATCAGGAACGACTTAAATAAATAATGTTCTTTAATGAATTTTTTTTTAGTACGTGTAAATTTTATTACATTGCCTTTGTTAAGTACTTTTAGCCACCCCCAGAAAAAATCCTGGATCTGTCCCTACATCTAACGTTCATGTTTTTAATTTGTATAAAGTTAGACACATAGATAGACATTATTTTTATATCGACAAACAGATTGACTTTTTGTTCAGTCAATCTAACTTGCCTATTTTGGTACTCAAAATCCACGTTTTCAATCCTCTCAATTAAAAAAAAAAAATTCGGGGGCTCCGACCCCCGGATTTTCGCCCCGGCAAGCGTCCCTGCCCTCACTATCAATTTACCCCAAGAATGCAGAAAAGCTATAGTTGATTAAATTAACTAAATAAAAGTTAAATAAAGAAAACCATTCAGAATTGTAAGAGAAAAAAATAAATTAAATTTCATAAAGTCATGAATAAATATAAAAATCAATGGCCAAAAAAAAGAAATTGTTTTGAGAGAGATTATTAACGTAAAAATGGAATCCAACTCACCAGGATCGCAAAGTTGATAGAATACTTCAGCATCTGTTAAAGTTAACGCAGAACCCCCAAAAAATTTAGCAAATATTATATACTCATTAAATACCAATATATTTTTAAAAAAAATGAAGTACCAGTAGTGAGAGCTTTGATTAAGCCAGCACGGCGGCCCTTGAAATCACTACAAACGTCTTCCACCGAGAGAGGAATCATGGCTATTCGCACACAAATTTATGAAAAATTGGATGGTTTTGATATTTTTTGATAAAAATTTCGGCGTTTTGAGTTCAAAACAGAAAAAAAATTCAAGTATATATTTCTCCCTAAAGAAGAACTCTCTCATGAAAAAATCTCACTCTATAATTCCTCTTGCAGACACCTGGTCAGCTCGTCTATAATTCAACTTCTTGTCCCTTTAGTTCCTCTTGCATATTCTGGAATACATGTGAAAAATAAACTCTGCATCCAAATCTATACATGAGTGAGTATATGAGTCTCCAAACGTAAAATACGAGCATCTGAATCCCCAATACAAGATATGTCTTGTAAAGTAGTTATTCGAAATTAATTAATTATGTTTACATAGTCAATAGTGTATGCATATATGTGTAACTTTCATTTATTTTATTACTAATTTTTGTTTATCTCACTTATAGTTAGATTTCCCATTTATATAGATCCACTTAATTTAATTGTATACATTTATTTTGAGTTATTGCTAGGTGATGATGAGGTGCTTTGCTTATCTAGACCCTCTTTGAGCAATTTTTTTGTTCAAAATGCATTTTGGAATAGTATCTTGAAAAGAATGTGTAGGTAAAAAGTAAAGAAAATTTTTGAGTTTGCGTGTAATATTATTTTATTAAAAAATGTATTTTGAAAATAATGGGATGAAATAACGCATAATCTTCAAAATGACTATTGAATTAAAGTCAACCTCTAATGATCTTTCCGTTATGATAAATTTCACTCAATTAGTTAGACTGAACTCCAAAATGTTCAAATGTAATCTTTAGAACGATCACTTTCGAACTTGTGATTCTTATCAACACTACCTATTCGATTTCTTCAAATTAAAGCATATAATAGATCTATGGTTTAAGCCAAATGTACGGGGGTAAGGATTCATAGAACTTCTACGTCCTCTCACATGAGGTGGGTCTCACACCCAATAAAAAGGTTAAAAAATTACCTACACACCCCTGTGTGAATTGTTGGTGGAGTTGTCTTTATTTAGGAAAAGGGAAACGAGGGGCGGGGGGGGTTATAATTATCTGCCTGCCCAAATCTTTGTCTGTTCTATCGTCTTCTTGTGGAGTAAACAGTCAAAATCCACCAGATTTTCAATGCTTGGACCATTCATTTAAAATCCAGCTAGAATGCTCTCAGTTGTAGATTATTTGGAGAATCCTACAAGAAAAAATTTTTGAAAAAAAATCTTATTTGTCTTATTCATTTCCAAGATTATGCGTACTATTGTTTAAAACCACGTACTAAATACCCTTCTAAAGTTCTTGAATATCGTATTCCTATTATTTTATGAAGAATTTTGCTTAAGAGTAGTGCTATTTAGTCGCATTACTTGTTACATTAAATCATAGATTCAATTAAATGTAAACTTCTCATGTCGTGTCATGTAAATTGGTGTTAAATACCATGAGTACTGTGTAACATTATTATTTTCTTAATTGTGAGTTCATTCGATTGGATTTATGTGACTTTTTGAATAAACCTTCTCAAGATAACAAAATGAAATATATAATCTTGACATCGCTTACCAAAAACTAATCTTGTTAATTAAATTTAGTGATAAATATATTGATAATTCAAAAGTATACTGTACCTTGTTTGGACTTGGGTCCCAAATTTTCAAAATTCATTTTTTCTTAAACTCATTTTTTTATCACATAGTTTATGGAACCTGCAATTTTATTAAATTTTTGAAAAATAAATTTAACCATTTTTACTAAAAATTTAATTTTTATCCAAACCAAACCGTGGCTAGTAATTATTTCGTATAAATTGATGTGGGATATAGTTTATTAATATAAGCTAACATTCAAAGTGTTAAAAGAGTTAAAACCAACTCGGGTCTTGAACTTATTGAAATGTCAAAGTAGATGTGTTATGGTAAAAACTAGAAAGTTATTGTGACTAAGAGATCTCCAAGAACATTTTATCAATTTTTCTACATGCGTTTCATCAATATTTATCGAGATTTACTAAATGTATAATTTTTAACACAATCAAACTGGGGCTTAATTGTTGACTTTGATATCAACTGTTAACTACTTTTTAGGACCTGTTTGGCATGATTTTGAAAAGTTAAAAGGAGTTTTTGAAATTCAAAATTACTTTTGGACTCATTTGATTAATTTTATGAAAGTGCTTCTTAACTTTTAGATAAAACTGGTTCAATATGACTTTAATCAAGTGAAAATTAAATTAATTTCCTCCGAAAACTTCTCTACAAGAAATAAAACTAAATATAAAAGTCGTGTCAAACTAAACCGGATCTTTTTCAAACAATCACTTTTAAGTTTTAATAATCACAAAACTTAAATGCCATTTTTTTTTTATTTCTTTCACATTTGTTTGCACGACATAGTATTTCCCTTATAAAATTCTTCTGTGAAAAGATGCCCACGCACACACTGCACAAAAAAACCTTGTCAGGGGCATTATTGTAAAGATAAAAAAAAAAAAAAATTGGAATTATGCACAATATCTTGATTTCAAACATTTTAAAATAACTAGATTATAATATTATTTATCAAATAAAAATATTACAATTAATTTTATTTTTTTCCTAATATATGGTACAAAACATCTCGTAATATTAAATTGTCGTAATCAGCCCTATCACATTCACCTTAGTCCGATAAAATAATATTATTTGTAAGTGATGAATCGTTATCATATTCTCTAATAAATTAAAATAAATCATTTTATTTCAAATAAATACGTTGAATAATGCCATTGATATTGAAATTGTTGTCAATGGTATTATCAAAATTGGACTAGATCAACTCCTTCAAATAAAAAATTTAGAATCAAATAAAATAAAATTATGATTTGACAGGTTAGCTTCACTAAAATGCCATCGCGATTAAAATATGCGACTTTACTTTCTTCACATCAAAATTTTATTTTTATTTATGCATTTAATTTTTTACTATCAATTAATTATTTAGGGTGCGTTTGATTGCGAGCATGAGATTTGCATGAAAAGAAAATAAATTATTGTTAATTCAATCGTCTATAACTTATTTGTATGAAAATTATTAATTAAATATGTTTGATTGATTTAATTTTCAATCTAGAAAATATTATACTTGTCAATTTCTTATTGGTGGGTAGATAAGAGACATGTGAGAGAGATAAAGAGAAAGTGAACGAGGAAATTACACGAGCTACCCTATTTATCTAAAAATCAACATATTTAGTGTTCAACATATATTTATTGCAAAAATACTAATATAAATAAGTAGAAATGAAATCATCAAATCACCCCCATTCTTCTTGTTCCATCAAATAAATTCCACCGTTCATGCTGTTGGAGATATTACACCGATAAATGTGCACGTTATATTCAAATCAATACGTACCGTGTTATACTCGTGAAATCGAAATAGAATTCGACTTACCGAAATCTGATTTGAGAAGATAAAATAGTGATTTACCGATTTCGAATATATAATATGGATTCTTCACTTCCAAATATGAGTGAACGCACGTTGTTCTTCAATTCAAACCTTAGCATGAAATCAAAAGAATATTAGTTACTTTCCGAAATCAGAATACTAAATTAGAATGAAATCGGAAAAAGAAAGAGGAGATGCAAGTGATGCGATCGGTCGAGGCAAGTGTTTGACACTTTGTCCTTAAGATGAATTTGCCCCGCATCGGTGCTAACGGTTTCTTGACAATCATCTCCCAAGATACAACGACCACGTCTAGCCATAGGAGCACTCCAAATGACTTAGACCAACGAACTCGAACGGAATTCTCTCTCTACCATAACCATGATTTTGAAGCAAGAAATAATCACTTCTACAAAGTGTTTTATGCAAAACTAAAGTAAAACATGAAATGGAATGATATGGAACTATCAATTGAATTTGTTCCACTTCTCATTATTCCATATCAAATTCAAATATGTGGGATCCCTTATATAGTAGTTGGAACATTCATACCAAGAGACACATCTCTTATAATTTATATCTCTCCATAAAGAGATACAATTACATCTCTACATAAAGAGACAATTATTGAAAAATAATGCCAAAAGTCATGATCTCCAAGAGTCATGATCCATATGAAAAGACACATCTTTTCATCTACATATTTTCTAGAATATTTCACAATATTCCATATAATTTTTCAATAATTCAAAATTTGGCTTAATTTCTCATTCACCAAATAACACATTTCCAACAATCCCCCACATGAATGAAAAATTAATGCAAATGACTATGCAAACACTAGTAGAGAGAGGACGGAAAAAACACTGCATCAGAGAAGGTAGCTTTTGGCCTTGAACCTCCCTTAGTGAAATACTATCGGACTTATTGGCTAATTGGTGAACGTGATGTCTTGAACCATTCAGCCATTGGTGTAAGCCAAGACAACAGTACTCACACAATGTCTTCCCTAAACCGTTCATGGTTCTCACTGTTGTGTTCATTTTGGCCCTGAACAACTCTTGGATTTCATAAGTGTTTTAGAGAATTTAAGGGGCCGTTCTCTTCGTGTTTCAGTTTTGTGTTTTGAGTTTTGATTTCATTTTGTGTTTTGTGTTTTGAGTGTCTGTTTTGAAATTGCTGAAAATGCGTTCTTTTTGTCTTTCTGAAAAACGGTTTCTCAAAACAAAAAAATGGAAACGCGTTTACTTTGAAATTTTGAGATTTTTTTAATAATATTTTATTCAAAAAATCTGATTATTCAATAAATTTTAATAGTTTAATGTTCATATAGTATTAAATAACATATAAAATTTGAAGTTGGTGAATCTTAAAATATTTTTTTTCCTGATATAAAAAACACAACATAAATTAAATTTTCGAAAAAACATTGTCAAACACATTGAGCCTATGTTTGATCCCCATTACATCATACGCATGTGTAATTTTCGAATAAAAAGTCTGTCATGTAAATACTAAATACACCCATAATATTAAAATCCTCATAATAAGGGGGCAAAAACGAATTTTAAACTATGTTTGGAACAAAACATGCTAACATCCCACAAAAATGTTTCAACGTTAAGAATCCACACGGCTCTGTTCTTCAACCATAACAAATTACATCTGATTCACGACATATCAGGTTTTACAAATTATTTCAGGCGATGATTTCGTCAACCCTTAAAATCATTTCAGCAGCTTCAGTTGCGGAGAGCAATACAGCCTGCCTCACTGTGAATGACTCGGATATCCCCAGCTCTGTCATATTGCCAACCTACAAAAGATACCAATGGTTTACATAAATTATAACAAAATAAAACAAAATAACTATCATCTTCTTCACATCCCTCTTCATCCACCGACCACCACTGCATCCTTTTCATCCACCCCACCATCTCACCCTTCACTATTAACTAACTTACATACATGGGGAGAAAATTCCCCTAACTTCCTAGTTAAGCCCTAACCCAACCAAACGAATTTACGCCCTCTCATTTGGTAAAGAGAATCAAGTTGGAGCAGGGAAAAGTTGTAAAGCACAATTGAATTTAAAAGGAAACTTCATCTATATGAGAGAGAAATAGGTGCCATTATTCCCTTTGGATGAAGAAGACTATATCCAAGTCTTACATGAAAGTATTTAATCATGTGAAATTGAAAAACTATCATCTGAATATTCAAGAGAAATGTTTTATAGCCTCCCTGAAGTCAATTTTAGCATCAAAATTGTCCGAATTAAAATATGACATCACGCGATGAATGCTTTCATTTGTCTTCACTATATTTCAAATCTGATGCAGCACTTCATATTTAGGTTGTGGTTGAAATAATAAAAACGTCAATCTTTCTAAGTTAAAAGAGATACACTTGCTTTGATAACATAAAATCCTACCACCAAAGGCAAACCACATGGTAATTTGGTGAAATATCCATGTTCGAAGAATTTTGGCAGTCAATTTTCTCACCAACCCAATTCACCCACAAGTTTATACTACTTTTAGAAGAAAAGGATAAATCCCAAAGTGGTTAAAAATTAAATCAATAACCAACAAATAAAGGCTTGGTTACTTGTGTTTGATGGACCCGAAGACTGAATATTCAACCCACCACCAAATTCTATTCATTTCCTAATAAAAGAAGCAAGAAACTTGAAGATTTGGGTACAAGAAAATTACAAAGATCGAGAGGGATTGTTCCCTATAATTGAAAAATCAATCACCACAGGCAAACAAAACAAATTGCATCCCACTCATCCAAGCTACTGTAAACATGAAATTTGTATAAATTACACAAATTAAACAAATAAGATTTCCAGAAAAAGATCAGGCATAGACTTGTTGCTATGATATGGAGGCGTAGTTGTTTTTTACAGGCATAGACTCAATTTTCACACAAAACAAATACAAAAACAGAGGCGAAATCGGACCTAACAACTATGATATGGAATAGCAAGTAAATAACCAAAGATTATCACAAGCAAACAATCAAAACTTTGATTTGAAGATGCGAAACCTTGATTACAGACGGCCCGTCGAGACAGCCTCTCGATTGATTCGACAACACAACAAACAAGCTCAACAACCTTGATTTACCAGGAAGCTAGCGTAGACGATTAACCCCTCGCGTCGCTCCTGATTTGTGCAACACAATCTAATTTCTATGGGTTGGGGTTTTGAGAGGAAGTCGATTTTGGATGGCTCGTCGGGTTTTGGGTTGTTGGAGAAGAGAGAAGGAGAGGGAGAGGGAGAGGGAGATGGGTCGTGGGTTTTGGGTTGTTGGAGAAGGGAGAGGGAGATGCGTTTCCCGTGTTTTGTGAGTTTGTGTTGTTTTATTTTCAGATTTTCCAAAACGATGTTTTACCCATTTTGTGTTTTCAGTTGTTTTTTTTTTTTTTTCAAAACTCGTTTTCGAATAATAATAAAGAGAACGCGTTTTCAGTGTTTTGAAAAATTAAAAACAGAAAATGGCTGATGAAACCGACAAGAGTAAGGGCCTAAGCCTTTGAAACTTCTCTAGAAGCGGCCCACTTCACACTTATAATAGGTGGACCTCTATTAGAGTATTTTGCCCATAATTCCACCGCGAGCTCACGCGCTCTATATAGCGTCATCAGGTTCCATTTAAAAGTGTATCTTAACCTTTCAATCATTCGGCAGAAAGCACTTTAATATCATACGAATGAGTTAGGAAATAATTTCCTAAGTGTTTCATGGAATCTTCATGACTTAGTTTTCCCTTTGAACCAAGATCTTGGGATCTCCAGTCAACAAGGTACGGTTACCATCACAAAGACTCTTACGTCGTAGGCTTTAAGCTCATTCCCTCGATATGCAGTATTATTGATCTCTCGGTAAATCTCTAAAGGTACCACGAGTTTACACCATTGAGATCGACTGTTTAATGGTATTATGTCTACGACTTATACGTCTACACTTACCATTACATGTGACTTAGTATCTCATCAAATATAGCTAATCAATGATTGATTGATTTAATAGATACAACATGTCACCATCAAGAAATCCTCTCATGAAGCTACATGCTTCTAACTAGCTTTATCTAAAACTTTATAAATTCCAAACAACAATGTTAGAGGATTTCTATCACACACTACACTAGTCAATCACTTTTACTAGTGGATTTCAGAAAGATGGGTATTCAATATCATTATTGAAATATCACAATGCATTTCAACTTTATGAATATTCTTCAAATATTCTAATTGATCTTGCATATCCAAACAAACACCATAATTGGCTTGTATCCCATTTTATCCACTTTAGACTTAGTGTATATCATCCTTATAATCAATATAAATGCTTTCTATCCTTTCCACCTTTATAGATACATTTCTATGATTATAAGGTATAGAAAATTGTAACTTTTAACATAAGTTACCCCCACAATTCCTCAATTAGGAATGCATGTGCAATCTAGTAAAGTTGCATCCACAAGTTTTGAATGTTACATATAAGTTCGCAACCATTAATGTTAACCCCCACATTTTTGGGTTATACTTTTGAACTTAGAATTCATCAACTCTCTCATAGTTCAATTCATTTATCGAATAGATAATGTCCATATCGAATGCTTCATGAAAGTTTAAGTACTTTCAAAGTGGTCATCAATCCACAATTTATTTCAATTGAAATAGTATACAATGTACTTCAATCCAACTAACTTTTAATTTGATCATCCAAATTAAATTAAGGTCATCACATAGACCAACAATATTTTCAAACATATACCAATTTAATTGGTTCCACGATTGAAATCAAATTCAACAATGAAGAATACTAAGTATCTTGATTTACAAGAATTGCAACTTCTCCCAACATATATCACATTTGTGACATTTCACGAGATAGTATTATTTCATGTTAAATAATACTTATTCACCATATTCAAATTTAATGAACGAATCATCCATCAGTTGTGTTTTCAAAAAAAAAAAAAACTCAACGAGAGGACGCACCTCTTCGAATTAATCTCTATGAAGAGATACACCAATTGGAAATTAATCATACCAAAGGTCATGATTTCTCATATGAAAAGATATATCTTTCCATCCAAATCGATTCTAGAATATTTCATAATATTCTACGAATTCCAAATAATTAAGTGGCTTAAATCTCATTATCAAATAATGATTTCCACTTAATATAATTATAACAAATCGCATTTTGTCATATTTGCATAAATCATCTCATTTAATTTCATTAAATTAATTGAGGCTATCATCATTAATATAATTTCTCATATTCCAATAAAATGAATTTATTCCATCTTAGTCAACACATGTCGTGACTAGGAATATCAATATCATGGGAAATTCACACACTTCCACATTTAGAGATATCATCATTGATCCCAATCTCGATCAATTAAATAACCAAGACCAAATGATCAACCATTGATTTGGTACAAAAGACCAAAACGTATATTCATTATTTTATGTAATAAACATCAACGATAATATTTCCATTGCAGTTATAAAATGAACAGTCACCGAAACCATAAATTAGACAACTTTCCATACTCATTGAATACCAAGAGACTATCACCATCAACCAAAGTTAGTACAATTTCAAACATGAAAACATGCATCCAAAACACGACACAATGTTCTATTTTGGTATGTAAACTATACTTGCAATCACGTGAACATATGCATTTTTAAACCAAATAATACAAATTTTGACCAAAGTCTTGACAATTCACCATTCCACATTATAGTAAAGTATGGCATTTTAATTTTAAATATATAATATTTCTTTTAAAAAAAAAAAAAAAAAAAATTAATTAAAGTAATAATACACGCCACATATTTTAATGTCCATTAAGTGACTTTTGTCTTTTTCATATATCAAAATTAGATTTAATATGCAGTCAAATTCACGGGTAAATTATGGTAACCCAAAATCAACATGCACAACAAATTCATCTTAAGATTGTTGGAGATATTACACCGATAAAGGTGCAGTTTATTCAAATCAATACATACGGTTATACTCTTGAAATCGAAATAGAATTCGACTTACCGAAATCTGATTTGAGAAGATAAAATATTGATTTACCGACTTCGAATATATTAATATGGATTCTTCACTTTCCAATATGAGTGAACACACGTTGTTCTTCAATTCCAAACTTAGCAGTGGAAATCAAAGAATTTAGTTACTTTCCCGAAATCAAAATACTAAATTAGAATGAAAATCGAAAAAAGAAAGAGTAGATGCAAGTGATGCGATCGTTCGAGGCAAGTGTTTGACACTTTGTCCTTGAGATGAATTTGCCCCGCATCGGTGCTAACGTTTTCTTGACAATCATCTCCCTAGATACAACGACCATGTCTAGCCATAAGAGCACTCCAAATGACAACGAACTCGAACGGAGTTCTCTCTCTACCATAACCATGATTTTGAAGCAAGAAATAATCACTTCTACAAAGTGTTTTATGACAAAACTAAAGTAACATGAAATGGAATGATATGATATGGAACTATCAAATTGAATTTGTTCCCTTCTTCATCTTAGTTGCCATATCCAATCAAACATGTGGGATCCCTTATTTAGTAGTTGGAACATTCATACCAAGAGACACATCGCTTAAATTTATATCTCTCCATACAGAGATACAATTACATCTCTACATAAAGAGACAATTATTGAAAAATAATGCAAAAGTCATGATCTCCAAGAGTCATGATTCATATGAAAAGTCACATCTTTTCATCTACATATTTTTCTTCTAGAATTATTTCACAATATTCCATATATTTTTCAATAATTTCCAAAATTTGGCTTCATTTCTCATTTCACTCAAATAACACATTTTTTCCGACACATGCCCATATTCTCTTCATACTTCTTTCCATATATTACATCCCATAATTCTCTATTCATTTGTACAATAAATATCAACCCCCAAGTCCAGGAAACGTGGTTCAACATTTTTCGAACAATTTATTAAGATTGTCGATTAAAGGAACTTTTCCAACGTTTTTTGATTTGAAATGCGATGACAACAAAAAAATATAATATGGGGAAGTGCTGATTAAAAGAATGTTGTTCAACCAATCGAAGAATGCATTCAACAAAGACGAGAACGAGTTTTCTTGAAGATTTGAACAAGTGTTTTTGTGATGTCTTGTCTACTTTTGATATAACAGTAGACAAACTTGTGATTTTACGCCATTGTATTAGTTTGATAATTTTGGGTGTATCTAGTTTAGTTTATCTTGTGGTTAGTTTACAGATCAAGAAAAGTTGCATAGATGTCTTGGAAAAGTTTATCTGTGATTTGATTTGAAATCGTATATTATGAATAGAATTCTTGAAATGTTAAACACATGTCCTTATCATGTTCGTGCTACTGCGTTAGCGGTGGCAAAGTTCATAATTATTTTTAAATTTTTTTTCTTCATATTTTTTAGTTTACAATTGCAAGGTTTCATCAAAAATAAATAAATACATTGTAGCGGTATGTTTGACTACACACACACATGCAATATTTCCATTGATTGTTGTTCTAAAATTTGAGAAATAACGAGAGTCCTAATTACATTCGATATGTATTTAAAAGAAATAGATGCATTCACTACATCACCACAACTATAATTTGAAATTTAATAAAACCTCAATGTTAATGCATTATAGAGATAATATTATGAATGAGATGTTACACATCTAACATAGAAAAACCGAAAAAAAAACAAAAATTATCCACTATGAAAGACGCCTCATGGTGTCTCCATCATAGACGAGCTAGGGGTTCCACCCCCCCCCCCCCCTCCCTCCCCTCCCCTCCCCTCCCCCATTTTCCCGCTGTCCACTATTCCTAGTTAATTTGTAATGTAATTTTCAGTTTCGCCCTCGCAAAATTTTGAATTTCTTTATTTTTTTATTAATACATATTTTTTTTTTTTTTTGTAAAAAGTTTAAAATTCAACATAACAAAAATCTTAAGACATAAACAAGAATTTAATAGTTACTTAAATAAATAAATAGCCAAAATCCAAGGAAGATGTGATGAAATTGCTTATTCTTAGCTCATCATTAGATCCTAGAGACAGCTACAAGGCTTTTGATATTCAAAATATTTGTAAGCTTGCAGATAAATCTTATCCCGCTGACTTTATAGATCAAGAGAAAGTTGCATTTGAAATGATCAATTGAAGCTATATCAAATTGAAATTCATATTAAAAAAAAAAAACTTCAATTTAAAATTTTGACATATACTTCTCGATGTGTGCCACTGTTGGCAATTGACAAGAAAATTACTGAGTTATAATCTTGTTGATAGATTGATTCGTCTTGTCTTGACTCACTCTTCTAGTTTCAACAGCAACTACAGAACGTGCATTTTTCAGCTATGAGTGTCATTAAAACAAGGTAGCGTAATAGAATGGAAGATGATTTTTTTTTTTTTTTTTTTTTTTTTTTACTTTCTAAATACTTTTCATCTTATTTTCCAATAGATTCTCTTATTGACGAGTTTGAAATGATGAGGATAAGGAGATACCAATTTCAGATGTCCAAACTATCTCTACCATCTGTTATATAGATATGCATTTTACTTTTTGTCATTTTGATGTCCATCTAACGTTCATGTTTTCATTTTGTATAGCGTTAGACAAATAGATGGACATATTATTTTTTTTTATTTATTTTATAGTGTTTGCTGATTGTTTTGTTTGGTCAGTCATCTACTTGTCTATTTTGTATTCAAAATTGTCGTTTTCAATTCTCTTAGTTAAAAAAAAAAATTCTGGAGCTCCGCCCCCCCTTCACCCCCTGTATTTTCGCTCCCCCAAAATTGAAATCTTGGCTACGTCCCTGGTCTCCAGGTCCACAGTATAATCCTTTTTTTTAGATGAAGACCAACTATGATTTCCCTTGGTTTGCATACTGTACTTTGTTAGAATGCTTAATCAAGAATTTGGCAACACAACTTCGGAAGAAAAGCAATGTTCCATTCTCGAATTTGAATAAAGCATTCTAACGAAGAATAGTAGGCAATGAAGCACATAAATATTCAAATAGACAACTGGAATAGTTTTCCCTAGCTTTTTCCTACAAGTATAATACATCATTCCCTTCAAGATTCATAACTTCAGTTGGTGTGTTGCACAAACAAAATAATGTTATGTAAGCAACTGTGTCCATTGGTTTTAACTAAAGAAACGCTAGACACCAAATTAGCTTGAAAGCAAACTACAATTTTCCATGGTTGTTTTTGAAATAACGGTTATCTTAATATATAATAACTTATGGCATTGATTGAATTTAGCAGTTAGAAATTATGTAATATATATTCACTGGAATAAGAGGAAATTTAGGAAACATATTTTTTAGTTTTATTTCATATAATAAAGGGTATAATACATTATACAAACAATGTGTAGTAAAATTTTATGAAGATAGTTTTTTAAAGACTTAATCGCACAAAACGTCCATACCTTTCATTATTGAAATTTTCCCCATATTTACAATATTTCGTTGTGGAAAACATTTTTTTTCACCTATTTTTAACATAAAATGACAAATATAAACTTATATATAATAAAAGAAAAAAATAAAAGAAAATAAAAAAAATAATAAATTGTAATATTAACCCTAATTTTTTTAAAAAAGGCTTTTTTTTTTTTTTTTTTTTTTTGAAGAAAATATTAAAATTATTCAACCAATCGAAGAATGCATTCAACAAAGACGAGAACGAGTTTTCTTGAAGATTTGAACAAGTGTTTTTGTGATGTCTTGTCTACTTTTGATATAACAGTAGACAAACTTGTGATTTTACGCCATTGTATTAGTTTGATAATTTTGGGTGTATCTAGTTTAGTTTATCTTGTGGTTAGTTTACAGATCAAGAAAAGTTGCATAGATGTCTTGGAAAAGTTTATCTGTGATTTGTTTGAAATCGTAGTATTATGAATAGATGTCTTGAAATGTTAAACACATGTCCTTATCATGTTCGTCTACTGCTTAGCGGTGCAAGTTCATAATTATTTTATTTTTTCTTCATATTTTTAAGTTTACAATTGCAAGGTTTCATCCAAAAATAAATAAATACATTGTAGCGGTATGTTTGACTACACACACACATGCAATATTTCAATTGATTGTTGTTCTAAAATTTGAGAAATAACGAGAGTCCTAATTACATTCGATCTTATTTAAAAGAAATAGATGCATTCACTACATCACCAACAACTATAATTTAGAAATTTAAGTGAAAACCTCAATGTATATTCATTATAGAGATAATATTATGAATGAGATGTTACACATCTAACATGAGAACAAATTATAGCCTATGAAAGACGCCTCATGGTGTCTCCATCATAGACGGAGCTAGGGGTCGCCCCCCCCCCCCCCTCCCCTCCCCTCCCCTCCCCTCCCCAATATTGTCCGCTGGTCCACTATTCCTAGTTAATTTGTAATGTATTTTTCAGTTTCGCCCTCGCAAAATTTTGAATTTTTTATTTTTTTATTAATAAATATTGACCCAATAACTTACACTTTAAAATTCAACCATACAAAAATCTTAGACATAAACAAAAATTTAATAGTTACTTAAATAAATAAATAGCCAAAATCCAAGGAAGATGTGATGAAATTGCTTATTCTTAGCTCATCATTAGATCCTAGAGACAGCTACAAGGCTTTTGATATTCAAAATATTTGTAAGCTTGCAGATAAATTTTATCCCGCTGACTTTACAGATCAAGAGAAGTTGCATTTGAAAGATCAATTGAAGCTATATCAAATTGAAGTTCAGCTTAACTTTCAATTTAAAATTTTGACAATACTTCTCGATGTGTGCCAACTGTTGGCATTGACAAGAAAATTAATGAGTTATAATCTTGTTGATAGATTGATTCGTCTTGTCTTGACTCACTCTTCTAGTTTCAACAGTAACTACAGAACGTGCATTTTCAGCTATGAGTGTCATTAAAACAAGGTAGCGTAATAGAATGGAAGATGATTTTTTATCCAGTACTATGCTGTGTACATAAAGAAGGAGATTGTTGATATTTTTCCAATAGATTCTCTTATTGACGAGTTTGAAGTGACGAGGACAAGGGGAGACCAATTTCAGATGTCCAAACCATCTCTACCATCTGTTATATAGATATGCAGTTTACTTTTTGTCATTTTGATGTCCATCTAACGTTCATGTTTTCAATTTGTATAGCGTTAGATACATAGATGGACATATTATTTTTGTATCTACAAACTGATTGTTTTGTTTGGTCAGTCATCTAACTTGTCTATTTTGGTATTCAAAATTGTCGTTTTCAATTCTCTTAGTTAAAAAAAAAAAATTCGGGAGCTCCGCCCCCCCTTCACCCCCTGTATTTTCGCTCCCCCAAAATTGAAATCTTGGCTACGTCCCTGGTCTCCATGTCCACAGTATAATCATTTTTTTTAATGAAGACAAACTATGATTTCCCTTGGTTTGCATACTGTACTTTGTTAGAATGCTTAATCAAGAATTTGGCAACACAACTTCGGAAGAAAAGCAATGTTCCATTCTCGAATTTGAATAAAGCATTCTAACGAAGAATAGTAGGCAATGAAGCACATAATATTCAAATAGACAAACTGAAATAGTTTTCTAGCTTTTCCTACAAGTATAATACATCATTCCCTTCAAGATTCATAACTTCAGTTGGTGTGTTGCACAAACAAAATAATTTATGTAAGCAACTGTGTCCATTGGTTTTAACTAAAGAAACGCTAGACACCAAATTAGCTTGAAAGCAAACTACAATTTTCCATGGTTGTTTTTGAAATAACGGTTATCTTAATATATAATAACTTATGGCATTGATTGAATTTAGCAGTTAGAAATTATGTAATATATATTCACTGGAATAAGAGGAAATTTAGGAAACAATATTTTTAGTTTTATTTCATATAATAAAAGGTATAATACATATATAAAACAATGTGTAGTATTTTATGAGATAGTTTTTTAAAGACTTAATCGCACAAAACGTCCATACGTTTCAATTATTGAATTTTCACTCATATTTCAATATTTCGTTGTAGAAAACATTTTTTTTCACCTATTTTTAACATAAAATGACAAATATACCTTATATATAAATAAAAGAAAAAAATAAAAGAAAATAAAAAAAAAATAATAAATTGTAATATTACTCATAAATTTTTTTAAAAATGCAACTGAGTCCAAAATTTATGAAAATATTAAAATTAAAAATAATAAAAAAACTCTTTCTCTTCATTTTTCTTCTTTGGCTTATTTTCCCTCCCCTTTTTCTCCCCATCCCACCATAACACCCTCTAAACATCTTGTTTCTCCCCGATTTCATCCCTCTATTTTTTATCTCTATATTTCTTAGCAAGGGCCGTTCAAAAATCCTATAAAGTATTTCAAGATATTATAGTTTTAGATATAATACAAGCAAATGGGCCTTACAATCTTAGATAAAATTCAATACTATAGTGAAAATCGGGAATTCAAGGATCAAGAACAGGGATGCAAGTCTATTAACAAGAACTAACTGATTCACCAACAATTGGAGCTTGATTTTAAAACACAAACGCAAAAATTGAAAGCCTAGAATCTGATCTTCACGTCGGGTATCCTTGAGTTTCAAACTCCGTCAAACAAAAAAGGATGAAGCCAAAATCGCCCCGAATGAAGCTAATTGATGAATCGATCGACCAGAACTCGGTCGACCCTGAATCTTAGAACGAGAACAACCTAGAAAGCTTGAAAACCCTTGGCAATGAAAGGAATCCCAACAAAGAAATCAGAGTACACCAAGGGCAGAAAGAAAATCAAAGAATATATACATAAGGGAGGAAGAAGAGTGGATAAACATTGCTCCTCCCGTCATGAGAAAACCAACAAAAAAAACAAGAGAAAAATAAAAAATAGAGGCTCTAATACCGTGACCAATATTGAGAAAAAAGATAGAGGGATGAAATCAGGGGGAAAATAAGATGTTTAGATGGCGTTATGGTGGGAAATGGAGAAAAAAAGGGAGGGGAATTTAAGAGGGAAAATACGCCAAAGAACAAAAATGAAGAGAAATATATATATATATTTTTTTTTAATATTTTCATAAATTTTGGACTCATTTATAATTATTCTTTATTTTTATGTTCTTTTATTTATATAGGAGTGTATATTGATCATTTTATGTTAAAAATATGTGAAAATGACGTTTTTTGTAATGAAACTTTGAAATATGGGTGAAAATACCAAAAAAATGAAACGTATGGACGTTTTGCACACTACATGCTGTTAAGAAATAGAATCTCATATCGAATAAAGATGAAAACATAGATCAATTTATAAGGATTTGAACTACTCCTCTTAATAAAATTGACATTTTAAGATGGAACCCCAAATCTTAACATGATATCAGAGTCCATCACGATCCAAATAGCAATTCGATATGATTAAGACTCAAAAAATGAGTATATGAATTTCAAGATTGGTCTGCTCAAACGAGCCACTATCTTGCGGGTGTATGTTTAGGAATAAGATCATACATCAAATAAAGATGAAAACATAAACTAATTTATAAGAGTTTGAGCTAATCCTCTTAATAAGGTTGATCTTTTAAGATGGAACCCCAAATCTTAACACATGTCAAACGTAGGGATGTTTTGTGCAATTAAACATTTTTTTTAAAAATGGGTAGATACGCTTTTTTTCTGAAGTGAATTATCTGGAAAATAAAAATAATTTATCTCTAACAAAATGTTTTCCTTGTTTTTTTAGGAAAATATTGTCACATGATCAAAAATTGAAAAATATTTTTCATAGAAAAATTGTCAATCAAACACCCAAAATGTAGGAATTTGGGTACAAAAGTGATATTTTTCATGAAAAATAAAGTCAATCAAACGCACTTTTAGTTGAATTGTTTGACAAAATTTTTAAAAGATTTAATTGATAAATAGATTAAAGTAAATGATAAATAAATTAACAATAATTATAATTTTTTTTATTATTTAAATATTTTATAAATTAGTCAAATGGAAGATAAAACGTCAAGGCATTGAGTCCATTTCATCCGCCCGACAATCTCAATAGAACAAGACGTTAAACGCTACAAAACAAAAACCAATCCAAGAAGAAGAGAGAGAAAGAGTGGAGAGAGCGAGAGCGTTTAGATATATGCTATTAATTATATTATTTTTTTATGCCAGTGATGGTGCTGGTGGGTGGCAGTGTTTGCCTTTATTGATATCATTCATATTAAGTCAGTATTTTAATAATAATAATTTGCGGATACAGCCAAGAATTGTAGAGAGAGAATATGTAGTAATAGCCATAGATAATGGCAGTTTGAAGAGAGGGAACATGCCCAATTTCATCCCAACAATTGTGTTTCATTTGTTTCTTCAAGTCTTGGCAGCAGATCCCAGAGGTCCCTCTCCATCCTTTCCCTTTCACTATGTATATATATATATATGTGTATAGAAAGTTCTTTTGTCCTCCCAATTCATGTCAAAATTCTGCTAATTTTTGAAGGATTTTGTGCAATCTTTTTTTCATTTCTACTGATCTTTGAGTTGTATGCATATACCCTTGATATGGGTTCGTGTTTTGAGTATTGATTTAGCTTAAGTCTGATGGATGTGTATAGAGCTTCAGGTTCACACGGCAAGCTAGTGGAGTGATAAAAACTTCTTGACCTTTATTGCTAGTTAAATGAGGGATTTGCTGTGTTTTGTCTAGAGTAAACTTCACTGTGAGGATAGGGATTGTGGGTTGTGAGTTTTGGCTTCTCATATCCAATCTGGACATTTTCATTTAAGACAGGAGTTTTTCTATTTAGTTTATGGTTCTTGAATGCATGTATAGTTGGAGATAACAGCGTAGTGTTTCTGTTTGTGATAGCAGAAAAAAACTTTCTTATTGTGACTTAAGTTTCTTGAGTAGTGATTTTTTCTATGGTTTTGTGTGTGATAAAAGTGGGTTCTGATTTTCTCTGTTTTCGTGAATCATAAAAACCTGTTTTTGTGAATCATAAAGGGTTTTTCTTCTAAGAACCTAGGTGAGAAATGACACTTGTCTCTTCAGTTAATTATTCAATTCTTTATTTTAGGAGACAGTGCTTAGACTTGCTATGCTATATGGTGCAGAGTGTTGGACTACTGAAGAAGACAATGTTCATAAGATGAACGAAACAGAAATGACAATGATTAGGTGGTTGCAACATGTTTTGAACAGACCAAAACGGTTGACACAATCTTGACTTCACAAGTTAGAAGATGAAGGATAGGCTAAAACTAACATGGGATGGTGTAGTTGCTAAGAATCTAATTGCTTTAGATATTCTGGGAAAGAGAATTAAAGTCAAATTTATTGATGAGAAGACTTAGTCTGTTGTTGTACTCTATTTAGGATGTTTAAGCTAACCATCAGGTTTTGAGTGGCTTGACGAGTTTAAGCTAACCACAGAGGACCATTTAATTAGGTAATCAGTTCTTGTTAGGTGACACATACAATCAATTACATTTTAACCTTTTACAAAGAAATTTCACCAACCTCCATACTAATAGAATCATAGGGGTTGAATTTTGTCTGTGCTTAGGCTCGTCAATATTACTCTCAATTTTACTACTGCCACCATCCATTAGTTTTTCAGTTGTAAATGTATTTTCGTTCAAGTAGCAAGTGGAAGTCGTGGTGTTAATGCTCTTTTGCTGTATAATCACTACTTCCAGATTTGATATATGTGGGTCGAAGCACAGAGGCCAAATGCACAGGGATTTCTCAGGCAGTCTACCTTTTTATGCATTTGAAGTGGGTTGTTAGTTGATGGAGAAGGCATCGAGTCCACTGTTGTCTTGAAAGTTATTGTTGCAACGAACATAATTGCAGCACCTTCCGCAGCGTCTAACTTAAAGTTTATCTTATCTACTAATTCTTCACAATATACGAACTTATTTTATGAAGTACGGAGAAGGTTATCATATTGTCACTGAACTTCATTTTGTTCAAAATGTTCACTTTATAAAATGTTTTAGTTACTTCACTCAGTTAGTATGCCATCCATTATTTAACCAAATAGTCTATGTGGCTTAGGGGAAATCTGACATGGCATTTTCTTCATTTACTTATTTTTCTAAAGCCAAACATGTAAATTTTTAACAGATTTGCTCGGATTATTTCCAGATTTGCAACTTTTCCCAAATTATTTCCCAACTACACCACTATTATTCAGTGAATTCTTACCTACAATGGAAGGTTTCAACAGTTCCAGGGACGGAGATTCTTGACCTGTTTCCAAACCCGGTATCGAGCATTTCAAAATTACTTCGAATCCATGAACTGCAACATCTGAACTAGCCCTAGTGTACCATGTTAACACCTTTCACATCTTGTTTTCTTCCAAATATCAATAGATTTGGTGCTGTAGTAATAATGAAAAGTAGAGATAGATTTGTTTTGGGTTTGGAGCACAAGCAATCTAGGGAAGAAATGGGTTCTTTCTGTTGCTGTTCTCGTACCGATGACTTTGAGGAACTCTAAAGTATGCAACTGCAATGAGTTATTGGTGACATCGGTGGGGAAGGGTGTCATGGCGGTGGCAATGGGTGGTGGGTTGGGTTGCTTTGGTAGGATGAAGAAGTTGAAGAAAGTTCAACTTGTTATTATAAATGAGCCAAGTATAGTATACAAACATAATAACGCTTCTTCCACCTGACAGCGATTTTAATAGGTGGCATTTGAAATTGAAGATTAAGCGAGATGTTAAGCCACTCTGAAACCACCTGGCCACGTAGATTAACCGATAAATATTGGATGGAACAAGTGGGTGACTGTAACAATTTACAATGTTAATTGACCAGTTTGGAACAAATTAAAGTTCAGTAACAAAATGAAATTATGGATCCAAGTTCAGTTACTACTTGTCTTTTAACCCACTATTCTTATTATCATTCTCGAGGGCCTATTCTATATTGACTTCCATATATTTAGGGCAAAAACTTTGTAGTTGGGTGGTATTCTGGTTCTTATATTCAAGTAATGTGAGCTAATACTGCCTACAGAAATACAACTAGATTTAACTCTTTAGACTGTTATTGCACCAACGGTTCAGTGTTCTTGTTCGTCTAACCTATTCGTTGTTGCAAATTATGCACTCATTTACTATAAAACTCTCCAGCATATTAGATGATTGATGCTATCAAGGTTATTTATTATGTGTTTTTCTCAAGCAGCTTACGTGAATCAATAAGAGTTGGTCATTGTGGAGCTTGTGGGTTATACTTTGGGATTCTTCTACTTCGGTAAGTAATAACCTTCAATTTCGAAACTTTTTCAAGTGAAGTGCTGACAAGCTTCTGTTTTGGCGCCACATTTACTGTTAACTATTCATCTTTAGCAGAATTTTGCAAGAATAATTCTCCTTGCCTTCATCCAAGAATCTCAGTTTCGAAGTTCAATTTCCAATCTGACACTGGTAGGAGTTAAAGCATTTAAGTTTTCAACTACAAGACTAGCCCTCTTCTCATTCAACTAACTCACCTCAACAGGAATTCACTGCCATGGGAAAGGCAAGTTCTCAAGATCAGTGTCCTTCATCAGACTCTGGTAATCATGCCTCAAGCTTCTTGTTATCATCATTTTTTTTTTATTTGATTCCATATAATGTATATGAATTACTATTATAATAGGTGCAAGTGCTAGGGTTTGTAGCCCGACTCCTTTTCAGATTCACATATATATTTAAAAAAAAATTAATTTAGTGTATACGGATTAGTGTTATAATAATCGTAATGCCTGTTCTTGGTAGGTTGGCTCCTTTTGAGTAGTTTTATGTGTTGAAAATCAGTTATCTGCTCGTGTGGGCTGACCTGACCTAGATGATATGAATTTGAGTTGGTAGGAGAAGCTTTTATTTAAATTCCAAAAGTGAAATCTCATTGACCACTCAACACTCAAATAACTCTATATAACATAATAGGGGAGTTACAAATTAACATATATGCATAGGTATTCTTGCACTAAGATCACCCAAAATTGAAAGTTTTGAAATCCATATATTGCACAGAATCATTGTCAAAGTTGGCATTTCGACAGTGGTGAACTCTTTTCATTGTGATAAGAGTTTTTTTTTTTAATGAAAAGAGTGTTTCAAATTGGTATCTGTGTTGAATATTCTTGGGATTTTCACATTTCAAATAAGTTTCTTGAACATAATTTAATTATTATCAAGTTTTATAAATTTATCTGAGCTCCTTATGAGATAAGTAGCCAAGTAGTCTTAATTCAGCTATGCAAACTCGTGCTTGGAGAAACGATCAACCCTGTTGCTTCTTCCTCCTCTTCTCCCTTTAATTATTAGCTAGTTGTATAAATTTATATTGAATCTGAGCTATTATGGTTGACTTCCTTGCATCATAACAGTGGTAAAAATTATTTTGCCTGATCCAAAAATATAATAAATTATGTATTATCATTTCATTGCAAGTGCCTTTAGTGCCATCGACAATATACGTTGTCAAAATTCACGAAATTTTCGATGTATGGATCTAATAATACTTCCATAAAATTTAAAAAGTCTCTCCTTGTATTTTTGGAGAAAAATGAAACCCTAGCATAAACTTTAAAAAATAATGACCTTTCATATCTTGATTTCTTTCTATGAAATTAATCCATAAGTTTCCCATCCCCAAATAACATGCTCAATTTGGACTCAAAATAAGAAAGATGTGACTTTTCAAGTTTGGGATGAAACTAGGGTTTTATGTGAAAATCTAGAAAATGGTGAAGATGAACAGTGATTTTTTGGTCCCACTCTGATTGCTTTGTTTGTTGTCCCAAAACACTAGGTTATGAATGGATTTTGGGAATTTGACAACTCAATTGGACCTAGCACGTTGAGAAATGGTTAACAGAATAAAATGTTGCTGCCACCACCCATAAGAGCATCATCTTTGTGCATGGGCTTCGTGCTGGCAGTACGCGCATGAGGATACTCGTTAAGGCCTTCTGTGAAATGCTCCAAATATTCTTCTGGACTTTTCAGTAATTCAAAATATATTTTATACAAGTTTCCTAGTGAAAAATTCAAGTATATAACATTATATGCTTGCGGCAAGTAAATTCTTGAAAATTTTGTGTTGATTTCAATATAAATGTTTTATGGTTCTGTTACCTAATGGCAGTTTTGTGTTGCTGCTATGTGCTATTTATGGTTTTTGTGACTTGAAAATACTGTTAAAAGTATTTTTAATAGAGAGTTTTGTCAAAAAGTTGTGATAAATTGTAAAAAAAGTATGATTTTTATCTCAAATGGAAGAACCTTACATGATGCGTGACGCGGCACATGAAGTTTAGAGTCGAAACACTCTCTTCAATTCCGTATATTGGTTAAGTTACCATCTTCTTCCTCTGTCTGGAGGTGAGGTTTAATGCCCCCTCCAGTGTTTGTATTTTCTCCTTGTATTCTGTTTTAGTAATTAATAAAAGCCCACCCATATGGTGGTTTGAATAGAAAAAAAGGTGCTGTCTGCACAGACACTGTTCCATTGTACATAGTAGAATCACATCAATGCTTGTTTTGACTTCCATTTTGGTTGTTGGGGACACAAATTGTCAAACCCGTGGTTTTTGTGTTCTGTGTCATGACGTCCATTAATCCATGATGGCTTATTATTCTTCATTAGTATCTTCTATTTCTCCCCTGACGACGGTGAACTATATAATAAAATGGGTTTTCCTTTCTATTGATTCAGTACACAGTGAAAGCTATGGGAATCATGCGCAAGACACGAAACCTGCTTTGTTTTTCGGCAATCCAGATTTTTCCATCAGTGCACACTCTAAAATAAGCCAATCAACAGTAAGTTCATGCACCCGCATTAATAATATTATTTTCTACTAACATGGAAGCAATTTTGATCAAGTTTGAGATAATGCTTAGTTGAATTATGTTGGAACTGATTTTTATTCCTTCATCGTATTACAGATGCAGATTCCGTATGCTCATTCTGATTCCTACTTCAGTGGGTTATTTACTGCCTATGGACCTCATACTCTGGTAAATATTTCATTCTTTCAGTTCAAATGTTTAAAATGATTTTATTTATACTTGTAATATGCGTATAGGCATAGCCTTCTTTTGATATCATACCATCATGCATATAATTGGGTATCTGTGATACGTGAGCTTTGCCTAAAAAGAAATAGATCTTGACCAAGGAAAATTAGAGGGCTTTTATTTTCATCTCTTTAAAGTGGTCTGTTTTCTTTGCATATTTGGACTTTCGATTAATTTACTTGTCAAGAAAAAATAGCTCTTGTTATCGATTTAATTCAATTAATTATCTTTTCATAATGTTGATTTTGAATTTTATTCATCAGATTCAGCCTCAGATGATGGGGGCATCCTCTGCTCGGGTCCCACTACCCGTTGATCTGTCTGAAGATGGTCCTGTATATGTCAATGCTAAACAGTATCATGGAATACTCAGAAGAAGACAGACACGTGCAAAGCTTGAGGCTCAAAACAAGCTCGTTAAAACTAGGAAAGTGAGTAGTAGTGTGTTTCACCTTTATTGTTTGCTTGGATGAATTCTTTTTTCTTACATATGCTCACCTTTAGAATTACCGATTCTGAACTAGAAAGGTCAAATAGTAGAAGCGTATTCAAGATGTTCAAAGATGTCTTCACTTTTTCTCTCTCTTTTTAGTTTTTCATTTTCCCATCAAATATCTTTAAACTTCATTTATTAAATGTGAAATAGTTCAGTGAGTAATTTGTAGTGCCAATTTATTCCTGGTTCGAGGCTTGAGTCATTTCTATATTTAGTCCTTTAAGCAACAGATGTAAAGACTGGTGGGAGGGGGCAGCTATATAACTCAAGACGATGAACTTTGGCATTCACAAAGGAGAGAGATTTTTGATGGCCAGTGACTGAATCAAGAACATCAATTATATCTTCTTATTATCATTTGGTTTAATTTTGGATTACTGAGATTATTCTACTTGGCCTGTAGAAATAGTTAATATTTTAATTCATACAGACTTAGGAGGGGGCTCGATCTTACCTCCCAGTTCTTGTTTGAATTAATTTAAAAAGACACATTTTTTTCATCGACTCTTAAACGTATCTATTTTTCCTTGATGCTGCTCTATATACGACTTATCTTGCTGTTAATTCATCTCTTTTATATTTATCAAGATATGCACTAACATTTTATCAAATGGGATTTTTATCATTCTTGAATTTGATTATGTAGCCCTATCTGCACGAGTCTCGGCATCGTCATGCACTAAATCGAGTAAGGGGATCTGGTGGTCGCTTTCTCAGCAAAAAGCAGCCTCATCAATCCGACTGTCCATACCCTAATAGCTCCCAGGCTCAGGCTCACCTAGACTCCCTTCGTTTCAATCAGATAGGAGATACGCTGAATGCTGATGCACATGAGATTAAAGCGAACAAGCGTGACGTTCCCACTACAACCCGCACTGAAGGTACGAGGATCGCCAGTGTTGATGTCATTTTCCCACTGGCAGAAGGAAGGTTCCCGTCCCACATGGCTGTTTCCATGCAAGGTGGTAGTAATCTTGTTTACGGTGGAAATAGGCATTTTGCTTCCATTGTCCGGTAAGCAGTCAGAACTTGCACGACTGTCGCCGGCTTGGCAATTCATCCTTGGCTTTATCAATGAACTACCTGACAAGTATTTAAATCTATCTACTTAGGGCGTAAATGTATGTGGAAATGTTTGAAAGGTTCTAGATTTGGTACTCTGTCCATTTTCTGGTCTACTTGTTTTCTAACTGTTCTTTGGATTGGTTTCTAAACATTAATGTTTGTGTAATTAGGAAATTTACTTTGTTTGTGCATTTTATTGCATGCATTATTTGTCTGGTGCTGCTGTATCATGTGTTGTAACATGTGGCTTATATGAAGTGGAATACATTTGTATTGAAATAAATAGGTAGATGCCGGAGCGGAGCGCATCAAACGGAACGGAGTAGAACGACATGATAAAATTATTTTTGGGGTTTTCCCCTAAAATCTTGTGCGGGCTAGGGTTAGTGTGTGTGTGTGTTGTAACCCTATTATTAGTAAGTAATAAAATCATTGCTGCTTCTCTCCCGTGGACGTAGGCGTACTACCGAATCACATAAATATTGTGTTGATTTTCTTTCTTGATTTCATATTTTTTTTCATCACTATTGTTGCACAAAACGCAACATCATGTAAGCTTAGAATCTGTCCCCCAAGCTCCCTGCTCTTTCTTCAACTGGAAAAGGGCTAAGCTAATTATAAGTGACGTCGTAATAAGGTTTGAAGGAGCGGTTGAATAATCTTTCTTTCCATTGAAACTGTTGTAAAACAAACAAGATATTAGAATCGCTCTGATACCACTTGTTGTGAAATCATCCACCAGATTGAGATGTTGAAGTTAATTGGCACAATAATAAAGTATTTGATCAAACAAAAAAATAATAAAGGTAAGAAATATAGTAGAGGAATTAAGAGTTCAAGAATAATGGAGAACATTGAAAATTACAATGGATCCTATAATTTTAATAATATATTTTCTTACACTTATAAAATTGTATTGGAGAGCCTAATATTTATAAGGAACATGTAGGGAACATCCAAATCCTTTTAGTAGAGTTGTTAATGAAGTAGGATGTCAAAAAATCAAGTGCAAAACGAAATAGCAGAAGAGCGAAAAACGAAACAGAATAGGTAGTGTTGGGCAACCTGCAAGAAATTTTTTTTTTTTTTTGCTCCAAGTTTTTTCCATCCAGAACTCTTCTTCAAGTCCAATACCAATTCTCAACTCTCAATGGGCTTCCAAATAGAAATTCAACTTGACATAAGACTCCAATAACATTTCAAACTTGAATTTTCCTTAACCTGCACTTCAATTAGAATTCTTCAATACTACAAATAAGGAATTCGAATCACACCCAAATTCTAACAATCTCCACATTGACACGAATTTCACTAAGAAATGAACTAACTTCTTCAACAATAACCAAAAAACTAATTTCTCCAATAAAACACAATACTCAACCTCTTCAAATGAATCCGGTACTACTCTTTTAGAATTATCACAAATTCCCAAAAAACTATAATGATTTTACAATTTACCAAACTAGGGTGTAACACACCCCAATACAGAATCAAACTCAAATGCTTTTAAAGAATGTCTTTACTAGATTGTACATCTTATACTTTACTTCCACTAGGTCCATCCATAGCAATTTAATACAATGACACAGTAGCTGATGGTGACAAATCGGCATTATCCATATCTCATGAACTCTAATGAGCAGTATTCTTCAAATCTAACTCTTTCGAGCTCCTAAAGGTATTGTACCAAACTGATTGTCCACTACGGTACATAACTTGTGCTGATTAACTCTTCTAGATTCTGCACGACCTTACAAGATGTATAACTGAGACATTTTCCGTCCCTCCAATACAATCTGGGCACACTTACAAACCTTCAAAGTTTTACCTCCATCTCCACCAAAGAATTCATAACATTTTGAATCAAGGATAGACAATGGCATGAGATTCATCTTCAAATCTGGAACACGTTGAACCTAACCAAGTGTTCTAATTGTCTCATCTAATAACTTCAATCTGACCGTACCAATTTCAGCAACCCGACAATGTATGTTGTCTCCCATAACCAGACACCTTTGAAAACGGTTTCATATGTAGTAAACAAGTCTTTATTAGGACACATATGAAACACACATGCTGAATTCAGAATCCAATCATCCTCCGGTTTAGACTCGATGTCAGAAATAGTCAAGAAATCTCCATCAATGTTCTTCGCCAGGCCTGCTTCACTCGAAGTCTCTGATTGCTTCCCATATCGACTTGCAGCCAACCTTTCTTTATTATACAATTTGTAGCAATCGTTCTTTATGTGTCACTTCTTACTAAACTTAGATTTCGATATGCCTCTTCTAGAACCACCATGAGCAACCAAGCGTTTTTTTATCTTTGGCTTCAGAAACTAGATGCTTCATCTTCTCTTTTAAATACAAAACATCATATACCTTTGTGGTAAGAGTATCACGACCATACAAAATCGTGTCTCTAAATGAAGAAAACGAAGCGAACAACGAGCACAATAAGATCAAAGCCAAATTTTCTTCATCATATTCTACTTGCAAAGTTTCTAAATCAACGATTATCTCTTTAAATACAACTATGTGATTTTTCAATGATCTTCCTTTTGTCATTCGATGAACGTATAAACGCTACTTGAGGTTCAACTTGCTTGTCAGACTTTTAGTTACGTACAATTGCTCAAACTTCAACCACAAACCAGATGAATGTGAGAAACTGCCTTCTTATCCTTCCGCAATTTCTCCTCTGTGGTCAAAGTTGTGGACATCTTGTCAATTCCTAGCAAGTACCGTACACGCCTTAATCTGCCATAGCGAAAATCTAGTGCTCCGATCCAAAATCGGAATGTCATACTTTATGAAAGTCATTACGAACAAAAAGTTCGAACAAATCAAACTCTGCACTTTTGCGGAACTGCTGAACCTGGGGTCTAATACCAATTGTTGTGAAACAAACAAGAAACCATAATCACTCTGATACCACTTGTTGTGAAACCAACCACCCCGATTGAGATGTTGAAATTATATAACACAATAATAAAATATTTGATCAAGTAAAAGAATAATAAAGACAAGAAATATGATAGAGAAATTAAGAGAGTTTACTAACTCAAGAATAATGGAGAAAAAAGAAAATTACAATGAATCTTATAATTGTAGTAATTTATTTTCTTGCACTTATAAAATCGTATGGAAGAGTCTAATATTTATAGAGAACATGTAGTAGACGTCCAAATCCTCTTAGTAGAGTTGTTAATGAAGTAGGATGTCAAAGAATTGAGTCCAAAACGAAATATGAGAAGAAAACGAGGAAAAACGAAACAAAACAAGTGGCGTCGTGGTTCCCATGCCCGACGCTGCAGTGTCGGGCAATCTTCAAGAATTTTTTTACTCTAAGTTGTTTTCTTCATTCTGAACTTTTCTTTAAGTCTAATACCACTTTCCAACTCCCAAAATAGAACTCCAACTCGACATAGGACTCCAATAACATTCCAAATTTGAATTCTCCTTGACGTGCACTTCAATTAGACTTTTTCAATACTTTAAATAAGGAATTCGGGTCACACCCAAATTCCAATAGAAACGTCTTTGAAATTGAGCATTAAATTGTAGTATTCATTTTGCTTTAACCTAATGTTCTAAAATGCACATGTATACTTCGCATTTGCGGTTATCATGCAGTCAACCCATTTCGTTGGCTGCATATGCATGCTTAAACGTTAAAATGCGCACACATCTATGTTAAAAATTGTGTCAAAATTAGTATGACAACGCCCAGTTCATTTTTATAACTTAAAAAGGTAAATTAAGCTTAACAAATATCAAATTAGCCCAAATCACTCAATCTCATAGATCCTATACAACAATCTATAGGGTTTCGATGTTTAGAAAACAAATTTAAAAATTAAAACAATTTTTTTTTGTAGAGTTTCTAACTATAGTCACTGAACCAATGTCTCATTCTTCTTCTATCTCACGCTAGTTTTACTAGCAAGTGATACTAGTAATTCACAATCTTAACTTGTTGATGGTTGTCATGATGATAATGACGATGACGATGACGAGAATGTTTCCAATAATATCTTATCATCTACAAGGAGTAATATAATTTTTGAGTTGAAATAAGAGAGCACGATGAAGATAATTTTGCATTAGATGACACAAAATATGACTTGGATGAAGAAGAGGTGATTGAATTGGAATCTGATATATAGCTAGGTAAGATTTATAATTTTTTACACAGATGCTCGTGTCTAATCTTATTATAAAAATCAATTACCAAGTGATTATAGTATTTATGATTTTAAGCAATAGTTTTTGTTGAAATTTTGAAGAGTAAGTATAAACTTCAAGTAATTGTAGTGTTTACAATTTTGAGAAATATATATATTTATTTATTTTCAAAATTTGAAGAATATGTATAAAGTTCAAAAAATGCATCACTTTATTTATTTATTAGTTTAGAATTTAAAATAATATTAAAACTTGGAAAATGCTTAAATAAGCATATGTTTCGCATAAGCATGCATATGCTTGTAATGCTTGATGTTCGCTCGAAACGCATCGTCACACATTACTCATTTTAAAACCTTGCTTTAACCACATCAATATACAAGTGGAAGATTAATATATGAGATGCATATTATAGCATGAGTAGGTTAATAAGAAGACCGTTCCCACATTTTGCTCGAGTTTGTAAAATCAAATTTTTGTGTATTGTGTCAACGACAAGTCAATTAATTTTGGGGCTATTTTAGGTTTGGAAATTTAATAATGTTGTTTCAATATTGAGTTGGAAATAAATATGGATAACTTGTACATGTTTAGTTGATAAACTATGATCTTAAAATCTAAACAAAATTCATGCAAAGTTTAAATTGTTTTGATAACAAAAAAATTACTTTTGTATAGGATCGAATTAAAGTGAGATCGTAATTTTTTTTATTTTCTTTTGTGAACTGAGATTGAATGTTAGAAATATTATGATGACAAGTGTATAAGTGATCATATTTTATTTCACATTTCATTTTGATTGCGAAACTCCTATTTGAGTTTTTCCTATCTCGAGCAAACATATGATGTCATGTAAGAATGCACGTAAATTAGTTGGAACTATGCATAATTGTACTGTACAATAATAAAAGTTGTCGAAACCCTTAATGGTTCGTACAGTGAGATTCAACCACCATCAATCCACTCGTCATTAATTCCCTGTTACGTGAATTTTGTTACCCAATTGAAATATAGTCATAGCACGTTATCTAATCACACCAATATTTTCTCATCATTTTTAACCCCAAGCCAAGCCAAGATCCAAGCAGTGGCATTTGACTTTTCACTTGTTATCAACCACTTTATTATGATGGAATAAGCCATATTGCCAGATGTTTTTGCCCACCTACTTGACAGATGCAATGGTTATAGTAGTTAATTGGATGGAAAAACTCACTATTTTTTAAATAGTCCAAAATATCAAGTGGCATTACATCAAGGAAGATGGCAAGAAATTCTAGCAATGTAGCATTGTTCTCTTATGATATACTAGCTGGTAAGTACACTGTTCCTTTAACTCCATGCCAAGAAAATTTCTCCTCTCTTTCTAGCATCAACTAGATGGCTACCAGGGAGAGGCAGCCTCGCCAGCCTTCATTCTCGTCCTCTCTTCTCGACTCCATTTACCAGTCCTTCGACGAGCAAGAAATGGATCATTTTGATCTTCATAGAAAAAACAATGCTGTACAAGTTGAAAATGAAATCCAAAGTTTTCGACGAGGAATCATGATTGAAAAATGGATGGAAAATTACAGAAGCAGCAGCAAAGTTCCAACTCCAAGGTATTTCGCATCCAATTCAGGCTCATCAACAGATTCAAGCATGTTTTCATCTTCCAAATCCACACCAAAATTATCAGCTGTTTACTTTGATCAGAAACAGAAACAGCAGCAAGATCAAATACCTGTCATAGAGAAACCTGGAAAGATTTTACAGCCTGAGAATAAAACGAATCGCCAAGGTAGATTCACTAAAACAAAATTAAGTGCATTGAAGATTTATAGAAATTTGAAGAAGGTAAAAGAGCCGATTTCACCAGGCTGTAAAATTACCAACTTTTTGAATTCCATTTTCAGCCCAAGAAAGTTGAAGAAAAGTCAGGTTATGGAGGAATGGAGTTCAGTAAGGAAGTCTAGATCAATGAAAGACACAACAACATGTTCACTGGCTTCAAGATCTTGCTTAAGGAAAACACCAAGAGGTAATAAATCGAAAAGGTCTGTTAGATTTTGCCCCGTTAGTGAGGTTGTTGATGAATATTCTCCACGTGTCCCTTATCAGTATACAAACACTCATCTCTCGAGCAAAGGTTCAAGTTCAACCCGACCATGGAAAAGTGAATATGGTTATGATTATTCAAGTACTGCACCAATATTAAGTGTTGGCAGCCACTTCATCAAGAAAAATATTGAGAGTTCGAGACTTGAAGATGTGAAAATTTTGAGTAAACATGGATTCGGAGATCAATTTTATGAGAATGAGAGTGATTTGGATAATAAGAGTTGTACTAGTTCTGATCTTTTTGAGCTTGATCACACTGTCAGGTTTGGAATTGGAGCATATGAAGAAGAATTGCCAGTGTATGGAACCACAAGTCTCAAGGCAATTGCCAGTGGATTTGTTATGTAGTTAAAATAATTGACACTTGATGTATATTATCAATGTACACTTGAGCATTTAAGCACATTTCTTCTATTGAATGTCACTCTAAATTTGTATCATATTGTTGTCAAATTTCTATACTTTCACTCGATAATCAGCAGCTAATTCAACTAGGTAGCAGACGCTTGAAAAGTCGCATAATTTATGCTCTTATTCGACTGGATTTAGTGAGCTTTGTTTTGTTCTAAAGAAATCGCTTATACTTTTGTTTCAATCAAATCACTGAGCCTGCAAAATGGATAAAAAAAAAAAACACGCGACATTGGTGCAGAATGAGATACACGTCCAACGTTTAAACTGTACCAAGTTTTAAAATTCATATGATGCAAGGTGTGAGATTTACATGGGTTTTTTTTGTCCAATGGTTGGAACATCAATTCACTTAATTATAAGGGGTCATCATTTCATATCTTATAAATCATGGACATGTGCGGCGTACAATATAGATAAGATTTTTCATTCATTTTTATTTTAAGAGAGTGTTTGGTGGAGATTAAAATTAGATTTTTAATAGATTGGGATAGAAATTATTGAAATGTGTGGTCGAAAAACTGTGGGACCCATGAAAGATGCGGTTAATATTGATTGTTTGACAGTTCATTGTCACAACTATATGTATCGAGAGATCAACAGAAAAAGAAAGATGGTGCCTCAATTGCAATGATAGTAATAGGTACTTGTTTATTTGGATTGAAGAAAAAATGATAACCCTTTTGCTTTTCAAGATTAGCAAGTTAGGTTTGGATTCAAAAAATATTTATAATCTCCTAGTTCATGTGTCAATTTATTAATTATATTTTAAATCAATGTTACTTTAGTTTTGGGATCCCCAACTTAATGGAAGAAAGGAAGAGCAAAAAGTCTTTTGTGGAAAAAAAGTGACTATGATGATGTTGTCTACTAAATGATTGAATTAGAGATGAAGTGTATATTTAGAATAGACAAAAAAATGAAAAGGATTGAGAAGTCGACATGAGAGGGGAGAAATAGAGCAAATGTCAAAAAAAATACGAATAATCAAATTTAGCTAGAGTAATCATTGACGATAAAATTTAAATAATTACTCCTGATTTCTTTTTAGTGTTTTAAACTTTCAGATGAACTTGTTTGACGTGGTATAAGAGCCACACAAAAAAGATAACATTCAAGTTTTTCGTCATCCATGTATAAAATATTTTGCATGTATCAGGGTTGTGTTGAACGCCCAACTTGAGTTTTCACTTGTATGATTCAACATCAGCAGGATCGATGCAATTAAAAAATGAGGGACACGTGAAAATTTATATGTTATTCTATCTAAATGTAATATTGTATTGAACATAAATTGTCGATCTTCTCCCTTTCATTTTTCCCATCTGAAAGAATGAAATCCTTTGTCACTTTAATTACTGTCCAAACTGATACATTATTAACCAGAATAATGGTCAAGAAACAGAAGATATGAGGAAAAATATGTATGTTTGTGTCCAACATGAGAGAGAAAGAGGGTCAATCCAAGAAACATTGTCACAAATGCACACCTAGATACAGATTTTTTTTTTTGTTGATATTAAGCTCTTAGTGGGCATACAAAAGACCCCATTACGAACCTCACGTGTCAAAATATTACAATTTTGACATGATAGCTCACAAGCAATTAATCCAACTTTTTCTCCAAGAAAAAGTAGATTTTCAAACATCCTTTAGTAGATTGTGATAAAAAAATTTGAAAAAAATTAGATTTTAATCCGAACCAAACATGGACTTAGTAACTTGATGAACTCAACAAGTGATCAAGCACTTAACTAGCTCGACCACCCCGCAAAATATTCGAGCTGGGAGAGTACTACCTTGACAAACACCACGAAATAGTTTAGTTGTGCGCTTTTTACGAGAAAAAAAATATAATGATGACGAGTTTCAATTAGGTAAATTGATTGTGTCATTTATCGAAGGTATTTTAAAAGAAAAAGGTTTAAATATGTTTAACTTTCACTTTAATGTTTAAAAGTGGACCATTTTGAAAATTTCAAGAAAACAAATTAGATTGATTTTATAAGTGTAGACCCAACGTCCATATCCTTTCCAATTTTATTATTTTCTAAAATGGTATATCAAAAGAACCCTAAATGATACTATGTTATTTCTGTGCCTTGTTGAAAATGGTTGATGTAGCACCAAGTGAAAAAAAGGAGAAAATAAAGAATATAAATTCTACAAAGCCTAACTTGTATGCTATCGAGGATGAAATCCATTCTTGTTTGTTAGGTCACGTGATTGCTCGCCCAATTATAAAAGGTTGTTAATGGTATGCATCATATGATATAAAAAAGACACCATGTAGCGGAGGTTCCAAACCTTTTAATAAAGTGTATATTACACCAAAACCTTTAAATCGTAGCAAATAGTTTTGAAACTTTCAAAATTGAAGTGTGGAAAGACCTTTGGATGGTTTTCATCCAAAAACCCATTAAATGACCAAAAGTCAATAATCGACCATAATCTGATCAATTTTAAAAAAACGCAAAAATATTCTTTTAAAAAATAATAATTTATATCGAAAATCCTAAATCTTTTAAAAAATATGGACTGCAATCCCAAGTCTTTAATAAATGTATGTCGAAATAACCACTAACTGGGTTCACACAAGTCTTGATGTAAATAAAAAGGGAAATTGCAGTAGAGGTCCATAACTTTTTCAATTTTTACAAACTTTACCATAGTCTTCAATTTGTGCCAACAGCGGTCCCTAACCTTTCAAAAATATGCATCTGTAGTCAAAATGGATGGAATCCGTCCACTTTTCCTTTAGTTGACCAAAATAGTGGATTTTGACCAAACCCTCACCCTACCCCTATGCCCCATCCCCTTTGCCTTAGCCACGAGCAACGCAGGCACCACTGCCAATCAATCAGCCACAATCACCCATCTCACATGGTGGCAAGGCAAATGAAGGCCAACGAATCTGTCTAGGTACGTATGAATCTGCTGAAGATGCGGCTATGGCATACAACACAGTGATAGAAAATATATTAAGGATTATCGATCTAAAACAATCGATAACCAACATTGTAATCATCCATGTTGAAATTAATGAGAATATCAAAATGAAAATGGAAGTGTACCTTGAACCATAGATCCATAGATGTCTGCTTTTTCGCCGGAATTGGTCATGATCTTCCAATTGATTGGTGATCTCCTTATCAAATTTGCTCTCCATTGATGGGGATATAGAGAAGTTTGAAGAAGTCCAACAATTGGGGAACATAACATCTCTAAAAGGAATAAGATAATGAATGGTCATTATCTTTCATTTGATTCAAATCAGCCCCTCATTAATTTGAAATAAATATCCGGTGTCTACACTTTAATTCCATGAAACTTAATATCCATTAGTCAAAATTCATCTTTGGTAGATCACTTTAATTGACTAATAAACTTTAAATAATAGCACCACACATTTTAATACGTTACGTGTAGCCCTAATTATGTTATAACTTTCCAACAATCTCCCACTGGGCCAAACGTGTAACCTTTCAAATGTACACAACCTTATGAGTTCAAAATTTTTGCTATTATTATTATTATGTGTATTGCAAACAATCTCGTCCATCAGTCATATTGATATATGATCAAAACGATTTTCGTCACATTTAACGTGACTAAATCCATCAATGGTCACGTACACCCATATAACCAAATGACATAAAACAATCATGAAAGTGTAGCATGGAAATTACATGTTATGTGATCCACCTGTCTATTTCCAACTGGTCAACCTTATTTCTTAAGTGAGATCAACCATAAACTTTAATTAAAGTGGAACTGATCTGAATACTTTATTTCTGAAATTAACCGAATATCCATGGATAAAATGTGTCTAAAACAGACAACATCCAAATACAAACTCCAACTAAACTGGCATATCATCAAAAGATGAATCACCCATGTGAGAATTATACTCATGAAAGACCTTGGGTGGTAGCCATTTAGTAAATGAATTCATGATTATGGAGTTTGTCTTTATATGCTTTATAGAAATATAACCACTCTGATTTCTTTCCTTAACAACTAGGAACTTAATGTCTTTAGACTTTAACATCGTCATGTTCCCGTTGGAATACAAGACTGATATTGTCACATAATAACTTCACTTAAATGGCCTTTCAATTCCATCCAAAATATGCAGCCCAGTGACAATATTTTGTAGTCAGTTCCATGATCATAATCAGAATATCCAACGATCTCCAATTGGTCTGATTTTTCTGAATGTGATCATGTAATCCTTAGTTCTCTATAGATATTGAATAACCTCATTGCTGCTTTCCAAATTTCCATCCCAAATTTAGTTAAAAATCTATCTAGCATTCCAATGAATGCTATATCCGGATCTGTATAAAGTATACATTAAATTCTCAATTGTTGAAACATAGAGAATTTTACGTATTTCCTTTTTCTTTAAATTTATCCTTAAAACTTTAATTGAGACCAAACTTGTCTCCCTTATCAATATGGATGTCACTTGATTTACAGTCCTACATGCCAAACCTTCTAAATACTTTATCGATATAGCTCTTTTGTTACAATCCAAGAATACCTCGAAAATAATCTCGATGTATTCAAATCCTTAATACAAAAGAGACGTCGCCAAGATCTTTCATCTCAAAATGCCTTGATGAAAATCTCTTAGTTTCGTGCAACATTCCTATATCATTAGTGGCAAGCAGTATGTCATCAACATATAAAATCAAGAATATATGTTCACTCCCAATGAACTTGTGATACACACAATCACCAACAACATTCATCTCGAAACCAGATGAGATAATTACTTGATGAAACTTGTGGTACCATTGACGGGAAACTAACTTATGCCCATGGATGAATTTCTTTGATTATCAAACCATATTCTTTGGGTCTCCTGACACAAAGTTTTCTGGTTGTACCATATAGATCGTTTCATCAATGTCACCATTAAAAAACGTCGTCTTAACATCCATCTGTTGTAGCTCAAGATCAAAATGTGCAACAAGTATCATAATTGTCCTGAAAGAGTCTTTCGTTGAAACCGGAAAGAAAGCCTCTTTGTAGTCAATGCCTTCCTTTTGAATAAAGCCTTTAGCTACAACACGAGCCTTATATCTTTCCACATTACCATTCGAATCCCTTTTGGTTTTAAATATTCATTCGCAACCAATGAGTTTCACACCTTCTGGTAATGGGACAAGATCTCAAACTTTATTGTCTTGCATAGACTTATACTCCTTATTCATGGCATCAATCCATTTTGAGAGTAATTCCTTTGCATGATTTGATGAAAGTTGATTGATCATGTCTTCTTTCACTAATCCAGTCATCCTTATTTTCTTGGAAAAGACTATAAAGTCATCCAAGATTGTTTTTCTCCCTTTTATAGTGAATTTCCTTAATAACTTTGTACTTGAGGTTGTTGAGTTTGAATTCTTGGAACAATCTCTTGATTGTATATAGGGGATTATGTAATGAAGTATTGATCCGAAATTGCTTTTTGAACAAGATCTGGAGTAAGAATTTGTCCTTGAACCTAATCATTGTCAATTGCAACAGAAGAATTATATACATATTCTTCATTCAAGACAAATCTTATAACCTTATCTCCCCCAGCAAACTCTACATCCTCAAGGAACCGAACATTTCCCGTTTGAAAATTGACTTGATAGTGGGATCTTTAAAAAAATTGTAACCCCTTAAAAAATTGCTTTATTTGGAACTGTGTTCAGAATTTAAGCTGCAATCTTTACTGATCTTTACTAGAAATATCCTGATGTACTGTGGAATGATTTTACATCCCTCTAGAAATTTTAGCAAAAGGCAATGGACGTTGTTCTCTTGATTCATCATATCTATCATAGTATTCACCACTATGGTAAGATTTGACTTAATGAATTCTTTTACTATGTTGATTTTCAATCTCAGTCTTGTATGCCTTGAACATGTCCAATGTTTGGGATTCCTCATAAATGAGATATAGGTGGCCATAGTGAGAAAATTCGTCTATGAACTTAATAAATGACTGTTGATCATTCCAAGAAATCGAAGGAAATGATCCACAGATAACCGTATGAATTAGTTCTAAGACGTCTGAAGTCATATGACACTTAATCTCCTTATGTTTGTTTATTTTTCCTTAATGCAATTGATATAGACACTTAAGTCTGAAAAATTAAGGGAATCAGGAATTCCTTCTAACACAAGATTTTTCATTCTCTTTTGAGAGAAGTGACCTTATTGCTTGTGCCAAAACGAATCAGAATTTTCATTAGTTAATTTATGTTCAATACCATGCGGATTCACATACAAGATTTCTTTATAAGAGGTAACTGTATTAAACTGATATAGATTATCAGAAAGAGATCAACCTGACTATTTCAAATTGAACAAGAGTAATCAAATTTGTCCAATGTAGAAATAGAAACCAAATTCCGTCCAAAAGACGGTACCGCAAATGTCTCTTTCAAATTCAAATAATAACTAGTCTTTAATGATAACCTAAAATCCATATAGCCTCAACCTTAACTGATTTGCCATCACCCCACATAGATGAATCTTTCAGCATCAATTGGTTTTGGTAGATCAGACAACCCCGCATATACACACTTATTTGAATAGTAGTATCGAAATATAGTCACCAAGTGTGTCTAGGTATTGACATTAAATTTATCTCAAACAAACCAAAATGAGAAGTGTACTTTTCTTTACGCGCCAAACGTTATATTTAGTACAATCTCTCTTTATATATCCCAGATTTCACAAAAGTTACATCTTAATTTATCATTTTCAGGCTTTTACTGTTTATTTTAAACCAAAGCGAATGCAGCTTTGTTATTCTTTATTATCCTTAGAAGTACTTGCCCAATGAGTAATGCCAGTTTTATTTTGCTTTAGCATTTCTTTTTCTTGCACATAATATGGAAATGAGCTCATTAAGAGTCCATTTTCCCCTTTGACAGTTGTAATGCCCTTAATCAACAGAATTGTGCAAGAAACGGAATCAATACCAAATGTAAGAGCAAGTCATCAGACAGCTCGAGCTTTAGTGCCTTAAGCTTATAAGCAATGTGAGACATCTTCATGATGTACTCCCTTATGTTTCCTTTGCCTTTATATTTTATTGAAATCAAACTTTGCAAAAGCGTGCTTGTTTCAGCCTTATCGTTTTTCGCAAAACATTTCTCATTTCGACAAGAAATCACTGGCATTAGTTACTTCTTCAGATACTGTACCTCCAAAGGCTTCCGGAATGCCGCGCTTAATGATCATTAGACTCATGCGATTTGAGCGATTCCACTTCTCAAAGTTCCCTTTTTCATCAGATGAACTTTCTTCCGTAAGAGAAACGGGTTGCTCAATCCGAAGCGCATGATCTAGATCTTTGCAGCTAAGAACAATTAATATGTTCTCTTTCCAATACTTGAAGTTCGTTCTGTTTAGCACTGGAATGGAGTTGATGTTAACAGATAAAGCAGAAGTGGATGAATTAACTGAATAGAGAACTTATTCCCAATTAACATGTTCACATTGGAATCCGTATAAACAATTAAGTTATGCAAATAATGGTACGTCCCATCTCAAGATACCTAGCACGTCATTAATATCAAGTTTTTGGACAGTAATACTAACTGTAAGTGGTACTCTTGATGTAGTGATCAAACATTGACAATAAATCATGTCAAATAATAAACCCATCTTTAGATTGATTTATTATTCACATGGAAACCTTATAATTGTCACACGTTTACCACCACAAGTGTGCATACAATTCGGCCAAATATTAACCTTCCTTTGGGCCGGCCAATATTTGCATGAACAAGTATACACACGAATTCCTTCTAATATTCTAAGTTAATTAATTTCCACAAGAGAGGTTGTTTTGATAACATATTGCTTCAATCAATTCACTTTTGAATATTATATACTCAAATGAGTCTTTTATACCAAAATTTGAAAAGCGGAATACTTAATTGCATTTATCTTGAAACTTTAAGGGCCTAAGAGTTAATAATTTAATACTTTATGGGTCAAAATTAATTAATTCAAAACTTAAGAGACCAATAATTAATTATTGAAAACTTTAGGGACCCAAAACTCAATAGTTCAAAACTTTATGGGTCAATAATAAATTATTGGAAAGTTTAGAAGTAAAAAAAATCAATTATTAGAAACTTTAAGGGTCAATACAAACCAATTATGAACATTCAGGGGCTTAATTATAAAATTCAGAACTTAAATGGCCGAAATTAATTAATTTCAGAACTTCAGGGGGCTGAATTATTAAACCCAGAACTTTAAAAGGCCCAATTTGATGAACTTTGAACTTTAGGGACTAAATTATTAAAACTCATAACCTTAAGGTCCAACTTGAATAGACTTTAAACCTTAGGGGCTAAAACTTAAATTTTAACCCCAATCCTTAAATTGCAAGCAGGGACCTCAATACTTCAAATTTTCAGCACAAGCCCCCGCCCCCTTATCTTCCATAACTGAAGGATTGAATGAAGAAGCCCCTCCTACTTCTCCTCTCTTCACCCTTGGCGGCGCTGCGCCGCCAAGAAAAACCTCAAGGACGGGGGGCAGGCAGTGCCCCCCTTTCCTATCGCCAGCAGCGCCCGCTGCTGGCCCTGTTATAGCAGCGAACTCGTTGTTGTTCCAGCAGCGGCCGCGCTGCTGTTACATCAGTGCGGGCTACTGCCCGTCGGCACCGGCGGCTGCGGCTGCGAATGCGAAATTATTTTTTTATTTTTTTCTTCAAGATGAAACCTTATTTTCAACAGACCCAAAAAATCCAACAGATCCAAAAATGCAATCTTTATTTCAAAATCCGAATTTTATGAAGAAAAACCTTAATTATATAAAAAATTCATATTATTACATGCTAAATTTCTTGTAATATAAATCCAAATTGCAAAAAAATAGCAAGAAAATCATGTAAACCATAAAATTCAGAATTCTTAAAATTCAACTTCTCAATAATTCAACAATCGATCGGCTCTGATACCACTTGATAGAAAATATATTAAGGATTATCGATCCAAAACAATCGATAACCAACATTGTAATCATCCATGTTGAAATTAATGAGAATATCAAAATGAAAACGGAAGTGTACCTTGAACCATAGATCCATAGATGTCTGATTCTTCGTCGGAATTGGTCATGATCTTCCAATTGATTGGTGATCTCCTTATCAAATTTGCTCTTCATTGATGGGGATATAGAGAAGCTTGAAGAAGTCCAACAATTGGGGACCATAACCCCTCTAAAAGGAATAAGATAATGAATGATCATTATCTTTCATTTGATTCAAATCAGCCCCTCATTAATTTGAAACAAATATCCGGTCTCTACACTTTAATTCCATGAAATTTAATACCAATTAGTCAAAATTCATCTTTGGTAGATCACTTTAATTGACTAATAAACTTTAAATAATAGCACCACACATTTTAATACGTTACGTGTGGCCCCAATTATGTTAGAACTTTTCAACACACTGCTTCTTGATTTGGATTCTGATTTTTGAACATTGTCTTTGCTTTCTTTTGAATTCATCAAATCATTGATGGGTGGCTATGGCAGTTTGATACATGGCCAATTCTATGAGATGGGTGGTTGTGGCGATTTGTTCGAGTGAATCTATACAAGATGCATCAATAAATTGCATCAGAAAGAATGTTGTTCTACAAATCAAGCACTTGTAATTTAGTGCAGAGTGCCAAAGTTGAAGGCAGTGATTTAGAAAATGAATTCGAATGAGCTACCATAAAAAAAACACCATGTCATCACCCAATTCACCTAGGAAATGAACGAGGAGAACCACCGTCGGCAAACACCATGTCATTACCCTCTAATTTCTAAACTGAATTAGGTGCTCCTACCATGTATTATTCGAATTAAATCTAGAAGATTTAACGTGGATTTTTGTAGAAACTTGCATATTTATTATGTTGTGGTGGTGATTGGTATGGGCGGTGGTTCTTTGGAGGCAACGACGGCTGTAGCCATGGGTTTAGTTTGGTGGGGCGGGGTGAGAAAGAAGAAGACATCTTCTTCCATTTCTTTTTTTCTTCTAATTTTTGATGTAATAAATTTAATTGTTTATAACAGAAAAATGTAAATTTATCATTTTGCCCTTTAAAAATAGTTAAAATATGGCCAAAATAATTTTTTTGATCAACTAACGAAAAAGTGAACGGATTATATCCATTTGGACTCCATATGCATATTTTTGAAAGATTAGAGACCGTTGTTGGCACAAATTGAAGATTAAAATAAAATCTGCAAATATTAAAAAGGTTAGGGACCGTTGTTACAATTTTTCCAATAATAAAATAACAAATTTGTTGTCAAAAAATACATATTAGTTACAGGATCATTCAACCTCTACTCTTTTTACTTGAAGGGGTTGGGTTCCTAGAATCACTCAACACCAATGGTATCATTTCTTGTAACCTATTGAGTTAATCGTACTTTTAATTTAGCAGTTAATGACAACTAATAATATTATAATACAACACACCACCTGAAATATATTTATAAAAAAGACAAGTTCACTTACCCAACTAAGCATTTTGAGCGAAAGTGACAAAAAATGAGGTAACGGAGAAAGACAAATAGACTAAGCCCTCACTTCTCAAAAAATCAAAATCCGACAAGGGCTGAATAACTTTCATCATGAAAACTAACAAACTGATTAGAGTGTAATGTGGCGATAAAAGAGTTAATTAATATTGTGCTTGTAGTGGAGAAATCGATCGTTTGAAAACTTTCGTAATTTTCATCTATATTTAGCGGAATATTGTCAACGAAATAGTGCTAAAAACCGTGCCAAATCCTATACTTGTGCGCTTTTCCTTAATTTCCTAAAAATCGTGCCAATTGCATCTTCCATCATCTCAGTCACTAATTCCATCTTGTGATCATTCTACCTATCTCACGTGTAAAAATAGTCTCATATTCTCATGTATATTGTCCATCACATACCATGTTTTGACAAAGGAATCATGCTACATATACACTAATTTTTATGTGTTGACCCCAATAAATGATGCTAACAGATGTTGGGCCTACTCCTACCACGTCAAGCGCTGATCGGTGCGTTTCTATCGAAATGTGGACGGTTGTCAAATCTGAATGGACGCGAGAGGCGCTTTTCGACAAGAGACGGTGACTTTTGGACATCGGCGATTTTGTAACGACGGAAATCGCGCTATCAACGAATGCTGGGCGAATTTCCTAAGATAAATCATTCATTTGTAGTTGAATATGTGGAAGGATAGATATGATATAAGATGACTGTAACTTTGTGTGAGAATCTCAATGTATATCTATTATTTGTGTTTGTAATATATGTAAATAACAAAATGTGTAAATCTCTTTCAATCCTTGTGCATTCTCCGAGAATGCAGGTAAAATTCCTTTTTTCATGCCCAATTACATAGAGGCCAATCCCCCCTTAACGTATAAAGAAATGCTATTTATACTATTCTAGCCTACCGGTGATCGTTGGATCAGATCCACGCGACGACATCTCCTAGACCGAAACCTCACATCACTATCCACTCATTACAATTAATGTTTGACAAGGGGTCAACCGCTATAGTTGTAGGCTAACACACTGACGCACTTTATTACAATCATTACATCAATCACTTCTAAAAGATCTTTAAATCTATTACAAGAGGTTGCGTCGGTTTGATGATATTGGATGGTTTGGAGCTTCGGGGGTTTCATTGAGCCTCAGACAAGTCGTTGAGGTGGTTCTTTAAGTGGAGAGTTTCGGCTATTTTCTTTGCTTCCTTAGGCAATGATTTAGCCAAAGTCGTAGTGCCTCGTCCTTTGACCTTGCAATGCAAGGACCTCAGTTTTATATGATTCCTTCATATTCTGACCTCATAGGTCTTTATTTGACTTTCTGGTTGACTTTCCACGTGACCCTTGGTCCACCACGTGTCACCTTTTCCTTACGCCTCGAAAATGAGGCGTAACAATATCATTCTTTACATTGTGTCAAGTGGCGACATCACGTCGAACAATTTTTTTTTTTTTTTTTTTTTAAAACACAATTTTTTGTCAATGTTTTTTTTTTTTAAAATAATGGAGTGTCAACAATAATGTCAAACTTTTAATGTACATCTAGTATTGTTGTTTGACAAAGCACAATTTACAAAAAAAAAAATAAATAAAAAAAAAAATATATATATATATATATAGTTTTAATTTCTATTGATAAAAAACCAATATGCCACTATAAATGGCTTGGACATATCTAAATACCTCTAGTTGCAATATTACATATCATAACCGAATAGAACCTTTTGCACACTGCACACATACTTTTTTTTTTTTTACCGTTCTTTATAAACAATGAAAAAGATATCCTCTTAATGGTAAATAGCTTGGTAATATCAAGATTCCTCTAGTTGACCCCTTAGTATATAGATATTTCAACTGGTGCTGCAGAGGTTTTAAAGTTTTAGAGAGAGACTGGCTTCTGTAATTAGCTTGCAGCGGTGATGGACCATAAAATTAAGCCCTGAGAAAAATAATGTGAGATTGGACTCAATGTGTATAAAAGCAACAAAATGTGGATACACGTTAGAGAAAACAACTATTTTAGATAGCCAAAAAGGAACAACTATTTGTTAGTTCCTTTCTCATTTCTTCACTATTTCCTCCTCCCACGGACATTTTAGATAATTCATCAAACACCAAAATAATACATACAAGTTAACACAATCCGTTCCGAAACATCCTAATGAACCCAACACGTAGCGGCGCCGATGGTAAATACCAAGTGCCGAACCTCCCACCAAGGAAATTTTAAACTGCTTTGACTGTTACATTTTTCTAACAAAAAAAAGTTTCATTTGTAATATGAACTAAAACCATCTGAACAATAATCAATTTCCTCAAACCTGTACATATAATTTAAAATAGGCTACACCAATCCCTCAAATCACAAACTATTCAAAATACAATACTAACAAATCGACATTTATTATTATTACAAACAAAAGTCCCAAAATGCACTAAAGATAACAAATATACGGCGATACAAATTAACTTTTATGACAAAAGTTGTATGTATTCCAAAAGAAATATGAACTATATAAACTGATAAAATGAGTTATACAACTAATGACAATGTGTGGCTCAACTCAGTGGATCGATATGCTCCAACGCTGCTCAACTCAGTGAGTGAATATTTCGCAAATAAGTATCCTTTTTTCCATTTATGCAAGCTTCCTAAAAACTCTTATGTTATTACAATTTTAAGAATGTCTGAAATCTGATAATACTTTTAAGACTCTATAATGGAATCATAAAATTCTTTACTCATTATTCTGAATAAGCAACTGTAAAATATAAAATATATAATAAATGTGACATCCATACTATGAATAAAAATATCATTTCACAGTACTATAAGTTGAAATCTTTATTCTGTAAACTGAATAAGATAAATTCTATAATTTGAAATATGATAAGTTGTATATTACTTAAAAATCACACTAAAAAGTACCTTGAATAACAATACTTATGTATCAATTAATACCAATATACACGGCAAAGCTATTCAATTCTGTAATTCTAGTTATACGCGTGGAGCTGCCCGAATGCTATAATCTGGTCATACACTATAAAAATACATTCACAATAGTACAAAGCTGGTCATATATTGTAATCCACACCAATGTAGAGCTAGTAAAATCGGTTGGGTATTTTCTGAAGGTTTTAAAAATAACTTTAAATACGTTGAAACATACAAATACAATATGCTAAACGAAATGATTTATTTGAACTGAATTTAACTTTTAAAAGAACTAATTATAAAAAAAAATTTATTCTGAAAATCATACTATCAATTCAACTATATGAAATAAGTTACTTTTTGATCTATCATAAGTTTAATAAACACTCATTTTTTAAAAATAAGTTTTTCCACTCACTCAAGACAAGCTACAAGCTATGAAAGTCTGCAAGTTTTTCCAATATCCTTGTTACCACCTGAAATACGATATAAATTAACCAATTTAACCATTATTATACTAAGCAACTTTGGATATTAATTACCGAATACTAAAACTTGATTTCTCGATAATTTCACCAATTCATTTAATCACTTGAAGCTCATTCAACCTACCAATCCCTTAACTACTAATTAATTTATCGAAAATACTTTCATCTCAATCATACAAATAATTATCCCTTTCAATCTAGTGAAAATTAGCAACCAACATTATAACTAATTTAATTTCATTTTGTTCCATAAATTCACATTTTCGTGTGAGAAATTCCATCAACACTGTCATTTTCACAAACTATCTTTACTCAATAACTCAATTAAAAATTCTACGAGTTTGCTAGAATTGCTTACTTTTTTTTCGTTCTCTCTTAATTTTTTTTTTTTTTCGTTTTTCTACCTGTGTGTCGTTCCTTAGCTTCTGAGTGAGTATTATGTAAAATTAAGAATGGGTATAAATGGTCAAGTTAGTGGAGCACTAACTCGAATTTTGCAGGGGAAGTCCCTAATCTTCCATTTGATATAAAACCTAGTCACTTGACTACCAATAATAGGTAAGTACATCCTCAACTTTAAATTTTTTTTCATCTTAAACCCTCATATATTGTCAATTGTAAAATAATCCCAAGAAAATAATTTATTCCATTTAAGTCTCTAATTGACTTTGACTTTGATTGGTCAAATCTTTGAATTTGGAACAAAATCTTGACGTTTGAATAGTATAAAATGGGGTGTAAAATAAGTCCCATGACATGATTGAACAAGAGAATTATTTCCTTCTTCCGGGCAAGACCACCAAGGAGTTTTTATTGAAGGGACTTAGCTTGGGCATTGGCACGTTGTTAAATATTGGAAAATACAGGTTGTGGATCGCTGATGTGGGGTGACCCGACCCATAACTCCCATTTGAACCTCCAGTTTTTGTCTAGTATTTGGGAGAAAGAAAATATAGCATGAAATATGTGTAATTCGTATGGAAAATCATACATAAATTGGAAAAGCACCTAGAATCTCTTTTTTTTGACATAGAAACTCGCAAAAATTATGCACTTAGGTTGTGGATTATAATCCATTTCTATTGTGATCGAGATTGTGACTATTGAAGTGCTAATAAATGCAGAATTTGACACTTGGAAAGAAAAGTGATTCAACCCCACAAAAAAGATTCGGGAATTTATCAATTCAAGTAAGTATTTTGCCCCAAAATTTATTATTATGAATGCTGCAAATTCTTACATTCTCGGCGAACTCAACACTTGTTCTCAGGAAACTTGAACCTCTGTGCCACTGATGTCAGCTCCCTAATCCTCCTCCATTTTTAACCTATCATGATAAAATCAAACAAATCTTAAGTCATAAACAACCAAAAGTGAAAACGAGCACTCAATCATAATATGTCAAATTGAAAAAAAAAAAACAGAGACAACCTAAAAATCTAAAATGAAATAAAATAAAGAGTCACACGGTATATTTACCAAGAATGGTCTGAGTGCGAGTAGCGCGTATGATGATATTAGTCCCCATAGGAGTCACCCTGACCTCCACACAAAATTATCCATCCTCTGCTAGCTCACACACGTTAACTCCTCGATTAACTCCGCAAAGAATACTCCATCAGCCACAAACATCATATTCAATTCGACAAAACAATTAATCACAGGTACATATGCTAGGAAACGTAATTATATATACAAACTGTAAGTGTTATGCTCTAGGTCCAATCAACTTTGGACATAAGCACTTTTAATGTGTATATATATATATATATATATATATATATATATAACCGATGCATATTTATGACAAGATCTATTATTTAATTGAATTAATATTCTAATTAATTAAATAATAGAATCCGTAGATTCAAGTTTTGGTGATTTGTTAATTACAATGAGTTGTGATTGTGAAATACAAATTACATATGACTGAATCTTAAATCGTCTATGGTCGTATGTAATAACGAGATACGTATATCGTTATTACGGATAGACCATTACGTGTAGCATTTATTACTTATGAAGTAAATAGTTGATCTCACAAACTAAAGTGTTGTGATACTTGAATGAACACGTGAATACTTTGTTATAGAACAAAACATTGGAGACCCGCTGAGAGATTTCACATAGAAAACTATTTGAGTGTCAGTGGTTAATCTCTAACGTTCGGTAGTGAAATTGGTCATTTGATTTGAGGTCATCATAGTGCCTTATATGAGGACAGTCATACTTTGGTGATTTCGGATGTTGCTCTGTCAAATGTCGCTAATACGACATCGTTTGGGTATGTCAAGAATCATATGAAGGTTGTAAATGATCAATAGAGGATTCGTCATTCTTAGATAGTAAGAGATTATGATCTACATTTCATCCAGTTAAGTTGATAATGAAATCCTTGGCTAAGGTGAACTCATAAGTTGAAATAAGTTTTCGACTTACATTGACTTAACAGTAAGATAAAAGATATGTTCGATAATTGAGATGACACATATCCATATCTCGTAATTCATCGGATCATATTGACAAAGGGATTATAATTTCACGGTAAACGAACAAGTTTGGTTTTGTCATGCCACGTGACATTTCTCGTCACATGTATTGCCCTGACACATTGCTAGCTGTCAATCTGGGACGACGAATGTGAATTGATGATAAATTAAAAGTGGCATTTTAATTTATCAATTTTGATTAGATCAAAATAATAATTCACGTCGTTAGACATCGTGATCGGGAACCTAATGTGTCACACACAAAAGAGAATCAAAAGAATGAGATTTACCAATTAATTAATTGACAAGTACTGGATAATTAATTAATTTGGTTGCTTATTAATAGACCCTAATTAATTAATTGGATTAATTAAATGTTGGATCAGGTTAAGTTAAGAGATGGGCCAAGTCCGTTTGGACTTGTATTAATAAGCTGTTAGGGTTTGAAAAACGGTGGAGAATTAATTTCATTATTCTTGCTAGCACGAGAAAAGAAATCCATAGTCGTCATTCTTGTTCTCTGTGTGGATCACCATTGGAGACTGGACAATTGAACAGCTTGGATTGTAGACCGTGATCATTGGAGTTCGTGAATCAGTAAAGGAGTTTGCAGAATTCATCAAATGTATGATTTCTATCTAAATATAAAGCAGATCATTTTTTGGGAATCGAAAATTGTTTATTTCCGCTGCGCATGATTAAGTAGATTCCCAACACAAACGAGTATTGAAAATTGGATCCAACAATGTACCTTTCCCTTTTTGCTCATCTGAGTAGCCATATTCAGATTTGCATGGACGGAGATGGCTTGAGAGAGGTATTAAGATTTGTTGACATTGAAAAATGTATGAACAAAATCCAAGTCAACTTAAGCAATTGACACAAATTCAGTTGGATGTTTTAATCAAAAGGTTACAAGATAATGATACAATAATCTTATTTCCTCCTAGTTATAAGAGAAATTTGATATAAGAAAGAAATGCGAGAGGTCCCTCCTTTCTTTTCTCGTTTTCCCTATTCTTATATAGGGAAAGATATGCATGCATATAGTACACTTGTCTTGTCAATCAAAACACCGAACTAAATAAATACATATGTTGGTGCTACAAGATTGGTGGCGAGCTCAGTTTTGTCAATTGACCATAAGCTATTGGCAAAGGTAGTCCCCAACATTTAATGCATTACTTAAGAAGAGAAGCTAAGATTTTTGATTGGAGGACAATGTGGGCGCTGATGTGAGATCTTTACACATGCATGTATTTGATTGGCAGCCTATATATTCTATGAGTGATTCTCAATCATTATTCACTGTCATGCCTTGGAGGATTACACAAGCTTCCTTAGTAAGCCATTGGAGATCCGAGCTGAGCTCACACCTCGAGCTCGCATTATCATCCTTTCATTGAATATGCAAATCCGAACTAAATGACCTCGGAGGTCGGTGTCAACAAGATTATTGATCAGAATGAAAATTCAATGCTCAGACGAGATTAGGGTTTGGTGCTTATGCTGAGGAATTTATACGTGATGGGATTAGACGGTCGAGATAGGTTTCTTGGATTCGATATTTTTCAATTTTTATAGAATAATGGGTTGTTTCCAATGGGACGTCACTAGATGTGGACTATTCGATTCGAGTTGTGCTATGCTAACGCATGGCTTGACATAATAGGTGACCAAATGACAACACCATGTGGCCATTTGGTTATCCATTATGTCAAAGTGAATGTTAACATAGCACAAGTACATTTACTATGCATCTACGATATCTTATATCGAGAAATTATTTATAATTAGGAGTTTGAAATGAATATGGATCATCTGACGAGTTCGTGACTAGACACAATTAAAACGTTTTACTTATTGTTCAAATTTATTTAGATTTTGATATTTATTTTGTTGAATCACATGAATAAGAGAATGACAAGGAATTAGATTTTAAGCTTTACCAAACATTTGTGTTCCGATTGGTAAGATGTTCAAACTCAGAATTAATTCGTGTTGTAGGACAATTAATATATGCATAATTTGTTAATTTTGTTTGATATCAAATGATTATAGAGGCAATCATGTATTTTGTATCATTATATTAAAGTTGAACTCTAGATCTACACATATGTTTAACTCGTGTTTATAAATTGTTTATACAGTGAAATCATTTTTTTATTCACATATTTCGAGAGATCCGCGAGTATTATTCAGAACTCATTTCAATTTATTGATAATTTAAACCGTTTCAAAACACTTCTCAAACATGCTATGTGTCTCATCATTTGCCTACTTGAGGTACAACTATTTGTTAGTGCTCATGTTTGACGTTACCATCTTTATCTTCACTAATTATGGAAATGGAAATTTTATTTAAGAGTCAAAAGGCCATTATTCGTTCGTGTGAGGATTGAACGACCACAGTGAATTCATTTAGAGTTGAATTTTACATTTAATTGATGAGACTAACTTTGCTATGCCTCACTACTTAAACAAGATTTTCATATCCTAGTACATGTTACATGTATTATACTTCTATTTTTATGTACAGCAACATTCCATTTGAAATAACATAAAGGATAATTTGGAATGTGAAATGTTGAATATTTAAAAGAGATGGTATCAGTAATACACCTTAGATTTAGGATAATATCAAAGATATTTCCTCATGTTTTGAGAATCGTATACGTCGCCTAATCACGTTTTGAGTCTGAAATAACGAGATTCGACCCAAACTACATCTAGAGGGAGGGGGGTGAATAGGTGATTATGCAGAATTAAAAATTTAATAATTAATTATCAACAAATCACTATTAATTATGTCTAGATAATTAATCATACAATTCATTTTTTCCTACGTTGAAATACCGTAGTTATGAATTATGAAAGCAATAAATAAACACAATAAATGATCACGGAGAAACCCCAACTAAGTAAAAATTTCGGATACTTTGTCAGTCAACAATCTACTATAAATGAATTATGAACTTACAGTCCGCCAGACACGACTACCACTAGTACTTTCTGACATCCTGACTGCAATTCCTACAGCTCTCCCGGATTTCATGCTCCTGCACCAACTCCCAGCTACAGTTTTCAAAACCCTATTGAATTGTGCGATCCTGCAGCAACTTCCGATTTTATCAATTAGTCTATCTCATGTGGATCAATGAAGAACTCCACGTTCTTCAACGACTGGAACTTCGTCACATTCCTTGATATTCAGAACTCTGACATATGTGTAGGAAGTAGCAATTTCGTATTTGGGTTGTTGATTTGATGTTTTCACCTCTAAGAACCAATCAAAGAACGAATGTTGAAAGCTAAGTTATGAAGAGGATATGAAGAGTGTATGATTTCTCAATGTTCCAACCTTAGATTTTACGTTTAGAGGCGTTTGATATTTATAATTTAAGTTTGGGATCAAATAGGCTGGACAAAAAGCCTTAAAAACTTGAAATAAAATTTTTCGGACGACACTGTCACTTGAGTGAAAGTTGGGCGATAGTCGAGCGAGGGTTGTCACTCGAATGAAGGCAAGGCGACAGGCGGGTGACAATATTTCTGTTTCTGACGCTCGAACCAAACATTGGCGACAATCTAACGAAATTTCGATGCCTCGTTTTCTATGTTTTCAACCTCTAACCCTAACATAACTTATCTATACAAACTTGCATCCAAGTCCTTGACTTTTTACAAGTGTTCAGTTAAGACATTTTTGTTCACAAACATGTCAATTACAACATTGGACCTAACAATCTCCCCATTTAATATTTTGTGACAAAGCCATACAAATAAAGTCAAGGAAATAAAATATATCAAACTAAACTACCAAATCTATACTACCCAAGTTACTCAAGTTCTTCTACTTCTTGCATTCCTTGGTATACTTGTTTTCTGAAATCAAAAAATCAATACCCAGTGTAAAATCACGTGATACAGGAAATCAAAAATACATAAACACAAATAAGAATGCTAATTTGAGACGTGACATTAATGTCAATCAAAACACCAACCGAAACATTAACATCACAAAACATCAAAACTCAAACAGCTATGCATATGATATGCAATGCAGATGCAAAGCACATTCTCCCCATTACTGCAAATTCTCAATGTTTTTATGCAATATGCAAATGTATTCATGTCTATCACCAACGACTCTTCCAATCTCTCCCTCATTACAGGCATCATCCACCACTATATTTATGGACTCCATCACAACTCGTGTACGAGAATTGTATACACGATAGACTCGACTATTTCTGGAGTATCCTAGGAAAATTCTCTCATCACTTTTGGAATCAGACTTTCTCTATCTTTTAGGTTATAACACTTGCTGCCAAACATATGAAAGTACTTGACAGTAGGCAGTTTTTCTTTTCGGATCTCATATGGTGTCATATCAGTTTTAAACTAAGATAAACCATGTTTACTATGTGATACGCAGTGTTGATGACTTTACCCCAAAAATGCATAGCTAATCCCTTACCATGAAGTATGGTTCTAGCCATTTCTTGAAGCACGCGATTTTTCCTCTCGACTACCCCATTTTGTTATGGAGTGATAGGCGAGGAGAACTCATGATGGATTCCCTCATCTAAGCAGAAGTTCTCAAGATTAGAGTTTTCAAACTCTTTTCCATGTTCACTACGAATTCTCGATATAGTAAAGTCTTTCTTATTCCTAAGCCTTTTGCACAATGAGATGATAAGACCAAATACCTTAGTTTTTTCTCCCAACAGCTCAATTCATGTATATCGAGAAAAATCGTCAACCACAACCAAGATATATAGCGTTTACTATTAATACTTTCAGTCCTAAATGGTCCCATTAAGTCCATATGGAGTAATTCAAGTGGCTTGCTTGTCAAGATTTTAGAAGTTTGTTTATGGGTTACTCTAAGCTGTTTACTAAGTTGACATGGGCCACATAAAGTGTTATCAATATTTTCAAGTTTAGGTAAACCATTAAGAAATTCTTTCTTGGCGAGTTTAGACAAACTCTTATAGTTCATATGACCAAGTCGTTGATGCCACAGTTCAGTTCCATCAATCTTGACACTACTGCACACATAGTTGGAATTAAAAAGAACTCCATAACAATTATTTGAAGTTCTTACACATTCGAGGACAATGTTAACAGTAGAATCATACACGGTACACTTTTTTTGGAAAAAAAAACTAACCTCAAAATTAGCATCGCATATTTGACTAATGCTTTACAAGTTTGACTTTAACTCTTTCACATAAAGCACATATGAGATAGTAGGTAGTCCAGATATATTAACGACACATTTTCCTAGAATGAGTGCAGTAGCTCTTTCCCTAAAGGTAACCATGCCGCAATACCAATCATAGAGAAAAGAACAAGGCTTTGTCACCACACATATGTCTAGAACACCCACTATCAAGATACCACATAGAGTTATTTTGAGCTTTAAGTGCAACGTGGGCAACATAGCAATTCAACTTATCATCAGACCTAAAGAGGTCACTCTTTTTAACCTAAACCTTCTTAGAAGTCGATGTGATTCTAGTTAACTGAGTCATCATCTCAGTTAAGTAGCTAACCTGATTGGCGATGAAGTTAACTTTTCTCGAAACATCCTGACTTTTACTTCTAGTGGTGAGTTTACGACACCTAGGTCTTGTATATCCCAGTGCGCCACAATGGTGACGGTGAGAATAAACCTAGTTTCAAACCTGCTTGGAGTTTGTTGCCGATATATAGGACGATTGACCCTACGTTGTCTAGTAAGTCGTGATCCTAAGACACTCTTGCCTTTTAGTTTAGGATAAACAGTATCCCGAGCTTTGTTTGTGGTTGGGACAAATGTGGTCTTGAATGTACTAGCAGTAGTATTTTGAACGTAACCCAGACCATGCCTATTTCCAGTAGGCTAGTTCATTCCTAACAGATTGTCGAGTTTCTGAGTACCACTTATGAAATATTGAAGTTGAGTATTTGATTTTTCAAAATCACTTGTTAACGATTTAACTTTGGCTTCTAAATTATCATATACAAGCTTCAACTCATTTAGATTTTTGGTAGAGTCCGGTAAGTCACATATAAGTTTTTTTTTTCTCTCTCTCTCAAGTTCATTAAACTTTTTCAGTACAGCTTTATTGGCATTCTTTATTTTAAGACTTCTCAAATAATTCATGATAAACGTCATGAATATTAGGTTCATCCTCAGATATTTCACTCTATTCGTCATTTTCAACCTCAGATTCTATCGTAGATATAGATGTGAAAATCATGAATATTAGGTTCATCCTCAGAATCTTCCTCAAATTTTTCACTCTATTCATCATTTTCAACCTCAGATTCTATCGTAGCTATAGATGTGAAAATCATACAATCTTGTTCATCCTAACCACTAGAGTATCACTTTGAGCACTCGAATCTGACTCATCATCAATCAAGGTCACTGCTAATGCCTTACACCTTTCTTTATTCAAATTCTTTTTCAAGTCAGGACATTCATTCCTATAGTGACCAAAACCTTGACACTCATAACATCTAACAGACTAGGTTTTCTTATTAGAGGTCCTAAGGTTATTCTTCTCACGTTTATTTTTCGAAAATTTACTAAGAACATTATTTTTCTGCTCTTGAGACTTTCTCCTATTCCTCGTCACCTTCTGAAATTTTTTAAAGAAATAAGCTATTTCGTCGTCCCTAAGGGTTTCAGCATCAGTTGGCTCACTCTTTTATTCCCTAATTGTGTTCATAGCCATGGATTTAACCTTTTTCAGTTGAGATACGGTAAGTTCATAGGTATGAAGGGATCTTACGAGTTCTTCTATCTTAACTGCATATAAGTCCTTACTTCCTTCAATCGTACTGACTTTAGTTCTAAACCTTTCAGGTATGGATCTAAGGACTTTTCTAACGATTTTGGACTCGTGGATCTTTCACCTAGGTTGAAACTGAATTAACTACGTTATTAAGCTTCACATAGAATTCATTGAACGATTCATCGTCCTTCATTCTAATTTTTTCAAACCTATATGTTAACATCTTCAGTTTAGGATTTTTAACAGTTTTAGTTCACTCGTGTGTTATTTTTAAGATGTCCCGAACTTCTTTAGCAGTCTCATACATCAAAACTCTCCTAAACTCTTCGACAGACACAACCATGAACATGGCATGAATGCCCTTATTGTTCCAGTTACACTCAGCTAAGTCATCTTTAGTCTAAAGTGAAATATTGATGGGTCTAACTATACCAACAACACTAATTGAAGGTGCAGTCCACCCAGTTTGAACGTTAATCTAAATACGCTCATTCAATGCTTTAAAGAATGCTCTCATTCTGCTTCCGTCGAAAAACGAAGTCACAGATAAGGATTGACTCATATAAAACTAATTAAAGGTCAGGAATCGAAATAAGGCTCCGATACCAATTGAAATAACGAGATTCGACACAAACTATACCTAGATGGGGGTAAATAAGTGATTATATGGAATTAAAAATTTAATAATTAATTGAAAATAAGTCACTATTAATTATGTCTAGATGATTAATCATACAATTCAATTTTTTCTATATTGAAATACCACAGTTATGAAAGCAATAAATAAATACAAGAAATGATCACGGAGAAACCCCAATTAGGTAAGAACTCCGGGAACTTTCCCAGTCAACAATCCACTATAAACGAATTATGAACTTACAGTCTACCAGACACGACTATCACTAGTACTTTCTGCCCTCGTGACTATAGTTCCCATAGCTCTCCTGGATTTCATACTCATGTACCAACTCCTAGCTGTAGTTTTCAAAGCCCTCCTGGATTGTGTGATCTCGCAGCAACTCCCGTCTTTATCAATTCGTCTATCTCCTATGGATCAACGAAAAACTCTGTGTTTTTCAATGACTAGAACTCCAATCACCTTCCCTTGATCTTCAAAACTCTGACGATGTGTAGAAAGCAGCAATTTGATATTTGAATTGTGGATTTGATGTTTTCACCACCAAGAACCAATCAAAGAACAAAAGTTGAAAGCTAATTTATGAAGAGGATATGAAGAGTCTATGATTTCTCAATGTTCAACCTTAGAATTTACGTTCACATGCGTTTGGTATTTATAATTTAGGTTTTGGGACTGAATGGGTCGAACAAAAATCCTTAAAAATGCGAATTAAAATTTTTCAGATGACGTTATTGCTCGAGTGAAAGTTGGGCGACAGTCGAGCGACGGGATTGTCACTCGATGAAGGCAAGGCGACGACGGGCAACGATGTTTCTATTTTTTACGCTCGAGCCAAACCTTGGCAACAATCTAGCGAAACTCCAACGTCGCGTTTTCCTTGTTTTCAACCTTTAACCCTAACCTAATTCATCTATACAAACTTTCATTCAAGTCCCTAACTTTGTACAAGTGTTCAATTCAGACCTTTCTTGTTCACAAACATGCCAATTATAACACTGGACCTAACAAAGTCATATATTATCTAATTATTATGTTGATATACCTAAATTGCAATTGTGAATAAAAAAAATGAGAATTTCTTTAATAATATAGTGATACTTAAAGACTCTTGTCTCTGTGAATATATAATTCTGAATATGCATGCAAGTGGACATTTAAATCTAAAATTTGTTGAAGAATTTGGTAACAAATGCAATTATCAATAAAATTTCATATTCATAAATTAAAATAAAATTTTAAATATAAACATTTACTTATTACAACTTATATAAAGTCTAGCTAAAAATGGTATAATTTAGTTTATTAAAACATTATAAACCTTCAAGATTTATTATTAAATGATGAGCATGTTATATAGCTCTTGTTTGGACTCCATTTTTTTTTTAAAAAAATTATTTTAAAAAAATTCATTTTCAACCACACATTCTCCCATAAAATAATGTTATACGTAAATTCAAATTTTTCCTTAGTTTTTAATCGTGGATTCTCTAAAAAAATCATTATTTCAAAACATATTTTTCGCCAAAATCTCATTTTAATGGAGTTCAAACAAGAGCTTAATATTATCCTACATTAATTTGATATATTAATAATTACGTTGAATGAGCTCCATATCTAACGTATCAATATAAATTCCTATAGTTTACTTCGAGCAAATTAACTACATTTAATTGTTGACAATTTCATTTTTTTTTTCACAATAGTATTTTAGATATATCAACCTCATTTTTAGATGCTATATGGCTAAAAAACTAGCAACAATGTATATGTAATAGTCAAAACGAGAAAATATGGGTAGTTAGAGTTTTTTTTTTAAACGTGTGAATGTGTCTCTGATATTGTCATAAAATTCGAGGGATGTCTTTGATATTGTCTCTACTTTAAAATGATATATTTTATTAGAGGAAAATATTTTTATAAAAAAACATTTGAATCTTATTCACGATCTTTTAAGTAGCTCTTGGGATCTCAATTAGCCACTCGAAACTTTTCTAGAGCTCCCGGCCTCCCATTATATGAGAATGGGACTGTGAACAGGGGCGGACACATGATTATTGTTAGAATTTTGAGATATTCGGTTAAGATGTCTCAACATATCTTCCTACAAATCAACCAAAGAATGCATAAATATACTAGTGAAGCAGCCAAGAAGTTACACAAGGAATAGCATAACATATGTATGATGAAGATAATGAAGCAGCCAATAAGTTACACATGAATAACATAACACAACGAATTGCTACTTTTTTAAGATTCTGTCATCTTAAGAATTTCACCTCTAAATATGACTAGCATTGTTGTCTGTTGAATGATGAAGATAATGATTTTTATGGCATAACATATGTGAGATTGTTTCTAAATTTCTCTCCCAAATTCTCCAATTCCTCCTCTCTTCTTTCTTTTACTTCCTTTTTATTGCGCTACCACACAAAGTGGAATGTCCACCCTTTACCATAGAAGAAAAAACTAATGAGGATCCACTAACTTGAAAATGGGTCGGCAAAGAGGTATACACAGTAACTTGAAAACGGGTTGGCAAAATCATAAAGCATAACAAGTCTAATAACTGTTGACTGTTGTAATAGATACTATAAGCTTCATAGTTATGTAATTTATACAATTTTGAATAACTATAAGGCACCATAATGCTATTTCTCTATTCATCTAGCAGCTAGCATATTTTCTTACTCTTAACATCTAATTAAAATATTCCATCAACCTGATAATACCAACGATTTGACGTTGAGCAACTGCTAATTGGAAGGGGAAGGGATTAAGGGAATTGGGGGAAACGGTAGGAATTGGGAATTCGAGGAAGGGGCCGGAAGTGTGGGCTACTTTTAAGTATATACATTTCTTTATCTTCATGGTAGGCTTTGGTAGTTGGGTCATGGGTGGGCTGTTCTAATTTTATTTTATTTTTAAGACGAAAATTTAATGGCCCACTGGGCCCTTAATGGGTCCGATTGTGAAAGGTCCTTTTAATAAGACTAGTTTTATGCCCGTGCAATGCACGGGCTGTGTTATTTCGAAAGTAATGTTAGCGTGTGTAATGTTAAAAATTGATAGGAGTTGCATTTACAATATAATTTAAGAATTTAACATATAGCAACAGACCTTTTAATTGCAACAAATATAGACAAACTTGCAATTGTTGTTTGTTGTAACCGTTCTTGATCCAACATGTAATTATAGTTTTAAGAATGTTACAATTATGGTTGAACAATTAGTATGTGAAAAATATGATAGATATTGAGACCATCTTGCAATTGTTGTTCTGCCTTTCTTGACTTAAGATGCAATTATAGTTTAAGATTATTATAATTACTGCTGAACTTTTATGGTATTTTATGTTTTAAGACTGTAATGCTATTAATATGTTAGTAAAACAACGTTTATATTTGAAAAAAATGAATTAATAGCAGAAAATCCCCTAGAAATGTTTTCGCTTGCGATATACTCTTACCTATTGAAAATCGTAGAAAATAAGAAAACCCTCCTATTTGAAACATTTTGTGCGAAATACAATATATTTTGTGAAAAAATTTCTCTACCGTCCAATTCAGTTCGTTTGACCGTTAAAAAGAGTAAAAATTGCCAAAATTAAAGAGAAATAATTACAATTGTGATCTCAAATTTTTATTTTTCCTTTTCAAATTACACCAAAATCTTTTATTTGCACAATCCACAGTCTCTAATATATATATATATATATATATATATATATATATATATATATATATATATATATATATATTCATTTTCCACTCTTGTAACTCCACTCTCAACTATCATCAAAATTGAAATTCATTTTTCAAAATTTCCGACCTCTAAAATCCGTTTCTTTAGTTTTTCAGGCTAGAATTAATACATTAGATGACAAATCCAGTGGAAGTTTCAGCAATTGAACAAATTAAAATGCATCTTCTCGGAGAGTTTTCTTCAAGAAAACTTTCATTTGCGGCTGAGATTGAAAGAATCAATAGCATAAATTCATCAGTTTCAAGCTCTCAATCTGACTATTCAGTTTCGATTTCTGATTATTTCATGGATCTTGAGCAGAATGAATTTGATTTTAGCGACTTTTCAAGCCCTGAGTCTGTAGATTTGGGGCAAAAACAATTAAATCATCCACAGTTATAGACCTCAGTACCCCAAAGGCACAAACATTGACAGAGAGGAAGCCTTAATTGAAGATTGAATCGTCGGAGTAGTGATGACAAAAAAAACCTGCCCCGACAGGTTGGCGAGATGCCCCGCCCCGAATCTACCCATGAAAAAAAAAAAAAAACTACAAATTAAAAAAGCACAAAAAACGTAACTGGTAAGCAACCCCAAAGTCTAAATCTCACATCTTCATACTATATCCATCTCTCCCCTAATTTGAGCATTATTTGTTTTGAATTTTAAAATTTTGAGTTTGTATTTTAACTAAAAATTCTTGAAAAAAAAAAAAAAAAAAAAAAAAGAGACAGGAAACAGGGCAGGCCCCGCACCCGCCCCGTCTAAGGCGGGGCGGGGTGGGGTGGGGTTGTCCTTGCCCAGAACCCGTCGACAGGAATTAAACCCTTTTCAATCTCTTATCTCTTATTTTCCTCTTTAGTCAAGATAGTCACTTCGACGGACCATTTCAACAGAAAATTCATATTTTTTTTATCGAGGAGCTCCATTTTCGATCGGTTGTTAAGTCCAAATCCATAATTCAGCCTACGTAGATCTACATTGTTGGCATGGGCGAATCCAGGAATTCGACCCAGCACGGGCGGAGACCGTTGACCGATGACCGTAGACAATCAACTATCGTAATAGCCGAAAATATAATTCGATACATATATAAATGCACTAAAACAAAAAAAAATCAAAATCCTAATTTCCTAAAAGGCTAAAACCCTAAATCCCAAATCACAATTGAAAATTCAAAATTATAAGTCGGAACTCGTAGTTAATATAAATTCTCATTTCCCGTAAATTCACAAAACAGAAATATGCAGTCCATGGGCTGCACCCATCACTTCAATTTTCATTTATCATAAATTCATAATTTATTAATAACAAATAACAAATTAACAAAAATTGAAAAACAAAAATACAACACAAATATTTAGTCCATGGGCTGCCCCCATCACTTAAATTCACATTTATCATAAATTCATAATTCATTAATATCAAATAACAAATTAACAAAAATTGAAAAAATACAAAAACACAAATATACAGTCCAGGGGCTGCACCCATCACTTAAATTCTCATAATCTCATTTATCGTAAATTCATAATTTATTAATAGCAATTAGCAAATAACAAATTCACAAAAACTGATAAAAAAAAAAAAAACACACACACACACACAAAAATATACAGTCCAGTGACTGCACCCATCACTTAAATTCTTATTTATCATAAATTCATGATTCATTAATATTTAATAATAATAGCAATTAAATTAGCAACTAACAAATTAACAAAAACAGAAAAAAATAAAAATAAAAATAAACAAGTTATACCTTCCTCCATGCTCCAGCTCCAGGTCACGGACTGACGGAAGTCACGAACTCATCAGTCATCACGCAACCTCCAAGTCTCCACTCCAGTTTCCAGTCCTCCGGCTCCACTCCAAGCTCCAGCAGAAAGCTCTCCTCCGCACAGCACACTGCAGTCCGCCAACCAGTCCCGCCTCGAAATCGAGCCTCCAGTCACGATCTCTCACAAGTCACGAATCCACTCCACCGCCACAGCCCAAGTCTGCCGTCCTCCTCACCTCAGAAGTCAGACCCCAAAATAATTTGTAGAAAGCGCCCTAGCCCGTCGCCCGCAAGAAGAAATCAGATGGCTATGGTGGAAAATGTAATTTGGATTGGACTTTTCATTTTATTTGGTATTTGTTAAATGGATTTGATTGAATTGGGCTACAAAAATTGGGCCTTTTATTTTTTTAAAATCAAGCCCAAAAACTTATTTGTTTTTCCAGCCCAACCCCAGCAACCAGCCTTCTACCTCTCCTGTTCTTCAGCTTCCTTTCCGGCGGATCTGGTCCTGAACGGCTGAACTCTAAAACTTTGAAGAATTTCCGGTGGACCCAGCACGGGCGGCCGCAGGGGCTGGCTAGGTGCTGGGTCTGCCACTGATTGTTGGGCAACATGTTTCTGATGCCATGGATTCGAGGATTCGAAGATGTCGATTTCCCAAATTTGCATATTTGGGGTGGGGGTCGGGGTGGACGGAGAAGAAGAATGTGGAATGAGTTTTTAATTTTAATTATTTGATTTTGGTAATTTTATTATTAAAATTATAAAATTACCATTTTAACCTTTTAAAATCAATCAACATTATTGCCAAAGTCAATTATTTGATCAATTAACGGTCAAACTAACAGAACACATCCATTTGGACCTCATATGTGGATATTTTGAAATGTTTGGTACCGTTGATGGCAAAAATGAAATGTTTGATACCGTGAGTGACACAAATTAAAGGTTTGAGCAAAGTATGCTACTAAATGAAATGTTTGGTATCGCTGCTGCAGTTATCCCTAAAAATAATTTCAACTCGAACTAATCAAACTTCAATTTTAACCATACATTTCATGAGACAATAACTTTTATCAAATTTTCATTTCAACCATACATTATTTCAACTTTTATTAAAATCTGCTAAAAAAATTTCATCTAAAATTTTGTCAAACAACTCCTTAATTTATAAAACTACCTATTCTTTGGAGATTTTTTTTCTTATTCATATCCTTAATGGAGCTCAAATAATTTGATTGGAGAATTACAATGTTGTAGACCTACTTTAAGATTGTATCTGGCACATTGAATAAGACTATAGATATCAATAATAAGCACACTGCACATGTTTGGATGTGTTTTATAAGTATCAAACTACTATTTTTTTGTAAGATAAATAAACAAATTGTGAATCTCACCCAAAATAGTTGCCTCTTATTTTATTTTAATTTTTTTTAAATAACGTTTTAAGCATGAAAAGACAAGCTTTAGTATAAAAAGAAAAAGATAGATAATTGTACCTAGAATTTTAAAATGATATCTTTTTTCAATTCAACTATTAAAAAAGACTCGGTTTATAATTTTAAATACTCGACCTACCAGCGATCAATCATGTGGGCCTGCTTTTCTAAGATCCAAATATTAGGAAGCATTTTTGTGGGTCCACCAACAAAGTCGCATCTTCACTTCAACCGATGAAAGGGAAGAAACAAGTTACCATCTAATGGAAGCCACTCATAAAAGATTTAAGCTATTTATACGGAAAAAGTGTACATCATGCTTTATAGATGAATAGGTGCAATTTTTTAATGAAAATTCTGTTTGTACATACAAATGACAGGTACTCATATGAGGTGGGCACACGTGAATTAAATATTGTCAAAATAAAAAAAATAGGTCTCACCTATAGTGTGTTATCTGTAAACTGTCTGTATATTTTTTTTCTGTACACCAAGTTCTTTTAATTTTTTAATGCCTAGATTAACACTATGCTTCGTCAAAGATGAGGTGCGATGTTGTCAAGTGTAAAATCTGTAAGATACGACGTACATGTAATAGGGTTGCTCATAAAATTCCATTTATTACAAAGAGAGACTTACTAAAGCCGTGTTTGGTAATCATTCTTTTAATACTCTTTTTTACTTGTACTCATTTTGAATCACACATTTTCACAATAAAATGTCAGGCCCCCCACCAATAGGGGGTTGACCCGGGCACCAAATTTCTGTACAAGGGGCTTTGCCCAAATGGTTGTCAAACAAGAGTTGTGTTTTGTTGTCCAACTTCTATTGTCTAATGTGTTGTCCACCCAATTAATTATTAACATATCATTTTGTGTGAAATAAAGTGTTTAAAAGTATTAAGTAGTTGTTAAAGTGGAAAATTAAAATTGATGACATGTTAATTTGAATTGACGTGTCAATAATTAATTGGATGAATAATAAATTGAACAGCAAAAGTTGGACAAGATATCTCAACTCGTGAAACATGGGCTAAGAGGTAGAGATAATGAAAAGCAAAGAGAAAGAATCCCCTAGTTGCGAAGAGATAAGGATGTCGATTATATTCAATACAATATAGCATTTGGAAAATGTGTTTAGAAAATCAAAAAGTTATTTTTCACTATTCAGCCCCTATTTAAATTACATTAAAATTTTCATTTTCATTCTTCTACTCATTTTCAATCACACATTGTTCAATAAAATAATATTTTTTATCACATTAATAATTTTTCCTTTTTTTTTTCAACCACACATTCTCCATCAATCTACTATTCCAAAATATATTTTTTCAAAATAATGTGGTTTAAACACACACTCATTCAAAATCAAACTTTAATTTTAATCATATTCAAAATTATTACTCATTATTATCCACACTGGTTTTCACCACCATTCCTCTTAAAAAGTTCCTAAAAGTTGCTAAGACGTTATTTGACAAAGCTTTTGATAAATGTTTCAGCAGATTTTAATTTAATTTGAAAAAAATTGTAATTAAAAAATTGATAAAAATTATAAGTTCCATGAAATTGAAGTTTGACTTTGACCAGTTAAAAAAGCTGATAAAAAGCATTTTTTTTTTTTTTAATGAAACAAACACTCATAATATTTTTAAACAGAGGCCTAAGAAACAAGATTTTCAAATTTTATCACAATTCAAACACCTTACCGACATGCATTAGCCCCTCTCTTGCACTGGTTCCAAACTTGGCCGAAGCACATAGCTAGCGGTCTATATGAGCTTGTGATCCACGATTGTTAGAACCCTTAGTGTTTGACAGACGGACAAACATGGCACAAACATGGCACGGCTTGTGTAACAGTGTAGTAGGTACCTGCAAAATTGTTATTTGACTTATTTCTATAACATCTAAAAATAGAATCGTTGTCCTTTGTCATGTTGGAGTGTCCTTGCTATACATGTTTGTCTCAATCTCATGGTACCATAATGCAATGTTTTTGAACTATCCAAGCCTAGTATTTTATTTCTTTTATTTCTTCTCCAATTTTAAGTTCTTTATGTTTTCTTTCCCTATCATGGGATCCAAAAGAATGTAATTGGATGGAACAGATAAAAAAAAATGGTCAAAAAAATGGTCAAAAGAGCATAATTTCTTATCCCAGGTTCTGTTTCTTGTGGTGGAGTGTGATTGGGAACTGAAAAGATTATCTAAAGCTGTTTTCTTTTGAATCTTTGATTGTTTCAGAGCATCTTTGCAGATAAAATGTGCTCAATTTTCCACATACAGATCCTGAAATATAACTGTTATTGTCTTAACCAAAAAGAGAAGGAATTTTTATTTTTATTGTCAAGGACTGCAAACAGTGTCTGGGCTAAAGATTAGAACGAAAATATAAGGAAGGTCGACGTCAAAATCTGTCAATTGATAGCAAAAACTCTAATACTAAACGGTTAGAATACTCACCTGACCACTAGGAGGAGAAGGTGGTGACCAAAAACAGTCTAATACTCGAGTCAATTGTTACTGCTTTATTAAAGAGGATGAACAAAGTATAGGAATTTGGTAGTGGTGGTTGGCAAGGCTTATCATGCGTTTCACATTCAGGGTCAACGGTATAAGAGCAGTTAAATGATTAGTGAGTGCTCGACGTGGATCCATCTGTCTTACAATCACACCAAGGCCAAGGAGCAGTCAAGTGAACCGTGCCTCATGGCCATGAATGGTTGTTGGCTCGGCAAGCGTGCACAGCATTCTACGAGTTCATCTTCATTGTCGTTTGAGTGCAGCCACTCTTATGTGCGCAGCGTGTTTGCACGTAAGATATAGGTATATCAACAGTGTAAATCTGTAAAGATTCTTATATAAGACATTCAGGCTAATAAGAAATCAAGGAAGCTTAAGCCTGCAGAAAGTTACAATCCATAAGAATCGGTTCTATACAAGAAGGTTCTTGTCAAGAACAAATGAAACAATCTTTCATCAATCCCAAAGGCCAAAAGTTTACTCTGAATCATGCTGCCTCGAGTAAAGCTGAAGCCAGAAGATCAGATCATAGAAACATACTCGATTCAATTAGAATACAGGTACAAAGATACAGAGTAGGAATAACAGATTAGGAGCTATAATTCTTATGAGTAAATTTGAGTCACGATTACAACTTACACAATCTAAACATAATCATAACTTGTCAATAAAAATGTGGGCACGATCCCGTTTCCACCATACAAAAGAATGAGGAACACTTATCTCGATCCTAATTAACCAGACCTATTCCTCTTGTGACCAGCTTTTGAATCTGACTTTAGAGCACCATTCGAATCTCCTTCCGATGAAACATCGATCGACTTTGTGAAAGAATTTGAAAGATGAGAGTATAAATCAACAACCCTTCTGATGTTGCTGTTGAGCTCTCTGATTAGACCCACATTTCTGCCCAAATTGTCTGGGATTTTGGATTCGTGGTTCTGATTAATCTCGTTGATTAGAACCCTGTTCTGATCTAGTATATCCTGGACTTGAACAAAATTCTTCTGAAATGTCTGCACCGTTTTGCCATCCAAATGGGCGTCATTACCAATGCCTGCAAAGGGATCCCCCTCCATTTCTGCTTCAAATTTGGAAAAATTCTGCACCAAGGTATATGAAGACGGACGTTTAGATACGAAACAAGAGCGAGTTCTTGGTACTAACTAAAAAAGAAAACATAAAGATGAGAAGATGATTAACAAGAAGAGATAATTTTATACTGGTTATTTATTTTCAAGAAAAAGGGCAGACAAAATATGATTAGGCTTTGAATTTGTTGTGAGAAAAAGACAAGGAAAAATCTGAACCTGAAATTATGACCCCTTTCTCCATGGGTAAAAAGTAGATCCCAATTCCATAAAAGGGATCCTTTTTACAATGTATTCTGAAAAAACCCGCCTAAAAGTGAAAGCTCATATGAACCCGAAAACTCTACAAGGCCATCATTCCAAGAAAAATAAAACTATTTCCCAAGCAGATATATAAAAGGATAATCTCTATGGCATTTCTTGAAACATCTTTTTGCTGTAATAACTAAAAAAAAACACAGTAAGATCTCAAATTACAGAGAAGAATTTAACTGCCATAGTGCCATTCCACATTAAATTCTGGAACGATATGAACACAACACAAACATACACAAAAATGGTTACTTACACACACACAAGAGTTTATGAAAGAAAATATTACAAACAATAAATTGGTTTTTTACTCCCTCAAAGTTTCTGTATAGATACCTTGAGAATTTTGGAACATTACGGTTAGAGAGAGATTGGAACAAAAAGGAAGAATCAAGGATCGGCGAACTGAATGTCGAACGAGAGAATCTGTTAGTAGATTTGACAGCCTCCGACCCAACCTCACCGAATACAAATTGGAAAAAAAAAAAACATAAAAGATAGGTTTGGTCCCCCAATAGTAGGCCCAACTCAATATTTTGGCAACCTTAATACCTATCCTTTCATTTTTGTAACATTTAGGTCCTCCCTTTTCTTAAGAGTGGCTATACACAATTTTATTTTGTTGGGCCACAAATTTTTAATTGTACTGAATGTTCTTAATCTTTATCTCACTTATGTTCTCAACTTTTCTTTTATTATATTATTATCTTCAATCTTTCGTTAGTAGCACATTTAGTCTCTTATATGATAGTTTATATTCAAATACTCTGCAAGCGTGCTTTGAAAAGATAAGTAAGTATTTATCACAATTTTATATTTGTTGTTTTTTCCTTTATCGAAAATATGAGGGATAAATAAGTTTCTTTATGCCTTTCTAACGGCCTTTTCGGACATGTGCCATAATTAGGAACAAAATGCACTAATTAATGAAAGGTAGAGGATAAAAACGCAGCATTTTTTTTTTTTTGGATATAAGTGCAACATTGAGCAAAGATTGAATACATATTGGTATCCAATTTAAATTTCTAATTAGAAATTGTGTGTGTAACTTTTGCTTAATTAAAAATTGAATTAAACGCCTTTCGAATTCAAATAAGTTAGTTAATCATGAAGATACTATGAAAAGGTTCAAAGATCAATTAAGAATTTTAAGGAATTTTTCATTAATAATAATAATATCAACTCATATATGAACCTAGATTTATGGGTGAACTAGCCCTCAGGACACATCTTCAAGTGACAAAAGGGGAAGGTGGAAAAAGTTCAGATTTGTTTGAGATTGTCGCTTCAAGGGTTTGAATTCTGAAATATGAATTTGACCCTTGAATAAATGCAAGTGTACAAGCAAGCCTTCCATCATATCTCCTTGGAAGCATAACCTGCGATTTACCTCTTTCACCAAAGCTCAGGGCATGGCAAGTGGGGGGGCCGTCAAAGATGCGGTTCACCTTTTTTTTTTTTCAGATTCATGGGTGCACTACCTTAGTTTAAAAAAGAATTAGTGTAACATTCCCTTCGAGATGTAATAGTGTAAATGATTTATAAGTATTTCAAAAATTGGTGTAGATAAACGACTTTTCAAATTACTAGTATAACGTTCAATCCTTCCTTGCTTGTTGCAAGATTGGGTGGTAGATATTTATAAAGTTAATTTCTAAACCTGCTAGTGTAATGTTTCGTAGCTGTAACATGATCGTATGATTGATTTACGAAGATTCCAAGAATTCATAATCATAAATTTAATTTCTAAATTTGCCAATGTAAATCCAATCCTATGTCAACTATTACATGGTCTATTATCAACTTGATTTTAAAAATTTTAGGAAGCGACTATGTGCTAGAAAAAATATGAACAAAATAAACATACAATGTCACATATTAATAAATTAGGTAAGGGACGATTTAAAATGATGATCAAAATGATAGGCCTTGTGGAGTGGTCCAATGGGGTGGTGATCACTCAAAATCGTGTCCTTGGAACTGTACAGTCAAACAGTATTTATTTAACAACTGTCTATATATTACTACCACAAGCAATTTAAAAAAAAAAAAAAGTAACCAATCATGTTACATAGATATAATGATTGACATAATGTCATATGACAATCTATCATTTGACTGTTTAAAAAACAGTCAACTTTTTCATCCAATCACATCTAGTCAACACATATTATGTCATTCTGTATGTCACCTACTTTCTGACAAAGTAACATTATTCACAAGTACCAGCTTTTGAGAAAAAGTAAGTCGTTTTCAAAAACTATAATTCGTCACTTTTAAATGATAGTACTTTGAAATATATTAATGCCGTTTATTTTGTTTAAATAAATACTCTACTTTCTTTCAAAAAAATAACTACTCCACTTCTATTAGTAGTTTTATTTTAAATAACCGTAAATTGATAGCTGCAAACAAATTTAAAAATAAAAAATAAAGTTGCAACCAATATGAATGTACAAGTTCCATGTCAGTGGGAGCCATTTGAGACATAAATGAAACACACAATCTTGTCTTCATCAAAACTTCCATCGAGTTTTTGGGTTAACGTGCTTTCAAATAGGAATCATTTTAATTGAGTTAAAACGTCATTCAAAAAGTGAATTTCGTGTAGAATACATGTCTAGAGAAAGAAAATCGAGTCTATTTTCTCGTAAAAAAGTTGACTTTATAGACTGTCAGATCAAACTAGTTGAGTATTAATTTTAACCACCTCGACTGGTTGAGGTAATTAAGTTGACGTATCTTTACGAAAATAATAGCGCGACCATGAAGAAAAGGGTAAAGAAAACTTTAAAAAATATATATATATATATATATATATATATATATATACTAGGTTTAAGCAACGTGCAATGCACGTTTGCTTAGTTATATATAATTTTTTTGGTTCATTAAATAATTAATGATGTAATGTTTATTTAATTGATAAATAATTACACATTGTGATATATTAATTTTAATTTGAATAGTGTTAAATTCTAAATTAAAATGTATAAGTTTGTGTTTCGTACTATTATATTATATTAAATTTTGTATTTAATCATGAACTTTTTATACATAATAAAATAATAGATAACATTATAATACAAAACTAAATAAATAAATATTTTTTCTTCATTAAGTTCAATGTACCTTACCAAATAAACTATTAGCATTTTTAAATTGATAATATCCACATCCATTTTTTTTTAGTTTCATTTTTTCCTAGTGACTAAAATGTAGTAGTACAAAGTTTTTTGCATTTTCCATTCATTTATTAATAATGTTCTAAAAGGCGTAATGCGTTGCGAGATGTCGATGTTGAGAATCAAAAATCACAAGTTTATGCGTGTCAATACGAAGAATAAGCGTCATAATACGTTTCGTATTTTTAATATTATTTTAATTATTTTTAAGACATTAAATATATTTTTATTTTAAAAAATAGTTTTTTTCTATATTATAAAAAAATAGATTTTTTACTATATCATAAAATCATCTAATATTTAAAAATAATACTTACTAAACATTTAATATAATACTATAATATTGCCAAATAGTGTTAGGAGAATTTTAATTTTTTTTATTAATTAATGAACTAAACATGAGCATTAATCATAGGATTTATACGAAAAGTTTGCGGATTTGATAATTCCGATATCTGAAAATGGAGATGAAGGATTTTGATTCACAATCGAAAATGATTCCGACGTGAAGTTTGTGGGAATTCAACTGGGGTCGAACCGAATGCAATAAATACATAAAAATAATTTAAAGTAAATCTATCTTTACTAATTAGATTCATTATATATCCTACAATTAGTCCCAACACTAAAAATTTAAAATAAATATGTTAAAATAGTTTACTTTGTTAAATTAAAATATTTTAAACTTATAGAAAATAATATCTAACATTAATATATTAATAATCAAGTGCAATTTAAATTAAATTTGAAAATTAAATAAATGAAAGAATGAAAGTGAATATTACAATTTAATTAGTTGTAATTCAAAATCAAATTAATCAATTAGACATACATTTTAAAATGATTTTGATGAGTATTTTAACATTTTTTTGTCACTATCCCACATTGGAAATTTATAAAACTATTGGAGTTAAGAGCATATATAAAATGCACATCCCACATTGGAAGTTTATGAAACATTTGAAGAGAAGTGTATCTATAAAATGAGAATGACATCCAATACTTTTACATGGGCTTTAGAATTGTAAATTTTGAAGCCCAATTATGGAGTTAAAAGATTTTTAAATTAAAAAAATTTCGTTAGTTTTTTCGTTAAATCAAGAAATTCCGTTAGTTTTTCCGTTAAACCAATTCCGTTAGTTTTTCCGTTAAATCAAGAAATTCCGTTAGTTTTTCCGTTAAACCAACAAATTCCGTTAAATAGCCACTTTTTATATATAGAAAGATATATATATATATATAATGTAAACGTCCGACAGTTTCGTGTATTAAAATATGTTTATTGTAAAATATTAGTCTTATCCAAATAATATGCACTATCATGGTACGGCTACATTAGTGCTCATGGGTCCCATCTACGAATATTAGTTGATCAATCATTTCAGAATTTGCAGCAAATCATCCTTAACAAACTCATTTAGGTGTTAAATGTTGGATTCGCCATCATGATAATCAACAAAAATGATTTTAAGTGTCGACATACAGTTTCCGGTTTCCCTCCCTGATTTTTTTTTTATTTTTTTTTTCCCTCTCCTTTTTAGATTACTAGTGTGGATCGTGCGTTGCACGATAACCGTTATAATTTTGACTACAACAAGATGAATTAAACCCGAAGCATTATAGTTGACATATTTAGTAGGAAACAAAGGATGTTTTATACATTTCAAAAGCAAAATACACAAGACATTCATCCCAGTTCACGACAGAAATCTAGCCTAAAAAAGTAACCTGAAATTCATGAAAATTCTAATACGTAAGTTCCAAGAAGAAAAAGAAATATTTTCTTCTTCAGAAAGATTGTTGGTAGGCTAATTCAAAAATGATTTCTGTGTTCAACAAAATATCAAAATCATCATAAGCAACTTGATTTCTAATTTGAACTGGTGTAAGTCAGCAACATTTACTTTTCAGTTGGATCCACATTGGTGCTAGGGGTATCTCCAATAATTTTTTCAACAGTTGATGCTATCATTTTCTGTTTCTTCAGCTGCTCAATGCTTTCTTCTTCAAACACCAAATTTCTTCGGGCATTAGGTGCACTGGTGTGAAGTGAGATATTCTTTGTCTTTGGTACATATGGAGATGTTAATGGAGATCCTTTCGTAGGTCCACAGTTGTCATCCAAAATGTATATAACATCAAATCTTGGTTGGTTTGTTTTGGGGTCAAAGGCTCCATGCTTCATATAAATGAAATGATCTTCAGTTGGACGATTCAACTTATGAGCATTGATGAAATCCTGTATATAAATTAATGAAGGTACTATGAATATATTGAAGTATGAAATGTTCACAAATGTAATCATAAGGAATACTTTACCGTTACACAATCTTTCATCAAAGTTTCAGCTGGCAGTTGGAGAAATTTTTCAGCCACTTCACCAAATAACGATGCAGAAATAGACCCGGTATTATCTGTAATATGAACAGTGCATCGCGCTCTAGAAGGGAAAACAAACTAAATAAGTGACATGTAGAATTTAATCTTACTATTAGTTATATATTATATAGATAAGTATTATTTTGGGGCAGATGGTATTATAATAGGAGTTAATACCTTGGAATTGCTCTTGCATGCATATATTTGCAATAATTGCAAAAATACATTTCATTCAATTGAGCAAATGACATCCAACCACAAGTGTCGCAAGCCATATACCAAAGTGATAGAGATCCTGTCTTCAGTTCCAGTTGACCTTTTATCCAGAAAGGTTTGCGCTGCAATAACGATTTGTTATGTGGTATGTAATAAAATGGATTGTAAAGAAAAACTGTAATGATTTTATTTTTACCGTCAATGAGAATTCTGAAATATCTTTGACGTTCATGATTTTGTTTTCTGGAGGAGGTAAAATAGTGGATGTGTCTGGTAAATCGTAGGTCTTTTGAGTGATGATTTCTGTGAGTATGTCTTTGTTTCTTTGAATCCTTGTATAATATGAAAATGAAGTTAAAAGATATATAATACATATAAGAAAATGTAAAATAATTCGAAGATGATTTAGTTTTTAGTGAAACACATGAAATGGAAAATGCACAAGAAATGCATAAAGAGTGAACTGACCATTCTCTAAGCACAGCAAGTTTTTCAAACTTAGGATTAATGAGGATTGAACTATTTGCTTTAGTTGATAATGACATCACTGTTAAGACACAAGCATATATGTAATGAAATTTAGATATTCTGTACAGCAGAAACTTCTGGAAATGATAACTAAATTGAGAATTTTTTACCTTTGAATGATGTGACCTTCAAATGGTTGCCAACGATCAATGGTTTTCTCATAAGGCAATCACTGATTTCAATACCTTCATGGTCGATAAAGTTGTCCCATATAGTCAGAATAATTGCTTGCAATCTGCACATAGAGATATTAAATTTCAGATTAATTTTTATAATAGATAAACTATTGTTTTGTGTGTAAAAGAACCATATTTATTCATACATAACTTTCGTTCACAAGGACAATGTCTTGGACAGTAGCTTCCGCATTCTTGTTGCTTGTAATCTTTCGTTTTGGCCTAATGTCAACAGCAACGCCAACAAATGCTACACATGGAAAATTGGGAAAAATTGTTCATACATGCAGTAGTTGAAAAATCTAGTGTGTAGGAAAATGTTGAAAATTAATTAAACTCATAGTAACTATTACCATTTTCATATCAACATCTATGTAGTTTTGAAGTTCATCGAATGGAGTAAACTGGAAGCATGACTCTACAAGAGGGCTGTGGTCTTCATATTTGATTCTTACAATTCGAGTTGAACCGCTGATTGTCCATTGTGTATGTCCACAAGTTGATCTGAAACGTTCATCTGTGTTTTTCACATATGCTTCGAATCAAGTATTCTTTGATAGCACTAAGGTGTTTTCAAAAGCTTTGATATTCTGAGCAAATATAGTTGTTTGGACTTTGTTTTCCTACATTAAGTAAGAGATGAAATAGAACAGAAAATACGAAATGTATTATCATTTTATTAAGAAATAAATAGATCTGAAGAACCATGATGCTAAGAATATGACCGTTAGTATCCATCAACCGAGAGATGCTGATAATCCCCATTCCTTTCTGTGATGTTCTTGAAGATGTTTTTTTTCTATCTACCACTATACCACTTTACATGTCCATCCCATTTCTTTGGGTGCAATATCTGGAATTAATTTCAGCTTGGATGTCATCTTTATGGAAGGACAACTACATGACAGTGAGAAAGAAACATTGTCAAACTTACAAGTTGAAAGCAAAATGTAGGAAGAAAATGCTAATAAAAGAAAAGAACACCCGTGAAGTAAGAGAAGATCTGTATCCCTTTTTTGCTGTATTTAGTTAAACCTTATGTTGTCTCCTCTAGTAATATATGTGTGCATATATTAGATATAGGTATGCATGTATTGTACAGAGAAAAAGTGACAAGAGTAGGTAGGTGGATGGACAAGGGAGTGGTTAGTTGTGTGTTGACAAGAAATTCAGATTGACTCCATACTAAGTAGACCGCCATACTGTTCTTTTTTTAAACAGTACATGAAGTACACTGTGATGATTTCTATATTTACAAAGGATATCCTTTACATAATCAGAATGCCTACACACGGAAGATTTTTATTTTCAATCCTCACAATATCAATCGTCGATTCAAAACTCCAAACAAATAAAAGCAAAAAAAAAAAAAAAAAAAAAAAAAAAAAAAAAAATGAAAGAAATATATTTTTTACAAAACAACATATGGAAAAACGCAAGGCACTCCATCGACAAGATATCAGTTACCATATTTTCAAATAAGCAAAGTTTAAAAAAAAAAAACAGAAACAAAAAAAAAAACTGATTTTTTCAAAAAAAAAATAGAGGAAATTCAACATCCTGACTAAGAAGAGCAATAACATAAGCACGATCTTCGTAAAATATAATTTTTGAAATTCCCAATGCAAAGCTTATTTCTTTCACTAAATATGCAAAATCGAAATAATAATAAAAATCGATACCTGGAGCTGCTACCCTTGAACTGGTGGACATAGCCACCAACAGTCTTAAAATCTACAACCTGTTGTTGATTAAATAGTTGAAAAAATAAAAAAAAAATAATAAAAAAAACATTTTTTTTATTTTTTGCATTTGTTTTCTTGAACACAAATAAAAATGCGAAATGAGAGAAATTGAAACTAACAGAGAATAAGCCAAATCATCTCAAAGTTTTTCAAATCTTCCCAAAGAAAATTGAAACCACTTCAACCACAAATTCTGGGTTGCTGTCATCTTGTAACTGTGAATATACTGATATCTAAATATGCCTTTATAACACAAAAATAAGACCAAGTCCGGAGAAAACTCTCCAGACTTGGTCCGGAGTTCCCTTTTGTGTTTTTCAGTGAAATTGCAGAAATTGAAAATTAGCATCAACACGCCACCTATAAATTCATCAAATACCAACACTTCAATCGAAGTCCCATAAATACGCTATATTTGCATCTCAAGCAATTGGAAAACTAGATCAAAAATCTATAATTTACAATGACATTAAGAACTCTCGCAGACTTGGTCTGTAGAGTTGCAAACTCTCCGTTTGTGGCTACTATAGAATCTGGAGTTCCGTTCTTTCTTCTTCTATTTGTTTTTTCAGTGAAATTGCAAAAATGAAATTAAAGCATCAATTTTAAAAATATTGAACGCCACCTGATAAATTCATCAAATACCAACACTTCAATCAAAGTCCCATAAATACGCCATATTTGCATCTCAAGGAATTGAAAACTAATCAAAACAAATCTATAATCGACGACATTAAAGAAAAAAAATAAAAATCAAAACTAGGTTTAAAAAGTAGAGGCTCTTTTATATATGTAGGAGTGCCAAAAGTTGAAGGACGCTTAGGGTTGCAATTTTTAAAGGATGTGTGATCAAAAGAAAGTAAAACTTTTGAGGAGAGTTGGCTTTTTTTTTTTCATTTCCTTCGACGGTGAAATTGCCAAAATCGAAATTAATCATTCTAACCACAAATACAAAAACTAATCCAAAAGAGATTGTTTGAATTTGAAATAGATAAATCAATTAATCTGGGTTCAGTTTCTGAAGACATCTCTATGGCAATAAAGAAATAACACAAAATAAAAAATAATACGACATTGCAGGCCTCATAAAACTCCTCAAGCAAAAATTTCCACAGGCACAGAAACCCACTATAGAATTTAAGAAATGAATCCTAGTGACCAAATGGAAAGCGTAAAGAGAACAACACTTAATCACCATTTCCATAAACATTTCAACCCTCGTAAATACATATGTTGCTAAAGAGATCTATCGCAACATTCTAAAATGTGAAAATAAAAAAAAAATGAATAGAAATAATTAGGATAATGAGTATAAAGCGAAACCTGAATGGATTTCTTAAAACCTCGATTGCCATTAAGAACAGCGTCGTCGGGTCTGCCTCTCTTTTTCGCACTATATAATTCCATACTGAAATCAATTCTTTATACCCAAATTTCATATAACAGAAGTAGATATTTCTAGAGAGAAGCTTAAAAAATGATGTAATAGAGAGATAATATAAAATAAAAAAAGAAAGAAATGAGAGAGCGTGAGAGCTAAATTACAATGGTGTGGTAGAAAGGAGAATGAAGATGGAGGGAGTGGAGAGGTTGCATGGTAAAAACGAAAAGGAAACAACTGGGTACTGGAGGAGCGGCCTCACCTACAGGCTACAGAGTTTAAACAAGAGAAAGAGACAAAAAATGAACCATTTCCGTACAAGACGATAGATATATTCGACATGTGTCCAGACGCACGTGTCCGTATTATAGTTTGCTACGTAATAGCGTTTTGACTATTTTTGGTTTATTTTTGGAGACATCATGTATTTTGGATTCATGTGTCAAAATGACGTAAGTATATTATTCATTTAACTAAATATAATTCTATGAATTTTAAAATAGTTATCCACAAATCTAAATAAAGGAGCCAACAAGAAATCATAAATGTAAATGTAAAGGATATTTCTTTGGCCTTTGAGAAGTTAAGATTAAACAATAACGCGAAAATAAGGAAAAGTATGAAACATTTAAGCACTATTGTTGTAATACATAATATGAATTAACAACAGTAGATACTCAAAACTGCTAGCACTGAATATTTAAATACAACAAGTAAACAATATACTAAGTAAACAAAATGAAAGATAAAGTTTCAAGAACGCAAATAGATTAACAAGCTCAACAACTACCAAAGGCAGATCAAATAAAAAGGGAATTATCATAATACGATAACTCATAGTAAATAAACATCTAGGCATAAGAAAATTGTGTTTTGAGATGCCAACAATTTCCCTCCCTCCACATCACACAAAACACGCCAACAAAAGAATGAAAATGAAAGAAAGAAACGAAGGAAAAAATAAATGGGAGGATGGGAGCAAGAGGAATGACAGCAAGCTCCAATGAATTCATTTAAAGTGAATATCTTAGAAAAAAAAAAAAAAAAGACATTTTTTTTTTTAAATTCAATAAAAAAATAAAAAAATTTGAAGTTTTTTTTTTTTTTTTTTTTGTATTTACCATTTAAAAGTAATTATTTAGCTTTTGTGGTGCATCATCAATATGATGTACACCAACTCTTCCTTCAACTGACCAACCTACAAGGATAAAGGACCAAAATGTCACAATATATCAGAACATTCAAGAACCTATAACAATGAGTTAATCATCAACGACATTAAGATTAAATAATCAATTTGATTTCATGCTCCCTTTTTTGTTTTTGTATTTGATTTTAAAAGACTACCATACATTTCTCCACAACCAAGAAAAAATATGGGGACAAAACAGTTCTTCACAAATCAGAGGCAAAAACACACACAACTGTTTCACTGGTAAATTTATGTCCAAAGCATTTACCTGTTAGACAGAAGAAGTAAAAAGTTAAAGAGTTATGTACTTCGAGGATATAAAACGATAATTGTTATGAACCAATAAAGCCATGCACATCAATCCTACATTACCAGACTTGGGGAACAACTCATACACAGTATGAGCAAAATGAAATACCATATGCAGTTACTTACAACAAGGGAGACAGAACACAAATAAAAATTAACCTCAGATTTGAAAAAATGATAAAATGGCAAGTCTCATAGTACAACTTCTCAATCAGGCCGCAATCTAAACAAAATCCAACTCAAAAGTGAAAATTAAGAATTTGTTAACAAAATAGAATGATTATGCAAAATTTCTATCACAAGAACGATAACCCTATATACCGTGAATGACTGACTTCACCGAAAGGACTTCCCAATTGATAATTCAGCAATAGCTTGAACTATATATGTAGGTAGCCATACATGCAATTGAATTTTTCACATTTTTTTTTTTTTTTTTTTTTTTATATATTTTTAAACAAGTGCCTTGTTATGATAAATTATTGAAACAATTTATTTACCACTTGAAGTTCAACTCGAGCATTCAAATTGGTTTCTCCTTGGGCATATTTATGATCCTCGTACATCATTTTATCTTCCAGAACTCGAGCACAACCACTTAGAAGAACGAACCCAACAAGAAGAAACCAAACTCATGGTGTAGATGTAGCAGGCTCGAAATTGATGAAGCAATCTTAGAGAAAGATTAAAAATGGAACATTAATTAAAAAAGAAAACTCCCGAACAAACTCTTGAGTCGACCAAAGAGAACCGCACATATTTATAAGTCCTACCTAAGATCTTGTTCTTTCTAAATTGAGGTAACATATGGGATTTCAACAACAATATAAACTCACTAATAAGTCTAATATGAGAGAAAAATATTTTTGATACCATAAATATTAGTATTCTTTCTCCGCCAAGACAGCAGAATAACACGAGGGTCATGGTAACTTGGTCTATTAGTCGTTGGACATCTTTCTACCACATCTCAGTCTCAGCTATAAGTTATTCTAGATTGAGAATCTTGCTCAATTAATTAATTTAGTCGTCGTTTCAATATATTGACGCGAAAAGGAAACAAAAATTAATTCAACATAAAATGTTTTGTGTGGAAAAAAATTGAACAATGACTGAACGTCAGACAAGACGAAGAAGACATCAAAGAGCATGAGAAATCCTGAAACATAGGCAACTTAAGCATGAAGAACCCTCAAGTTATTTTTTGTTAAAAATAACAACGCAAACATCTCAAATCGAGTGAGAAAATAAATTTTAGATGCTCACAAGTAGGTCAGGTGATCAACTGCTTCACTTGTGGTTTCTATTGATTTGAGTTACAATCAGTTTTCTAGTAATATACCAGTAAATATAGGGGAATCCAAGCCACTAAACATCTTCGGTTGCAGTAAAAAGTTATTAGTTTATACAAATTCATTAGGTCTTATGTATTTAAATGCACTGAAATAACATGGATCGCAATTCTTTAATGGGCCAAATTTTTACCTCTCTTGGGTCTATACCAGAATTCTCAGTCACTTGTCAAGGATTAAACTCTATGTTTCAATACCAGCAAGTCTGTCCTTACTCGGGCTAAATTTGGAACTCCAAATAAGCTTTTGAATTTCAATAAATACGTTTGAAAATTGTATCTTATACTGAACGCAAGCCCACAGCTAAATTTTTTTTTTTTTATAAAAAATGTAAACTTGATAATATAAATAGGAACTCAGAAATATTAACCATAAAAATACTAAAAAGCAAGCTGATCACTGATCCCATAACGGGCGTCGGATGCACTTAACGCCAACGATCTGCCAAAAAAAATATTTTATTTTTATAACTACATTTATCGACATGAATTATCATTTTCATCAATTACTAAAACAAAAATTACCATTTTTTTTTTTTTTTTTTAAACAAAAAGAAAAAAAAAAGTATAAACTGAAGCTGAAAATTGGAAAGCTACAGAGGCGAAATTGGGGTAAAGTTGTTTGGTCTTTGTCTCTTCATTTCTTCGTTCTTCCTTATTCATTATAGAAGATCGGTATGAAACTTGAAACAGTTCAAAAGATTTTGGACAAATCATTACTCGAAATATTTTTTTCAAAAAAAAAAGAATAATTTTTTTTTTATATATTTATATATGATAAAACCACTAACCGGCTTCTTCTTCTTTTCATACAAGAAATAATTCTTTTCAAGACTCAGAAACTGAAGAATTCAGTAAACATACACATCATGATAACACAATTGTCGGCCTGTTAAAAAGATACATAACAAAATTGTCATTGATCTAATCTAATTAAAATAAGATACTATGAAATTGAAGAGTACTTAGTTCTAAATCAAATATAAGAAATAAAAAGACAAAATTAATAAGATAATATACCTTAGTAATCATGCAGAAGAAACTGCAGATAGAACTTCTTTATATACAACATTCTTTGTACAAGTGTAATGGCTTTGCCTATCTTCATCTGGTTTCATAAGAACTTTAACACATTTACTATTTTTTGCTCTTGATAATGCCACATAAAGTTGTCCATGTGAAAATACGGGCTCAGGCAAATATAATCCAACAAAATCAAGAGTTTGACCATGGGCTTTATTTATAGTCATGGCAAAGCATACACGAACTGGGAATTGAGTTCTTTTGAATCGAATTGGACTCATATCATTTTCAAAAGGCATAAATGGTATACGGGGTAGAAAAACTCTCTTGTTTTTATATTGTCCAACAACAATTTCAGCATCGATTATGTTTCGATCAAATCTTTTACAAAGAAGCCTAGTTCCGTTGCACAAACCTTCTGATGGATTTATATTCCTCAATAAAATAATAGGGCAATTTGTTTTCAAAACTAATTCATGCGGTGGAACACCATTAGGAGTTAAAGTATTGAAAAAATCTTCATCAAATGATTGTGCATTAATATTGATTGCTTCATCAAAACTATAGTATTTAATAGAATCACCGAGGAACTGTTCTACTAACATCGCATTTATAAAATCAACATTCTCATTTTTTGGACTTAATATGATTCTATTAATCATAGTCTCACTATTATCTGGATAAGTATTTAATTCAGGGAATACAACATCTATCAACTTTCTTATGGAAGTGGTCTCATTATCATCTGTAATAATCATTTCATCTGGAAATTTAACCATATTGCACGAATGTAAAGGTTCAATCCCATTTCCAACTCGTAGTAAATATTCAGCAAAAGGTAAATCTATTTTAGCTCTCATATTTTGAACTAACTTGATTTTTTTTATAAATGGCCATAAGTATGAATTCACAAGTGTTGCATCAATAATATCCTCTTTTTGTCCCTTAGGAACAACAGGTAATATTTGACGGAAGTCACCTCCTAAAACCACTACTTTCCCTCCGAATGGAACTTTAATCTCTGTTATATCTTGTAGCATCTCATTTAAGGATTCAATAACTGTTTTATTTAGCATAGGAGCTTCATCCCATATTATTAATTGTGTCATTCTTAGTAATTCAGCTAAAGATGATTGTTTACTAACTGAAGTAGTTGATTTACTGTTAACCTGAAGTGGAAGTTTAAATCTTGAGTGAGCAGTTCTACCTCCAGGAAGTAATCCTGCTGCCACTCCAGAAGAAGCAGTAGCCAAAGCTACCATTCCTTTAGATCTTACCGCTGCAAGTAAAGAGCGATACAAAAAGGTTTTTCCTGTTCCTCCAGGACCATCAATAAAGTATACGCCATTGATTTTCTTGAAGACATCATTTAGAATTAGATCATATGCTTTTTTTTGTTCTAAATTTAACTTTGTTTCACTTAACATATCTTCTTCTGAAACTATTATCTCTAATTCGTCTACAATAGTTTTCGCAAGATGATTGTTTTCTTCGAAGGAAATATGATGTTCAACTATTCCATAAGCATTCAAATTCTTACCCGAAAGTTGTAATATTTCATTCAAATCACTTAACACTTTTAATTCGGCTACTTTTGTATCTAAACCTTTGTTCACATAATCTTCTATCATATATTGCTTAAAATGATTCCATAATTTTTGGGGATCATGCGGATCGCACAATGTTAAAATTGTAGCAAACAATTGACGCAATGTTGATGGCATTTGATATTGTGAAGCTTCTTTCAAACACATTTCACAATCAGTATCCCCATTAAGCAAACCATGTAATAATGCAGCCTCACGAAATGTCGAAGCATGAATTCCATTAACATGTTTCAAATCTTCATAAGAAATAGCTCCCTTAACATGGTTTAGCAATTTTCTTAAATAATACCTTTCTCCTTCTACAATATTTACAGAAACAATTCGTCCTATTGAAAAAACTTTATTTTTTCTTTCACACCAGGATCTACATTGTGAATTCCACACAAAATGTTCTGGAAATTCTCTGTATAACAAAGTTCGCGCTTTAAAATTACTAATATTCATACGAAAGTATTCTGTCAACATTGATCTTTTGTAATAATCTTTTTTAACAATTTCTTCTAAATTATCAAATTCTTTGTATGTAATAGATTGATAGTTTTCTAAGTGCAATTGCAGAGCAATAACAGATGGACTCATATCATATAAAACAAATCCAAAAATTCTCCATACAGCTTCAGGTGGAGAAACCCATCTAGCTGATTGGTACATTTTAATTTCATCATAAATAAATTCGGGATCGTTATCATTGACAGTAAAATCAATTTTGTCGTGACCTTTATAAACATATTTATATAAATACTTAACAGCTTGAATTGATGAACATATTTCAACATTAATATGAGAATTATACTTTGTTAATAAGTATGCGTTGTATGGAACAACCCACCTGTTATCTAAGAAATGATTTCTAATCTTAACTTTTTTCCCGTTATTAGGTCATTTATATTTAGGGTAACATTTTTCATCAATAATTGTGTTCTCACTGAATTTTTTTGGATAATCAAATTTACATTTATTTTTATTATTCATACAAACATTGTTTGGATTTAAAACACCGCATGGACCATGCATCATATGTTTAACAACAAGGGAATGTAGGTAAGGATATTGAATCTCATCAGGGATCTCAGCACTAACAAATCTATCAACCAATTCAGGAGCTACAATCTTACATTCATTTTTTAGAATCAGCAAAAAATGCACATGTGGGAGCCCTCTTTTTTGAAATTCTATAACATATATATGTGCGGCAACGTGTCCAAATATTTTCTTTTTCAAAATATCTTCCTTTAACTCTTCAAGTTTTGCTCTAAAAATACGAGCTATTAAATCAGGTCTATTTTGAGCTTCATCATTATACTTCAATTGTTCCTTTATTTCACGCCAATTTGGATTACAAGTCATTGTTAAAAATATATCAGGCTTACCAAATCTTTGGACCAAAGACATAGCATCCATGTAACGTTTTCTTAAATCTCTAGGACCACCAATAAAAGATCGAGGCAAAACGATCAAACGACCAATTTTATTACCTCTTGTTTCACCAATTTCAAGACTATCTACAATTCCTTGATATAATTCAGCTCGAAGTACACTCTGATTATGGCGAAAGTAATCTAATCTAGATGTTTCAATTTTTACATACATGTCAACAACGTATTGCTGTAATAACCTTCCAGAATGTAATAATATTGAAGTTGTTGATAATCTCATTTGTAATTTATAACAATAATATTCTCTACATGATACTTGCATCCTGATTTTCTTATTTTCCATCACTAAATTTTTTTTGAAATAAGGTTAATATTTCATACAAGAATAAGAGGAAAAAAATCAGATAGTAGTCAAGAAAAAAAAAATATCAATAACGTAAAAATTTTAGACATCATGAACTAACCTAATCGTTCTTTCTCAATCAATTCCTCAGGTGACGAAAAGTTAACTGCATCAACAACGTTTTCATTTCCGCAAACAATTTTTTCTTCATTTTTTTTTTGCTTTTTTTTCTTTATTTATTCGCTGAATACCTTGGTGCCAACCTGTTTCACCATAAGGAAATAAAAGTGGGTATTGCAATGGGTCGTAACATCCGTAATAATATTGTATTCTATTGTGATTTCCACCTTTACAATGAACTATAATATCACGCATATTAACCTCATCATCATGATCAACACAAATAGCAGCAACTTGTGAAACAGTGGGTGCATTAAATGTTCTTTGATCAATACTTGGATTACATCGGAGACGAATAGAACGATTTTCTAAATCAGGAATATTTCCCAAAATTCTAAAAAATGTTGTGTACGGATTATTCTCTAAAATTTTCATCAATTTAACAATAAGAGGTTCAACTAACCATTCAGAAAGATTTAATCTATTTTGCACTTCATTATCGGTATCGAAAAAGTAAAGTTGCAAATGAGAAGGACAATTGTCTTTTGGAAGAATTTCATTTATGAAATGGTATATCTGCCCCTGAATTCTAAATGTATAAATACCATTATAGTTTGTACATAAAGTTTTATCATAATTCACACCAAATGATGTCATAGAGAAATTACAATTATAGCTTCGTACCATTTTTCTAAAGTTTAAAGATTCTTCAGAATTTGAAGTAAACAACGTATATAATTCTAGAGGCACTTCACTTGTTTTCAGAAGAATTTGCCCATTTAAACAACAAAATCCCTTTGTTTCTCTAAAAAATTTTAAAGCACCACAAAATTCACAAATGGTAGTTTCAGGTAGCACATAAGATTCTGAGAAAAGATTACTATCATAATGTCGCTCATTTGAAGACCCTAAGAACGAAAAAAAAAATAAAGTAAATATTTAATAGTGTAATATACATGAATATTACATTTTGTTCAACTAATTGTATGATGACAAATTAAAAACACAAATAGCAATGAAAAAAAACATTGTAGAATGATTCTTACCAATTTGTTTTCCAGTATTCACTCTTTTTTCTTTCCACTGTACGTCATGTGTATTTTCTGTTACAGTAGTAATCTTTCGAGCTCGCTTAATACTCGATTCCGTTACAGCCGAATCCACTGAACCTATATTTTAAACGGAAAGAACGAAAACAAAAACTTAATTCACAATAATTTAATTTATAATTGACACAACAAAACCTGTAACACTAAATAAAATGAAAAAACTATAAATCAATCAAGAAAATCAATAAAATATAGATATGGAAACCAACCAGAGGAAACGGTTGGAATAGAGGGAATTTCCCTATTCCATAAAAATGTCTGACTTCGCCTCGATGAACTAACAGATTGCCCACATTTACGTGAATGCTTTTTTCCTTCCATAAAGGCACTGCAACTATTCTATAAAAATAACACACTAAGTTCCTTTAAAAAAATGTACTTAAAATAATACCAAAAGTTAGCCACATAAATGAGAATAAGAGTGAACTTCAGAAAATTGTTTTTGAAATCTAAAGAAATACGAATGTAACAAAAGACTTCCAATTTCGCCATTCTTTACAATCTACAAGTTCGTTGATCACTATTTCCATTCATCATCTAGGAAGTTGTAATATGAGATAGGTCCTTTTGAATTATTAATCTGTAACAAGTTCAGAATATTATTGGTTGGACAAAGGTCAGTTTCCCTGGCATTCTTAAGCAATATATATTCATTGACTCTCCAATGCACATTGCCTACTTAACAACATATGAGTGGAATTAAACTGAGGTTGAATCACGAAACTCAAACTCTTCGAGAGGGTATGACTAATTTATTTATCAATTCATTTTCCTTTTTAACTTTGAATCTCCATTTGACTATATCCTCAGCATATCTAATTTACATTTTCATGCCATATTGATTCCAGGAGTTCCCTTTGCTAAAACCTTTCAATATTATCACAGACATCTATTTAATATTTTGTGGTCTTCATCAATCTAGAAGGCTAGAGTTTTCTAGAATCAAACTGGAATTTAGGTCTCTCAAGTCCATTTTCTCACTTGCCCTGATATAACAAGAAACATATATATCCAAATAATGGGGGACAAAAGAGAAGAAGAAGAAAAATACCTAGAAAGGCCATAAACCTATACTTTTTTCTCAGCTCAAAGAGAAAAAAAAATACTTTCCAGTTCTACATTCATTAGCCAGAATGAACTGATCTCAAAGAATACAACATTGAAAATTAATATTAAACGTAAGGGAGAATGAAGAATAAGTTATTCTTCAGGCTCCTGTGAGATCCATAATACTTGTTAACATATACCACCATCTAGCACAGAAATTTTAAGCACAGATTCCCATATGTATGTTTACATCACCATCATAAATCAATCAACAACAAAAAAAACTATATTAAGCTGTGGTAACTGCAAGAAAAAAGAAAAAGAAAAACAGTTAAGAAAACTCAGCATGTATCACTACATTGAAACCTAAAAAACGGAACGGTTTCAGCTAAAAAAAAAAACTCTTCATTGTATTTCGAAGGCCCAATTCTATTTTGCTCAATGCAATTCTGATTTTAATCACAAAAACTCCAGGATTCAAGAAAAATGAGTAAACAAAATCTACACTCGTTAAAAAAAATTTACAAATGATAAAATCAATGGCAAAACCTAACAAAAACAAACATATCATACCGAGAAAACACTGTGATACCGAGCGAAACCGAAACCGAAACCGGATCTGAAAGGGCGAAAATAATAGCTGAGGAAATATAGGAAATCGACAGCAGAGAAGAAGAATCGAGCGATATTTCTGAGATATTGTGTTGATTTCACAAGATCAGAGGTAAAAATGGAGGAATAAAAAACGGATCTGAAAGGGCTCTAATAATAGGTGATGAAACACAACAAATCAATCGTAGAGAAGACAAACCGAGCGAAATTTCTGCGATATTTGGTTGATTTTACAGTAGCAGAGTTAAAAATAGATGAAATTTCTTAGATTCTTACACAAAATCGGAGGCATGGAGAGCGAGAGAAAAAAGGAAACCGACCGACAGAAAGAGAGAGAGAGAGAGAGAGAGGCATAACGTGGGAAATGAGAGAAGAAGAAAAGGCGTAGGGTAAAGGACAGAAAATATCTCCTCCGGCTCGCCTTTGATAGCTCGACTAGTCGGCTGATAAAAAAACTGGCCATTTGGCGCAAAAAAAACTGGCCATTTGGCTTAGGAACAGTGACTATAAATCCTCCTCTTTTATATATTGTGATAAAAAAACTGGCCATTTGGCTTAGGAACAGTGACTATAAATCCTCCTCTTTTATATATTGTAAAGATAAAGAGCATCACGAGTGTAATTTCTTCCGATCGAGCATAACTAAACTTGATTCCAACCTATTTCATCCATAAGATTCTAAATAACTCCTCAAATCACTGAATCAGTGATGTCTAGTAAGCTCGTGTAAACTTGATTTTTTAATCTTCCTTTCTCGAAAAGGTAAATGCTTGTAACGTTATTACGGTATTTTGCTTGGTAGTGATTAAATATAGAAAAAGAATTTTAAATTTATCAATTATAATCTAATCAGATTAAAAAAAAAAAAAAAGGAAAACAACACACACTTGAATTTACTTATCTTATTTCATTTCACACAATTTTAGGCTAAATAAATGCATTTCAATGTAAAAAAATAAATAAAAAATTGGGTTTGCACCTTGTCTTCGTGCCACACGGAGACACATACCTTTTTTTTTTTTATTCTTCATCGACAACAACAGACACACAACACACAATAGCTCTGGGTTTTTTTAAGCACAATAATCGGCTAAAAAGAAAGCTAATCACTCATTCCAATTTTCTAATTTTAGGAATTCCTCCTCCTCCTCGTTCCTCGTCTGCTTTCCTGGAATTTTCTCGGTCTCTTTCTTGCTATGATGATGGCGGTGATCGTGGCGGTAATGCTGATGGTGGCAGTGGCGGTGGCGCTTTCAAAGTTTGGAAGGTTGGCAAAGGGAATTGAAATCGGGTCTGCCGGAGGGTGGGAAATGGAAGAAAAATCACACAACATCAAACGAAATCGTGTCGATTGACGATAGAATTTGCCGACACGTGTAAAATGCACAGTACATGTCAAAGTGGCTCTTTGAATATCTTCTATATATAAAAAGTGTCTATTAAACGGAATATGTTGGTTTAACGGAAAAACTAACGAAATTTCTTGATTTAACGGAAAAACTAATGGAATTTTTTTTAATTTAATTGGGCTTCAAAATTTACAATTCTAAAGCATATGTAGAAGTATTGGATGTCATGCTCATTTTATAGATACACTTATCTCCAAAGGTTTCATAAACTTCCAATGTGGGATTGTGCATTTTATATATACTCTTAACTCTAATAGTTTTATAAATTTTCAATGTGGGATAGTGACAAAAAAAAAAATGTTAAAATACTCATCAAAATCATTTTCAAATGTATGTCTAATTGACTAATTTGATTTTGAATTACAACTAATTAAATTGTAATATTCACTTTCATTCTTTCATTTATTTAATTTTCAAATTTAATTTAAATTGCACTTGATTATTAATATATTAATGTTAGATATTATTTTCTATAAGTTTAAAATATTTTAATTTAACAAAGTAAACTATTTTAACATATTTATTTTTAATTTTTAGTGTTGAGACTAATTGTAGGATATATAATGAATCTAATTAATAAAGATAGATTTACTTTGAATTATTTTTATGTATTTATTGCATTCGGTTCAACCCCAGTTGAATTCCCACGAATTTCACGTCGGAATCATTCTCAATTGTGAATCAAAATCCTTCATCTCCATTTTCAGATATCAGAATTATCAAATCCGCAGACTTTTCGTATAAATCATATGATTAATGCTCATGTTTAGTTCCTTAATTAATAAAAAAAAATTAAAAATCTTCTAACACTATTTAGCAATATTATAGTATTATATTAAATGTTTAGTAAGTATTATTTTTAAATATTAGATGATTTTATGATACAGTAAAAAAATCTATTTTTTTTATAATATAGGAAAAAACTATTTTTTAAAATAAAAATATATGTAATGTCTTAAAAATAATTAAAATAATATTAAAAATACGAAACGTATTATGATGCTTATTTTTCATATTGACACGCCTAAACTTATGATTCTTGATTCTCAACATCGACGTTTCGCAACACATTACGCCTTTTAGAACATTATTAATAAATGAATGCAAAATGTAAAAAGCTTTGTACTACTACATTTTAGTCAATAGGAAAAAATGAAACTAAAAAAACAAAATGGATGTGGAGATTATCAATTTAAAAATGCTAATAGTTTATTTGGTAAGGTACATTGAACTCAATGAAGAAAAAATATTTATTTATTTAGTTTTGTATTATAATGTTATCTATTATTTTATTATGTACAAAAAGTTCATGATTAAATACAAAATTTAATATAATATAATAGTACGAAACACAAACTTATACATTTTAATTTAGAATTTAACACTATTTAAATTAAAATTAATATATCACAGTGTGTAATTATTTATCAATTACATAAACATTACATCATTAATTATTTAATGAACCAAAAAATTATATATAAACTAAGCAAACGTGCATTGCACGTTGCTTAAACCTAGTAGTTAAGATAAGGTCAAGAGCATCACGAGTGTAATTTCTTCCGATCGAGCATAACTAAACTTGATTCCAACCTATTTCATTCATAAAATTCTGAATAACCCCTCAAATCACTGAATCGGTTATGTCTAGTAAGCTTGTGTAAACTTGATTTTTCAATCTTCCTTTCTCGGAAAATCTAAATGCTTGTAACGTTATAACGATATTAGGTAGCGAAGAAACATCAAGAATTAAATATTAGCCTCGGCTCAACCTGTACACAATTGAAGTGGTCGTCTAAAGGTCTATATTTAGGAAAGATCCCCTATTTTTCTAGAAAAATCATTTTCAATTAATTTGACCATTGCAATCTTCGAGTCTGATTTTTCCTTCTGTAATAATTGAAAATACTTATATTCAAAAATTTATGTATAAATAAATTAACAAAAATATAAAAAGTAAACGTTAATAGCTGAAAACAATTGTCGATAGTGAATAACAATTAGGAAAATAACTTATCCATTATTAAAATTATAAACTAAAAATAATAAGATGTCTTAAATTATCGACTTAATATTCAATAACTTATTGAGAAAATAAAATTTTATGAAAGAATCAATTTTCATTGTTGATACCAACCACTCTAGCGGTGATCAGTGTCCGAAGCATTGTTGTGACATCTTATTATTAGATCTTCTAAATTAGATAAGATTTATCTATGTATTATAATAATAATAAATAATCATCAATAATTATTTCATTATTTTAAAATACTCACTCTTTGATGATTATTTGCATAATAACTATCTCATTGAAATATTGTTTGGCAAAAATCTAATGACAAAAATACCAACAAATGAAACAATAAGACAAATAATTTGGAATAATAAAATTGAAAGCCCAAAAATAACTAACCAAAAGGGAGTGAATTGATTCTTTTTTTCTAAAACTTTATCAAAGAATTAATCTAAATTCAAGCAAGTAAAAACTAAATAGATTAATTTAAATAATAAACACAAATATAAAAGTGATAAGTAAAATGAATAGATGATGCAAACGATATAATTGTGAAGGTTCGATCCAAAGCAATGATCTTTTCACTATGTTGACTGACTTGTGGTGCAATCCAATCATTTATAACGTTTCCGATGACTTACAAATCAGGAACACTAATTCTTATACAATGTTGAGTTTTACGGGATCTCAACACGACCCACAGTATTTAGTTTTACGGAACCTCAATATGACACACACAGTGACTTATAACAAGGAGCGACGATTATTATACAATGTTGATCTTTAAATATTTCAACATGACCCACAATTTATCAAAGTGATTTTACAATGAAATTCATCTCTTAATAAATAATACAAACAAATTAGGTACTAAAAGAGGCTAACACTTTAATGAATAGTAATAAATGATAACTCAAGTGTTGGATGAAATTTTTTGATGAATGCGATAGTCAAAAACTAGATTCAATCAATCAAAGTGTTTTAATGAGAAGACAAAGAGATAAATACAATGTAGGTTCAAAAATCTTCTCAAGAAATATTTCTTTTTTAATGGATGATTGTAATAAATTAAGTACTAAGAGAGAAATAAGCAACTTTGATGAATGTGATGATTTTACGAGTTTAGTTCTATCAATCAATGTTTTAATATAAAGAAGAAGAAGAAAAAAAATTATGCAATGTAAGTGCAAATTGCATAAATTCTTCTTCAAAAATATATCTATCTTTCAATGAATAATTTGTGATAAATTAAGTACTAAGAGAGAAATTAAAAACTTTGATAAATATGATGATTACAAGTTTGATTTAATCAAAGTTTCAATATGAAGAAGTAGAAAAAGTTTATGCAATGTAAGTGCAAAAAATCTCTTAAACATATATCTCCCTTTCAAATTGATATAGATAAATTAAGCACAAAAAGAAATGAAAAACTTAGATAAGAGAAATAATTCAAAAAGTTTGATTCAAAAATCAAAATTTTTGTTATGAAAAAATAAATGAAATGAATATAAAAATGTAAGCTTAAAGAGGGTTTTTCAAATGTTTCTTAAAAAAAATTCTTATAGTTGTTGTTATAAATGAAGAAATGGTATCTATAGCAATCAAAACGCAATAAATTCTGCCAAATCGGATGACTAGTCTGATTGATCGTCAATTTTTGGATGACCAATATAACCATTTGTACAGTCAGAATGATCAAATTTGGACCATTGGAGAGGTCCGGTCGACCGCCCGCCGATCGGTCAACCGTCGATGTTGACTTTTTTAATTTTTTTTGCAAATATGATTTAAGTTCAAGTATTACTTTGAAAGATCAATATTTCTTTTGATCAAAAATATTTTATACAAATAATATGAAATTAATTGTTCGTGCACAAAATAATTTTTGAGCTATTATCATTCATTACTAAAGATCAAAGTGTTATACATTTACACATGATCTTGAAAGCTAGTCTTTAATCTTGTTTCAAAGTTTCTTTCCTGTCGGCTTTTAAACTCTTGTTCTTGATCTTTCTTGACGTTTAACTTTAATGCTTAACTTCAATCTTGACATTCTTCATGAGCCCCGATTTGATAGTCTTAATGTTGATCTTTTAAGCTCTCGTCTCGAATGATTTGATTTGAATACTTAACTTTTACTTTAATCTTCATTTCGAGTCCGATTTATAATGTGTTGACTTTGGTAATACTTGATTGATTTTAATATTGAACTATCATCACTCAAAATCAATTGTTAGAAACAATATTAATCTTATTTGTTATGATCAAAATATCTAAGATGAAATCAACCATATGTCAACAATTTTCCAATTTTTGATTATTACAAACAAGATAATTTTCAGTGTAAGATTTGAACAATTAATATCATATATAAATTTATCATGTAATTTATACTCCCACTATCTTTTTTAAATCAATAACTATACATTCAAATCATATAAATTATTTTCCCTCTTTCCCCTTTTTATATACTCTAAGTATATTATATTTTCAAATCAAAATATGTATAATCATCTCACTACAAAATGTGCAAAATCGTTACATGCATAATCATTCCATCTCCCCTTTTTGACACAAGCAAAAAGGAATAGCATTTAAGATCAACACAAAACTCTCTCTTTTAACATAAGCAAAACTGTAGCACATATAAAAAGGATAATGCGTATATAAGATCAAAACTTTAAATCAACTATAGAAAAATAGTAATATATTCTCTCTCAATTAAGCACAAGAAGTTAAATATATGCAAGTTTAAAAAAAGAATACTCATCACTTATAATGTAAAATATTAATCAAGGTATGAGTGATGAAATGACAAAAGTAAAATCATTTGTAAAGAATTTAAATATATTTCAATCAATTGTACACATAGAATCAATCATATGAGAACATTTAGTATGATTCAATTTAACCACATACCACAAATTCATTGATAATTCCCAAACCTCTTTGAATATATGAAAATTTATTAAGTGTAGAGGTTTAATGAGAAAATCGGCCAATTGATTTTCCTTATTCACAAATTGTAAAACAATATCCCACTTTTGAGTGTTTTTAGAATACCATAGACGTAATATCTTAATTCCACTAAGATATCTAAAGTTCATTTTATGACACTAAAGTGTGATTCTTGATTATTGGGTTGAAATATAGCACATAATCACATACTGAACATAATATAGAGTCTACTTGCACTTAAGTAAAGGAGAGATCCAATCATACCTTGATATTTTGTTATGTTTATGGAAATACCTTGATTATCTAGTTTGATTGATGAGCATATTGGAGAGTTCATTGATTTCAACTCTTCCATTTCAAATTTATTGAACATGTTCATGATATACTTTGTTTGACTTCATTAGTTAGGAAAGGATTGACCACTTTATACTTCAGAGCAGGGGCGGACCCAGCACCTAGCCAGCCCCCGCGGCGGCCCGTGTTGGGTCCGTCGGGAGCTTCAGCTTCTTCAGGTCCGTCCACCGTCGCCAGGAAGAAGAAGAAATGAATGAAGAAGAGAATACTGGTTTTTTTTTCTTGTTTAACAGTTGGGCTTTTTTTTTAAAAAAAAAAAAGGCCCAGCAGGAAGCCGGGCCAGCCCAATCCATGGCAATCCCCACAAAATCAACTACAATCCGTCATTCAATCCTTAAATTGAAACCCACGCGGAGAACGAGGAGCCGAGGGCGAGGGAGGGAGACGACTGCACAAGAAAAACACGAAGCATAAGGTCAGCCTACCAACTCATTCATTCGCCTCATGTTCCGTCCCTTCTCGTTGACTTCCTCTCCATCCGGAACCACACTTTTATGGGCATTGGAATTGAGTCTGATTTGAAGAATCTTGTGGAGGATTATGGATTTGGTTATGATGCGAATGCCATAGATTTAAGGAAGCTTGCGACAGACAAGTATCAGATGAAGGAGTTGAAGAACGCGGGGATGAAGAAGTTGTGTTAGAGAAAGAGGTGGACAAGATCAAAAGAGTGACATTGAGTAGGTGGGATTACACGTGGTTGACTCTTGTTCAAGTGCAGTATGCTTGTGTTGATTCTTTTGTTTCTTATGAGATTGGCAGGGTCTTGAATGCTGTTGAATAAATTGATCGGTAAAAAATTCTCTCTCTCTCTCTCTCTCTATATATATACATATATGAATAAATTGGGTGTTACTGTGTACATTATTGTATTATTGATGCATCAATGGATTTCACAATATATAATTGATTCTGGTTTAACAAATTTGTCTATGTCTATGTGAATGGATCTTAAGGATGATGGTTTATGCCATCAATAGTGTTTTGAATTTTGAGCTTTGTTTGTTTTATTTTGTTGAGTCTCTTGAATTGTACCTTGTAAAAGGCTATTAGCATACTTTGTGGTTTTTGAGAATAAATAGTGTTAAGCATTATGCTTGTTTGAAATTACTCATTTTGCAGGTAAGGGATTGAGGGTTTTTGCCCGTATACTTGGACCTCATGTCTCATGTACTCTCATAAATCATAAACTTTTTCTTTTTATTTGTTAAAGTGATGTAATGTACATTGTAGACTTGTAGTCATTCTAAGATAAAATATTAATAAACGATCTCGCTCTTACGATCGTTGATTGTCGGTCGCCCGGGTTGGGATGGCGGGCTGGGTCCACCCCTGCTTCAGAGGATTCTTCTTCATCTAGTTGCAAATTTGCTTCTTCCTCATGTTGATCTTCAATATCTTTAGGATCTTCCTTATTTTGATTTTGAATTTTATTTGGTCAAAAGAAATCTCGAAACATATATCATTATCAATACCTTTCTCTTGATCAAGAGGATTAGTTTCATCAAAAGTAACATGCATAGATTTTTCAACAATTAGAATTATCTTGTTAAGGACTCTATAAGTCCTGCTAGTCAATAAGTAACCTTGAAAGATTTCAATATCGAATTTTGAATCAAAATTATCAAATAAAGCATTTACAACCAACAGCTTTGAAATAGCCGATATTTGGAATTCTACTTTTCCAAATCTTATAAGGGGTTTTATGTTTTCTTTCGACTAATTGAAACTTTATAAACAATATAGCAAGTAGTGTTAACGGCTTCGATCCAAAAGTATTTTGTTATGCTATTTTCATTTAGCATGATTCTAATCAATTCTTACAACGTGTTATTCTTCCTTTCCACTACATCATTTTATTGAGAATTTCTAGTAGCCGGAAAATTATGATCATAGCCATAATTTTGTGCAAAAATCATTAAATGCAATATTTTCAAATTATCCACAATGATCACTCCTATGGTCATAATAGTATATCCCTTTTTATTCTAAATATTTTTACAAAAATGTTCAATGTTCAAATGCATTCAAAACTTCATATTCTAGGTTCAAAAATGGGACTCAAGTAATTTAGAAATTATCATCAATAATGACGAAAGCATAATATTTACCATTTAAACTTGTAATTCTAGATGGTCCAAAAATATTCATGTGGATAATTCAAAAAAGATTTTGTAGTTGAACAATGTCGCTTTAGTTTTAAAAGAACTATTTACTTGTTTTCCATGCGTAATAAATTTTGTCTTTCTCGAACTTGACAAACGTTTAACAAAATATTTTTTGGAAAAAAAGTAGGTCTATGCTAATATGACCTAATTTTCTATCTCATAATCAAGTATCATATTTTAAACTTGATGAACATTTTTTTCCGCATTCAAACTTAATGTTTATGACATAAACATTCTTACTCGGCTTCATATAAACATCACTTCTTTTGATGTAGTATCTTCAATAATGCATTTGGAAGAATCAAATTTGATATGATAGCATTCATCACACAATCGATTAAAACTGTGTAGATTACGTTTAAAGTTATTTACTAAAAAGACATTTTCAATAAAGGGAGATGAATGATTACCAATAATTTCAATGCCAAAGATTTTGCCTTTCGCATTATCTCCAAAAGTATCATGACGTCATCATTTATTTTGAAGCTTGACAATAAGCTTGATTTCCGGTCATGTGCTTTGAGCATCCATTATCCAAACTTCATTTGCTATTTATTTTCCTTCGTACCTAAAAAAAAACTCAATCTTTGGTCTTTGGTACCCATACATCATTGGGTCATTGATAGTTAGTGTTAGTGGATTTTTGAATCCATTTATAGTTGTCTTCAAAATGTAATTTCTTTTTGATAGAACAATAAAGAGCTACATGTCCATTTTTATTACAAAAATTACATGTAACATTTGAAATAGAAGAAGTTGAAACTTTAACAAAGAAATTTTTGAGAGATTTCTGTTTCAAAAATGGTTTATATCAAATCCCTCATTTATCAAAAACACATTTTTCTTGTCTTAAGTAAATTTGTGAATAATTTGAGTCAAATCTAAAATCATTTCTTGTAAAGAGGGATTTTCCTTAATTAAAGAATCGTAGTCGACTTTTCCTTTATTACAATCATTTTGAATTTCCAAAAGTTTCTTTACCTCATTTTTCAACAAAGAATTATTTTTTTTAAGAATCGAATGATTTAAAGCAAGTTTTTCATCATAAGAGATAGATAATTCATGAACAATTTTCATTCGAATTTACCTCATCATCAATAGCCATGAAACACATGTTGGCAATTTCCTCTTGACTTCCATCTTCTTCATGATCATCATCTTCACTCTCATCCCATGTTGATTGAAGGACTTTATTTTTTATAAATCTATTTATTCACCATTTTTTACTTTCTTTTGGAATCGAAGATTTTTGTGAAAACCTATCCATTTCTTAACAAGAAGAACTAGATAATCAAGTTCTTTATCATTCATATTTTTCACTTGAAGTGTCTTCATCAACTACGGATTTAAAAGCAATTTGACGCATTTTCTCTTCTTTGTTTTTCAACATTTTCTCATTTTTCTCGGTGCGATTTAACTTATATGTCATCAATGTTCCAAAGAGCTCTTCCAATGGCTATGCGTATCAATCTTTGGTGTTTTCTATCAACATTCTCAATGGGTTCCATTCTTCCGAGAGTGACATAAGCATTTTACTTACAAGCTCACCATTTGTAAATTTATAATCAAAACCTTTGAGGCCATTAATAATATCGGTGAAGCAAGCAATCATATCAACAATAAATTAATTCTCTTTCATGAAGAAATTTTCAAAATTTTTAACTAAAAGATTTATTTTAGTTTCTTTCACTTTACTAATTCTAACATGAGTAATTTCTAAAACATGCCAAATATCATAAGCAGAATCACGTGTACTAATAATATGATTAAACTCATTTCTATCTAAAGCACAATAGAGTAGATTTTTGGTTCTAGCATTTAAAGACAATTTTCTTTTATCCTCTTCAATATATTTCTCTTGAGGTTTAGAAATTATTTAATCCGATTTACCATCATCTTTAATAACAATAGAGACCAAATTCAATTACTTCCCAAATGTTATAATCTATTGATTGAATAAATATTGTCATTCTAGCCTTCCAATATTTATAATGAGTACAATTACACGATTTGTAGAATGCCCCTCAAGATTATGAAAAATGTGGTTAGCCATTACTCAAGATTTTGAAATCTTTAAAATGAGCACATTGCTCTAATACCAAGAAGGAGGGGGTGAATTGATTTTTTTTTTAAAAAATTCGAAAAATTAATTTTAATTCAAGCAAGTAAAGACTAAATAAATTAATTCAAATAATAAGTAGAAATATAAACATGATAAATAAAAGGGATAGATGATGCAAATGATATAATTGTGGAGGTTCATCCAACACAATGATCTACCAAGCTCTCGGACACGAACAAGACCTTTTCACTATGTTGATTGACTTATGGTGCAATCCAACCCTTTACAACACTTTCGATGACTTACAAATAAGGAGCACCGATCCTTATACAATGTTGAGTTTTACGTGACATCAACACGACTCACACTTTGATAAGAAAAATAATTCAAGAAGATTGATTCAACAATCAAAGTTTTTGTTATGAAGAAATGAATGTAAAAATATAAGCTTAAAGAGGATTTTTCACATGTTTTTCAAGAAAGCATTCTTATATTTGTTGTTATGAATGCATAGTGAAAGTGTATTTATAACAATCAAAACGCAATAAATTCTTCCAAATCGGATGACCAATATAATCATTTGTACCGTCAAAATGATCAAATTTCGAACTGTTGGAGAGGTCTGATCAACAGTCAGTTCCGATCGTTTGACCGCCACGCTGGCCAATCAACCATTGACGTTGACTTTTTGTTTGAAATGTGATTTAGGTTCAAGTATCACTTTAAAATATCAATCTTACTTTTGATAAAAAAAAAAATATTTTATACAAGTAATATAAAATTAATTCTTTTGATCAAAAATATTTTATGCAGGTAATATGAAATTAACTCTTCGTGTACAAAATGATTTTTGAGTTATTGTCATTCATTACTAAAGATCAAAGTGGTATACATTTACCCATGATCTCGAAAGCCTAATTTTTTATATTGCTTCAAAGTTTCTTTCATGTCGGCTCTTAAACTCTTGATTTTGATCTTTCTTGATGTTTGACTTTAATGCTTGACTTCAATCTTGACCTTCTTCATGAGCTCAATTTGATAGTTTTGATTTTGATATTTTAAGTTATCGTCTTGAATGATTTGACTTGAATGCTTAACTTTTATTTTGATTTTCATTTCGAGTCCAATTTATGATGTATTGAGTTTGACAATACTTAATTGATTTTAACATTGAACTATCATCGCTCAAAATCAATTGTTAGAAACAATATTAATCTCTTTTGCTATGATCAAAATATTGAGAATGAAATCAACCATAAATCAACAAAAATGATGTCTCGTTAAAACCCTATCAAGACAACTCAATGAGACAAAATTTGGTCGAAAGAAAAGAGTACAGCTACTCCTAGAATTTGAAAATTCTTCCATGAAGCTATCCATATCTTGTATATCAATATCTTTAGCCCCTGCTTGAGTCACATTATTTCCACAAAAATGCATTTTTTTGTTTGCTATGATGGAGAATATGTAATTGAAAAAGAAGGAAAAGTTATTAATGTGATGAAAAAATGTGGTTGAAAATAAGTAGAAGAATGTGAATGAAAAGACAGGGGCCTAATATTGAAACTGTTGATGAAGTATGTCACATGTTGTCTTGTATGTTTTTCAAATAACATCGTCTTCATACGATATATTTATTAGCCTTTAATTATTATAGTAACATGATGATTCGAAAAATAGCTCTTGTTGATCTTTTCCCGAGTCTCATACATATAAGAGTATACTTTTTTGAAGGTACTGACTTTGTAGGTTAAGGACATCATTCTATAAAAAATATGCCTCATCAAAACTTTATTTAGAAAAATCCTGTTGGAAAACTTCTAATGAAGAAAAAGAGTATATTATTTTTTTGAATACGTCACAAAAGTTGTCTTATTAAAACATTGCCAAGAAAACTCAATGGAAACTTTAGTCAACAGAAAAATAGTACAACATATATTCTCCGCCTCATGATAATAGCACTTGACTTATATGCTTCAGGCATAAAATCGTTCAATGATAGTATTAAAATCATATAAGATAAGTGACTATAGTCAAATTTATTATATGCATTTCAAATTTCACGCAATGTTAGACTAATAAAATAGAGGTTTGTGATTACATCCACCACGTAATAATTTATCTATTCTCATAAGTTTTCGCGAAATTCATTATGTAAAAAGTGTACATTTCATATTACGACTTTACCTTTTCTATTTTCATTTAACATAAGTATACACATATAAGTGTTCGGAATGTAGATCTGAAACTTTAGGTTTTCTAATAAATTCAATTTGTTAGGATTTCGTCATTTATTTGGACAATTATTTCTTTGATCGATATACTTTGATGAATTTATTTCGATTCCTCGCTATTCATAATATAATGCAATACATCATGTGTAAAGTTGTTGTCGACAACTTTTTCCTTTCGATTCTATTTCTTTTCTCTTGATGACATAACATATTGAAATATCTCAACTTTCAATATATTATGTACATGAACCTCTTCTGAGATTTTATAATTTTTTATGTTTAAATACTCATCAAGAGTATATGTCTTCTTAATGAAACTATCTTTTCTACTTGTTAATTTTTTGTTTAGAGATTTTTATATTAGAATCAAATATTATCACATCTTAGGTGTGTCATAAATTTATCAAACATAATATTAACTAATTTCCCTCTAGGACAGAGACGGAGCTAGGGGGGGCGACCCCCCCCCCCCCCCAACATTGTCCACGGAACACTATTTCTAGTTAATTTGTAATGTATTTTTCAATTTCGCCCCCCCCCCCCACACAAGATTTTGACTCACCCCAAAATTTTGAAATTTTTTTTTTCCATTGATAAATATTGAGTAAATAACTTACATTTTAAAATTCAACATACAAAAATCTTAGATCTAAACAAAAGATCTAATAGTTACTTAAATAAATCAATAGTCAAAATCCAATTCAAAACCTAAGTTCCCAATTCCCAAGCCCAACTAATTAAAATTCAATTCACAACCTGGTTTATGCATAATGCATGTTTAGTTGTTCTTGAATATTTGAATTTAAGAATTAAGTAGTAGGATAGTCAGTAGTGATTGAATTGAACATTGAATTTCAGTACTATTTTGGTACTCAAAATCGTCGTTTTCAATTCTCTTAGTTAAAAAAAAAAATTCGGGGGCCCGCCCCCCTCCACCCCCCGTATTTTCGGCCCCTCCAACTTTAAAACCTGGCTACGTCCCTGCTCTAGGACATTAATTCAAGTTGGAGCATTTAAAATTGACGTGTTAGCTATTATTGATCTATTTGGTCAATAAATACATTTAAATGAATTATCTTTCGAACTTTTGGTTCGAATGATCTTTTGTGAGGATTTAGATGATGATTCATTTGCACATTATTTCTAGCTTCTTAATTCCTCCCCTTAATGTTGAAAGAATTGCTTAATCAAAATTGACAAATCAACAAATTGCTTTATTAAATATCACCCATTTGAGATTATGGTTCAAACTACACATTTCTTCTCAACATTCTTTATTTCATCTCAGTACAATGTGGTGTATTAATTGTACATACATTGCACTACAAATAATTAGATTGAGAAATCAGCTCTTGTCATAAGCCAATTATAATATGGATAACTTGATGTTGGCATGATACATAATAACATTATCTAAATGTAAATGGGAAGTATTGTGTCCTCAATTAAATTAATTGGAGGTGTTTAACAATTAATAGTCTTAAACCATTTATCGACATCTCAACTAACACTTATCAAAATGTTGAGATTTAGTATCATTAGCATTAACAAGACACATCGTTTGATTGTATAATTTGAAAATTTTGCTCATAATTTAAAATTTGAACGGCATTTTTCGCAAACTTCAGGTTGCGAACACCATGCAATCATCTACTGTATGCATCATATTAGATATAAATAATATCTAGATGGTCAACGTGAAGGGTGATGGGACACCATTTATCACCCCGATTAATTTTCAAAAATACAGAAAAATCAATCCTTATTTTAGCTAGTGATCATCAATTTTTGATAAAGAGAACAAATATTGTATAGGAACTCATTGAATGTTTGAATTCTCAATTTGCATCATTATTGATTTAATGATAGTCTAACTAGACATGCCAAACAAGAAAATATAAAAGTTATTGAACTTTTGGTTCAAAAAAATATTTATCAAAATGGTCACTAAAGTTTAAAAAATACTATTACAAACTTTGTAGGTTTCCCTTTTATTTAGTGGAGAATAAATTACTAACAATAGTAAATTTATCCCTTTAAATCACACAATATTGACTATTACGTAATCTAAAAATAATTTTTTTTCCAGGAATATTAATATAAATAATTGCTTTTTCTGAAGCAATTTAATTAAAATTGCAGTTTTCCAGGATCAATAAAATATTTACATTGAAATGTCAAACTTGTGATTCTTAAAAAATAACCACATGATATTCTTCAAGAATATTAATAAACATAAAATTGTACTTGTTTCAAAGCAACACAACATTCTTCAAGAATATTAATTTGTATTAATTGATTCAAACAAATATTCTTCTAAATATTCAAATATTTGAAGCATAATTCGTTCCAAAATAGCAATAATATCTTGCTTTTTCAGGAGTAATAATATGTTATTGTTATTTGTTAAGAGTAATAAATTATGTATGGATTTACTCTTCAACAATAAAAACATAATTTATGTTAGATTTTATAAAAATCAAACTAAAATATTAATTGGAATTATAATGTACTATTTTGAAAGCACGTTATATTTTACTATTATCTTTTCAAGATTAATATGTCAATATTCTTTTGAAATATTGAAAATTGTAATTCTTGTTCTTCAGGAGCAAATAATATTTGTATGAAATATTAATTGTAATGTTGTGCGATTTTAGGGATAACATCAAACTATACTTTCGAAACATTAGCTCTTCAGTAGATATATATTTGTTTTTTCAAAAGTAATATATCAATAATATTATGGGATATTAAAAATTAAAATTCGTGCTTTTACCCAAAAATTGATCAATATTCTTCTAGAATATTAATATTGTAATATCATGCTCTTTTTTGGAGCGATTACTAGAATATTAACAGTGTTGTGCTATTTCAGGAGCACCAGTAAACTATCGTTTAAAAATATTAACTCTTCAGGAGTATATTTTATAATAGAATATTAATTATTTGCATAGTTGTACTTCTTCATGAGCAACAACATGATCAATGTAAATTTTATAAGCAAACATAAAAATATATTTAATCATGTTGTGATATGACAATAATAAATTATATATATCAATACCATAAAATAAGATTTAGTCAATTTATACAATCATATATTTTTTTTCATACAAAGATAATAATCTACATTATTAGTTTCGTCACATAATTGCAATATAATTTTACTTTAATTTAATATGCTGTTAAAATCACTATAAATCATTACTTTTAACAATTGACGTGAATAATGAGATGCAAAGAAATTCAATGGAATATGCATCCCAATATTTGCTTACAGATTAATTTTTCTACACAAACCCTATGCAACTAAATTTTAATGGAATAAAGAAATTATTATATTATAAGACATACATGCAAATTCTTTCATAATATTCAAGTAAACGATAGACACGAAATTTTCAAAATTGAGTGCAAGATATGGAATATTCTAATTGAGTGCCGAATTGGAAATTCGAATGTAGAGACGTATAATATTAAAAATACAATGTGAAATAGAGTAAAAACTTTGGTGTAGAAAGTTTAGATCGCTATTTTTTTAAAGAAAAAATAGTAATTAGATAAAAGCGTTCGCATCAGGCCCTTAATAAAGTGTTATAAAATTAAAGAAATAAAAGAAAAATATAGAGAATAAGTAGAAAGAAAAGTAGAGAGTTAAAAATCAATTGTGTTTTATTGAGAGCCAATACCTCATATATAAGGTCCAAAATAAGGGTTACAATTAGAAATAAATAGATTTTCTAGACTAGATAATGCTAATTTATATATCATGATAATAATAAATACTCATCAATAATTATCTCATTATTTTACAACACTAAATTCTTTTTTATGCAATAAAAAAACGATGTCAATTTGGACCCTCATCATGAAAAAAGGTTAAATAATAAAAAATACACACCAAATGACATCGTTTTGGCGAGAATGAAAATACGAATGATAGTCATCACTGAACTCTTGACGTATAGTCAAAGCATAAGAATAAGTAGAACACCTAAAAAAGAAACGGGGAAGATTATAGCTATTGTCGTTCTAAATTTTTGCCCTTTCCAAAATTTTATCTTCGCTTTTTAAGTTTCGACTGTATGGTCCTCAACTTCTCTTATTTTAGCACTCTTGATCTCCAACAATAGTTCACGTTTACTTTATGTTAATAGGGAAAAAACACCATCAAACTTGAACAAGCAAAAAGATTAATATAAAAAAGATTAATATAAAATGACAAATGTTACAATCAATTGGAAGGGTAATCAACTCATAATGTTCCCACATTACACTGTTATTATGAAAAATGTCATTACTTTTTTTTTTGTTTTGACATTTTTACTCTTATTTTCACGTTTCATTGTGCAAAAAATCATTTTTATCTATTTTCTCAATTAAAGATTGTGAAATGACGAATATACCATGTACTATAAATAAAATAAAAGGAAAATGAAAAAAAATAATTGGAATCATAGTTCCAATCTTTTAAAAAAAGCGCAAATGAGTTCCAAATAAATTGTTAAAAGAGTAATTTAACACATAATGTCATTATCTTTCACTATTATTGTAAAAAATGTTCATACCTTTTTTTTTTTTTTTGCATTTTCATCCTTAATTACACATTTAATTACGCAAACCATCATTTTATCAATTTTCATTTAATTTTTCAATAAAAGCTGTGAAATGACGAATATACTTTCATATTTAAATAAAAAAAAATTAAAGAATTAATTGCAATCATAGTTCTACTTTTTAAAAAATTACAAATGAGTCCCAAATAAATTATTTAAAAATTATTTTTTTTTTTTAAAAATGTGCAAACGAGTCCCAATTAAATTTATTTAAAAATAAAAAAAATTTAAAAGTGTAAACGAGTCCCAAGTAAAATATTAAAGAATTAGAAATTTAATATATATATATATATGTGTGTGTGTGTGTGTGTGTGTGTGTGTGTGTGATGGTATATTAATTATTTTACAGTTCTTTATTGAGAAATTTGATGAAAATGATGGTTTGCACAATTAAAGGTGTAATTAAGGGTGAAAGTGCCAAAAAAAATGAAAGGTGGGGACTTTTTCATAATAACGGTGAAAGATATGGACATTATGTACTAATTACTTTTTAATAATTTATTTGGAACTCATTTCCAATTTTTTAAAAAAGTTTGGGATTATGGTTGTAATTGATGTTTTCTTTTTCTTTTATTTAAAGGGAAATGTATATTCGTCATTTCACAATTTTTAATTGATAAAATAGATGAAAATGACATTTTGCATAATGAAAGATTGAAAGGTTTTCATGTCAAAAAATGAAAGGTAGAGACGTCTTTTACAATTACAATGAAAGGTGACAACGTTATATATTCAAACATTCTAATTCCATTGAATTTTCAGTTTAACTTTTTTCAATAATTTGTTAATTAGTTTGTGATTTAATATTTAAATAATAATAATATTTTCGTTGAAGTTGCCAATACAACATAACTAGCTTCCAACTGGCTTTTTAAATTTAGGATTGCCTACATCAACAAAATGTAAAAATATACATATTTGATTTGTATTTATTTTTTTAACTATAAAAATTATGTCATAATGCTATTGTCATGGAAATAATATTTAGGGATAATTGCAGCAGTAGTATCAAACCTTTCATTTAATAGCGATTTTGTTCAAACTTTTCATTTGTGCCACCAACGATACCAAACCTTTCAAAATGTCTGCAGCTGAAGTCCAAATGAATGATTTCTTTTAGTTTGACCGTTGTTGACCAAATAATTGACTTTGACAATAATGTTGACGGATTGTAAAATGTTAAAATAGTAATTTTACATTTTTAAAAAATGAAATAACCAAAACCAAATAATTAAAATTAAAAACTCATTCCACCCACCCGCCCACCCCACCCTACCCCATCCCAAATTTGCAAATCTGGGTTTGGAACTTTGAGAACACTTCAACAAGCTCAGGAATGGAATCCCCAGAATCGAATGTGCACTGCTGTAATGGCGGTGGCTCCAAGAAACTTTACTTGTACATTTAGCCTAAAACTTCATTTTGATTGACCATGGAATCAGAAACCAAAACTTCATCTAATACAGTTCAACTTCTTCCCACCCCCACACTTATCCCCACCTTTCGTCACCCAACCTCAACCAAACGAACCAAAACCCACCCACATCCATTGTGTCGACGATTGCAATCCACCCCACACACAAGCTGCAGCGACCACCACAAGCACCCCCGCAAATTAGTAGCAAGAAATAGACCTTACCGAAACTTGCTTAGACGTTATATAGAAAATCCTTAAGCCATTTTCAATCTTTTATCTCTTCTTCTCCTCTTTGGTCAAGATAGTCTCTTCGACGGACCATTTCAGCAGGAAATCCATATTTTTATCGAGGAGCTCCATTTCTGATCGGTTGTTAAGTCCAAATCTCTAATCCGATCTACGTAAATCTACATAGTTGTGCAACAAATTTCTGACGCCATGGATTCGATGATTCAAAGAGGTTGATTCCCCATATTTGGGGTGGGGTGGGGTGGGGTGGGTGGAGAAGAAGAAGAAGAATGTGGAATGAGTTTTTAATTTTAATTATTTGATTTTGGTTATTTTATTATTTAAAAAATATAAAACTACCATTTTAACATTTTAAATTAGTCAACATTATTGTCAAAATCAATTATTTGGTTAACTAACGGTCAAATTAATAGCAAACATCTATTTAGACTTCAGCTTCGGACATTTTGAAAGGTTCGACACCGCTGATGGTAAAAATGAAAGATTTGGTACAATGGGTGACAAATATTAAAGGTTTGGGCAAATTCTGCTACTAAATGAAAGGTTTGGTACCGATACTGCAATTATCCCTAATATTTATGTATTCAAGTTATGTTTTCTTAGATTTGAAATTCAATTCGACTATAGTATTTGAAATATGTGGAGGAAACTTTTTTATTCTTCCCATATGAAAATTGAATTATCTAAATAGGACTTTTGAACAATAATTGTCATATCTTCATGTTTTGAATTAAATAATTTGTTTATACAGATCCGGTTGTAGAATAATGTCAAAACTAACGGAATTTCTTAATTTAATGGAAAAATTAACGGAATTTCTTGTTTTAACGGAAAATCTTTTTTCACCACCCCTTACTTTCAAAATTATAATTAAATAATAATAAAAATAAATTAGCTTTTGATAATTCATTCAAACTAAAATATCTTGGAGCTAACTTATCTGAATCGACTTTTTCTCGAATCTGATTTATGTATCTAATTACGATTTATCCAACGAGACCAATATTCATATATTTACGATAACTCCATCAATATTTAAATATTTCACACAAATAAAATATAATTTGATAAATGTATCATTTAGTCCCTAACTTTCAAAATATTAAAATATAGTATATAAAAATTGAATTATATTTTATGAAAATTTTCGGGGTATTACATTCTCACCCCCTTAAAATATTTGCGTCCTCGAAAATTTACCCGTCACTTACCAATACTAAGTCTAACACATGATATACATATATTATCGTAATACATATCATACTTTAGCGATAAAATGAAATGCATTATTACTTTAAAAAAAAAAAAAGCAAAAACTTAAGTCATGCAAAAAGTTTAAGCCTCCGTTTGTTTCTCATTAAAAACCCATAAAAATGAAAAATATAACCGTTATCCATCACATCAATCTATCAATTTTGAATTTCTATTTCTTGTGTGGGGTCCAATAACGGTTATATTTTTCATTCTCATTTTACATTAATGAGAATCAAACGGAGTCTAAGTAAACTCATATTCTTACCCCTTAACATACCTTGAGTTTTCTGTTTGTGATTTTGGGTTGAAGATGACAAAGAGAAGCACTTTATTTAATTATTTATCAATTACATAAACATTACATCATTAATTATTTAATTAACCAAAAAAATTACATCTTTATTAATAACAAATTAATTCTTAAACAAAACTATTAAATATAAACTAGGCAAACGTGCATTGCACGTTACTTGCACCTAGTTTTTTTAAAAAATGTGTAAGATGTGCAAAACAATTTGCCAAAGGGCGCTCTCAAACGTGTTTTCCTATAATATATTTAGCCCTTGTTTGAGCTCTATTATTTGAAAAAAAAAATTAATTAATGTTTTTATAGACTTTTTTTGAAGAAAGTGTGGTCAAAAGTATGGATTTTTTTTAGAGCTATGTGTAATATTATTTTTATTGAAAAAATGTGTGTTTATAAGTAGAGAGAGAAAAAATTAAATCTTACTCAGGCTAAACATGGTTTTACTTTGTGATTCATGAAGTAATGGTTACACAAATCTCTCTTTTCATTTTCCTATCATATCGGGTGAACTACACTTTTAGCCACTCAACTTTCACCAAAATTTTAGGTGGATCACTCAATTTCACTATGTTGTAGACATTTTACTCAATTTCACTATTACTACATAATTCATCATCGCAATTTGTCTGTTAATAAAACTAACATTAAACTCTTATGTCGACTAAGCAAAAGCATCAACTGCTAAAATTTTTAATATCACATTTTTAGGAATGACATTAAATTGAAATCCTCCGCATTTTCCAAAAGTTATTTCAATGTACTTTCATGGTGACAACTCTCCTACTCTCACGATCATACTAATACCGGTGCTGATCTAAGCCCTTATTTGACTCTTTTTAAATTAATTTTTTTTTATTTCTCATACTCATTTTTAATCACACATTCGCATAATAAAATATTCTGCATGTAAACTCAAAATTTTTCTTACTTTTTAATCACACATTCTTTGAAAAATCACTATTCAAAATATTATTTTCCAGCAATTTCTTTTTGCCAACACTTGTTTGTGAAAAAGTAGCCTATTGATTATGAACCACCGACAGTTTGCTAATTATTAAGTTCAAGTGTGGGTGGAACAGTAACGGCATGTTTGAGCCCCATTATTGGGGTAAAATGTATTTTTGAGTAGTAGATTGATAGAGAATATGTGGTTAAAAATGAAGATTTTTTTTTTGAATTACGTGTAATATGATTTTATTGAAAAATGTGTGGTTAAAAAAAATATAGAGAAAAACATATTTTGAAAAAAAAAAAATGAGAATCAAACAAGTACTAAATTTAGGCCTTGTCTAGGAGAGCTTTTTTAATCCAAAAAAATTGATTTTCTAACCGTTTTTCTAGCAAGTGAGTCCCATATAGAGATAGAATTCGACTGCCTGGTCATTCCCCCGATCTGAAAAGCAATCAAAAGTGGCTGGAAATTAGAAACAGACAGGGCTTACTAAATGTGGTTGGACTGAGACATCATGAAATTGAATTTGAATGGCTCCATTGGAGCAAATTAAAATAGAATGACGTAATTGAGATTTTAACAAAAGTCAAGCTACCACATAAAGAGCAAATAATGCGCCCATGTTTTCAGCTGGAATTTTCCTCTTTAAATAATTATAGATATAAAACTTTTGTCAACAACCGGTTATTAACCAATTAGACATCTCCACGTTAACGTTTAGGTTCGGCAGATCGGTAGGTTCGGAAGATTCTCAAGCCTGCTGATTCGCTGTACAGGTGGAGCCCATGTAGTAGTGCATGTGGACCGTGGACACACCTTCCAATATGCGCTGGACGTGAACCTAGTTCTCCCTCCAACACAAGCCTAATTTTGATGGATAATATCGATTAAAATCTAAATTTTAATTTAATTCAAAGTTGATAATTCATTTTAAACATATATTTTTATGGATTCCACAATTTTTCAACCCTATATTACATCAATTTTTATAAAAACTTGATTATAATCCCCACCAAACAAGAATTTAGTATAACTTGTCCTTTATTATTATCTAATTCCCTAGTATGTTTTTCATCAAAATCTTGTAACCTTCAAACAACAAAATCTGGTGTTAAGCCACTTGTATATAATAATGTTGCTAGATTATTGTCAGGGAGACAAATGGCTTTTTTTGATTGGATGTTGGCAGGAAAAAAAATTAAAACGGACCAACTAAATGTTGACACTTGACATCTCCGTACAAAATCTTGCAAAATCCCCCTGTACATCTAGTAAAGATTCAAAATCTTTGTGAAAAGTGAAATCCTTTTTTGTTGAAATATGCTATGAGTACAGAAAATTCAATAGGAAAATTTACAGAAAGACACAGACGCCCTGTTTCTGGGTCTGACTTTGATCTGGCCCAATAGCAAGTTTCAATTTAGTAATCATTTCTAATTGGATCAACAACTCGAACTCGTTTGTTTGATTTATTACTTTTACGCAATTTGTGTGCTTACGGTACGTATTTTCTAATGAACAATAATCCGACGTCATTTTTATAGTTTAGTAACCAAAATTCGATCACTTCAAATTTCAACGAGCAATTTAAAACTTTTTCAAAGTTTAGTGAGCATTCGAAAATATTTTTCAAAATTTAGCGAGTAATTGAAGATGTGACAATTTGTTAACAGCGTAACGGGGTGCCACATGTGCATTCCGTTAAATACATTGCTAATTTCATCAACAGTTTGAAACGTATGTCATGTCAGCGAGTAACGTACAATGTTTGGACAAGTTTAGTGATCGAAACTCCATATCTTAAACTTCAGCGAGCAATCGAAAACACAAACATAAGTTCAGTGACCATTGAGACAATTAATTAATTTGATATGGAATTTGGGTTTTAGATGATTTTTTGTTTATTGATATGAATGTGGCCTAATGTTTTTAATGTGATTTTTAGTTGTTGAGGAGATTGAAATTGATACAAAGAACCATTAATTTAATTTCCCATAAGAGTTTCATCGTCAGAAAAGGTATATTCAAGTTTTAGTAACTGATAATATTAATATTTTGACGTTCGAGTTAAAAGTATTGTATAGTGGTGCTTGGCGACATATAATTAGGGTCTAGGAATTGCACAATGTGAAAAAAAAAAAAAAAAAAAAAATATTGAATTGGAAGGTTTTTCAATTTCAAGCTGCAAAAATAATTCAAGAGTTTAGCTTTGAGGTTTATTTCAGATGAAGGTTCTAATCCTGAGGTGCTGTAAACTGAGCAGTGAGTTTATGGTTGACTGCGTTTTGTTTTGACCTTTTCTTCCTTAACAAGTATCATTTAGTTTTCGTTTGATCTTGGTACTAACTTACATTGAGTGCATGTTCTGTCAGATGTACTTTATACAGAGTAATTAACTTTTGAAGACAAATTTGTAGACTCCTTTTTAGGTATGAGTGTTGGTGGATCGGTTTGGATATCTTGATATTCAAACCACTCATTATATTTTGAATATTTCGTAGGTGAAATCATTCGCGTCCATGTAATTATTGGAACCAAATGCGAACTCGAACCATCTATTTCGATTCAGGTTCGATTATACCAATAATATTTTTCAAAAAATTCGTGAACTGACAATATAAATTATATTTTCAATATCTAGCAAATAAAAAAAAAAAAAAAAAACTCCACCAAGTATATATTTCAATTTTTTTTAGTCCACTGCAAATGTTACAAAATAACATCCACTTCGATTGTGGCTCTACTTGCTGTGCCTCAAAAAGGGTTTGAGTGGGCAGGCGTAAAATGCTATTAGAAGTTACTACGAACGAAAGTGATGTGATTCAAATCAATTATTCAAATGAATGAATCTGGTTAATTAGAATACTTATTACTTTGGGGAAAAATCATAGACACCTCGATAATATATAATAATAATTCATTTTATACTACTAAAATTACTACATAGTACCATAAGAAGACCAAAATTATATTTCATTCTCATTCTTCTACTCATTTTCAATCATACATTCTTCAATAAAAATAACATTTTTCATCACATTAATAATATTTCTTTCTTTTTCTACCACATATTCATCATCACATCACATAAAAAAATGTATTCTCTCCTAAAAAATGTGCATCAAACACACTCAAAAAAGCTTTCCATTTTCATCGGAGACAAAACAAAACAGATGCATTAATTTCATACGCTAAATATAGGAAATTCAAATTGCTTCCCACGATACTATTAACAATTCAAACGAGATTACTCATTACCGACAAATGTACGAGGTTGGCTTTTGAAATTTCTTCACCATTCGTGACATCTGTATTCGTTATTCGATTGATTTATCTTGCAGAAATTTTTTTACACTGATTACGGGTAACTGTTTCAATCACTAATCTAATCTAAATTACTTTTATTCTGGATATTTCATTGATGTGTTTCTGCTTTTGTGAAATCTCATTTGAAATTGATTGTTATTCATGTCCAGTAACAATGCAATTTTGACAATTTTATGTATTGCAGTTTTTGAAAATGATCTTTTTGTGTATAGAAATAAATTGTCATAGAAATTATACATTTTGTAAATTATGCAAACTCATTTGTTGATATTGGAACACGACCAATTCATTATGTAATCTACAGCTGTCCAATTGTCCAACCTCAAATTAAAATTTACACATAGAATAAGAATGAAAGAATTATGATTTCTCTTTTCTTGTACTAACAACGAATAATGATGTGTGTGTTAGTTCTCAAACTCTATAAGCCTATTAACAGAAGTCCAAGTGGGCTAAGTCTATCTCTTAAACTTAACCAGATCCAATATTTAATTAATTCGATTTGGTCCATGAATTAATTAATCCAATTAATTAATTCGGGCTTGTTAACAAGCAACACAATTAATTAATTGTACAACACTTAATAATTAATTAATTGGTAAATTTCATTCTTCTAGTTCTCCTTTTATGTATAACCCATCATGTTTACGATCATGATGTCTAACGACGTGAATTATTATTTTGATCCAAATCAAAATTGATAAATTAAAATATACATTTTTTATTTATCATCAATTCACATCCGTCGTCCCAAATTGACATATAGTAATGTGTCAGGACAATACATGTGACGGAAAATATCACGTGGTATGACAAAACAAAACTTATTCGTTTACCGTGAAATTATAATATGTTCGTCAATATAATCTGATCAATTACGAGATAGGGATATGAATCAAACTCAATTATCGATCATATCATTCATCTCACTATTAAGTCAACGTAAGTCGAAAACTCCTTTTCGAACTTATAAGTACACCTTGACCAAAGATTTCGTTATTACCTTAATTGAATAAAATGTAGATTATAATCTCTTACTATCTAAAAATGACGAAATATTTATTGATCATTCACAATTTTCATATGATTTTTGACATATCCGAACGATGTCGTATTAAAGACATTTGGTAGAGCAGCATCCAACATCACCAAACAATAACTCTCCTCAGATAAGGTACTAAGATGATTTCAAGTCAGTGAATCAATTCCACTACCGAACGTTAGAGATTAACCATTGATACTCAGAATGTTATCTACATGAAATCTCCCCTATAGGTCTCTAATTTTTTATTCTATAACAAAATATCTATGTGTTCATTTAAGTGCCACCACACTTGAGCTTGTAAGATCAGCTACTTACTTTACAAGTAATAAATGCTACACGTGATGGTACATCCGTAATAACGATATGTGTATCTCGTTATTACTTACGACCACGGATAATTTAAGATTCAATCATATTGCAATTTGTATCTCACAATAACAACTCTTTGAAATTAAAAAATTATTAAAACGTAAATCTGCGTACTCTATTATTTAATATAATTTATTAGAAAATTTATTTAAATAAATAGTAGATCTTGCCAAAAAAATGCATTAAGCCCCTGTTTGTTTCCACTACTTTCAACAACAAAATGAGAAATTTGACCCTTTTTTTAAAAAATAATGGGGTCCACTCACTCACAAAATGGTTAATATTGCGGCTAGCCACTATTCCAACGGTAAAAATTCTCATTTTTTGGGTGAAAGTGGAAACAAACAGAGGCTAAATATATTAAAAGTATTTACAACCTAAATTGATTGGATTTAGGGAATAACCCTTAAAATTCTCGCTTGCAATAGATCCAATCACTTATGTATCTAATACAATAAGCGTCTACATGACGATCATGTTTATACCGCGACAACGATTTTGTTAATGGATCTGCAATATTATCATTTGTAGGAACTCGCTCTATCTTTACGTCATTTCTTTGTATAATCTCTCTAATGAGATGGTACCGCCTCGTCACATGTTTAGATCGTTGATGAGACCTTGGTTCTATCGCTTGTGCGATAGCTCCATTGTTATCACGGTATAGAGGTATGAGATCAACACTATTAGGAACAACTCCAAATTCATTAACGAACTTCAAGACCCAGACAGCTTCCTTTGCTGCTTCAGAGGCAGTAATATACTCAGCTTCCATTGTTGAATCGGCAGTTGTCTCTTGTTTGGGACTTTTCCAACTATCCACTTCGTTGTTGAGAGTAAACACATATTCGGATTGATATTTTCTATCATCATTGTCAAACTAGAAGGTAGCATTGGTATATCCACGAACTTTTAATTCATCTTCTCTATATATTAAGAACAAATCTTTGGTCCTTCTTACATACTTGAAAACGTTCTTAACTGCTGCCCAATGTTTCTCACTAGGGTTTGTTTGAAACCTGTTCGTAACACTTAGAGCATATGAAACATATGGTCTCGTACATTTCTCTTACATGATAGATCCTATTGTTGATGCATAAGGAATCTTATCGATACGATTCCTCTCATTATGTGTTTTGGGACACATATCTTTTGAAAGGTAAATCCCATGTGACATGTGACATAATCCTCTTTTAGATTCTTCTATGTTAAATATTCTCAAAATTTTACCTATGTACGAAGACTGGAATAAGTCTAGCAATATTTTAAATTAATTCCTAAATTACAAGCTGCTTCTCCCATATCTTTCATAGATAAATTCTTTGACAACTACAATTTCACCAATTGAAGCATTAAGATATTATTTCCCATTAATAATATGTCAACTACATATAAAATCAGGAATACAATAGCGCTCCCACTTATCTTCTTGTAAACACTATTAGCCCAAGAATAACTAACCAAGAGGGGGGGTGAATTGGTTTTTGAAACTTTTTCGACACTTAGTCTCAAAACTATTCAATACACAAGATATAAATGCAAAGTGTAATATAACAAGTAAATATACAAATATGATAACTTAATTCAAGTATGGATATAACACAATATAAATGACAATGTAAAGTAAAGTGCAATAATGTAAAGATAACAAACCAATTTAATGTGGTTCGATACACAATGTGTTCTACGTCCCCGTTACCAAGCTCTCCGTCACGAGTAAGGCTAAATGCACTATAATGGTAACTTACAACAAGGAGTACCAATCCTTAAATGACTTACAACAATGAGCACTTATCCTTAGGTGAGTTACAACTAGGATCACCTATCCTTAAGTAACTTACAACAAGGAGCACTTATCCTTAAGTGACTTACAACAAGGAGCACTTATCCTTAGGTGACTTACAACAAGGAGCACCTATCCTTACAATCGAGTTTTCACAAGGCTCTCGAAACCGTCAAATATAAATGATAGTTTTACAATTGAAGAAACTCTCTTAACCAATGATATAATCAAGTTAAGTATTTGAGAGTTAGGATAATACTTCAATAAATATCAAATAGTAAAGCTCAAGTGTTAATGTTGTAAACTTTGATGAATGATGAATGATAAAATAGTTTGTAATTTTTTATCAAAGTTTCCAACCAATGATCTCTCTTAACAAATAATACAAGTTAAGTATGAAGAGAGATTTTACACTTTAATAAAAGTGTTGGCAAATAAAACTTCCACAAAAAAAATGAAGAATATATGAGATTGTGAGAAGTTCTTTGCAAAATAGAATTCATGATAGAATGGATAAAAACTAGTTTTGATCAATCGAGGAATTCTTTGTATCAAAATTTCCAAACAAATGATCTCTCTTAACAAATAATACAAATTAAGTATGAAGAGAGATTTACACTTAAATCAAAGTGTTGGCAAATAAAACTTTATCAAGAATGAAGAATAGATGAAGTTGTGAAAAGATCTTTGCTAAAAAGATTTCTTGTTAAGATGAATTAAATAAGTTGAATCAATCAAGAAATTCTTTTGTAATAAATGAAATAAAATTTAGACTCAAGTAATCTCAATGATTTCTAATAAAAAATCTCTTGTAAGTTGGTTGGATTGAATGGAAAAGAGTTTGGTATTTATAGAGCAAAAATAGACACTCTCGGGTAAGTTTGGTTGAGCAAGTTCGGTCGACCGGAATGTTCGGTTGATCAAAATATAGCCGTTGCAAATCAGACCGTTATAATTTCGAAACGGGGACTTTCGGTCGACCGGAACGAACAGTTTTCAGTATTTTGATCATATCTTTCTCTCCCGGTATCCGATTAAGGTGATTCAAAATGTGTTGGAAAGTTAACTCAAAGATATACAACTTTGCTTCAGAAATAATCTTCAAATTAGATCATCTTCCATGTCAGAAATCTGTCCCAATATGAGATTGAAAACCGAAGTATAACTTTTTGATTGAAAGTTGAAGTGTGATCTTTTGAGTGACGTTTGAAAATGATTTTTCAAGGTTTTTGATATATTAGAAATGTTCATTTTTCCAAGATCATGTTCATGTCAAAACAATTTATGCAAGTGATGAATTTATGAGAAATACTTGAGCTTTATGCACTTGCTAAATATTGACGAGTTATACCTTTATATATATAAATGAGGTTCGATAAATAACTTTATCTTCAATGTTCTTGATCTCTTCGAGCCTTTCTTGGATTGTATCTCGAATGATTTATCTTGAATGCTCGTTTAACCTTCACTTGTACTTCATTTGAGTGTGAATAATAATCTTTATAACTTTGAAGGCTTAAACACTCAATTCAATTTGTTAGCAAATAAGATGGGCTTATTTGTTATAATCAAAACATTAAGATCATGATCAACCATAGGTCAACAAACACACGGTTCATCTCCATTCTTAATAAAATCAAACCTTTTTATTGTCTCATCAAAACAAAAATTCCAACTTCTAGAGGCTTGCTTTTATACATAAATGGATCAATTAAACTTGCATACATTGTTGGCTTCTTTGAATTCAAAACATTTAGGTTGTGTCGTATATACTTTCTCTTGCAAGTTCCTGTTAAGGAAATCAATTTTGATATCCATTTTCCATATTTCATAATCATGATATGCAGCTATTGCAAGCAAAATTCGAATGGACTATATCATGGCTACAGGCGAAAATGTTTCATCAAAGTCAACATTTTGTCTTTGTTTATAACCTTTTTCCTAGTGCCTTGCTTTATATGTATCCATGTTTCTATTTACGTTGACCTTTTTCTTGTAAACTCATTTACAACCTATGGGTTTTATCCCATCAGAAGGGTCGACCAAAGTCTAAACCTTGTTTTCATACATTAAGTTCATTTCAGATTCCATGGCCTCCAGCCATTTCTTTGAGTCAGTAGTTGACTTTGCTTTTACGTAATTAGTAGGTTCATCATCATCGATTAATAATACTTTATTAGTAATCGTGAACTCGTACCTTCTAGGAGATCGAATGGCCCTATTTGATTTACGCTGAGCTAGAGTGTTCTCATAAGTTTCTATGTCCTGGTCAAGAATTTGTCCCTCAACAAGCATGGAATCAAACTCAGGTCCATCTAATTGGTCAACATAATTTGTAGATTCATGAACTTCTTCAAGTTCTAATTTGCTCTCACTACTCTATCATATAATGAACTATTTCTCTACGAATGTAGTACGTTTTGAGATGAACACCTTCTTCTCAAATGGATTATAGAGTTGATATCCAATTATCTCTTTTGAATATCCCACAAATATACATTTATCGGATTTAGTCTCAAGTTTATCCGATTCAGTGTGCTTCACATAAGTGTTACAGTCTCAAACTTTCATATGAGATAAGTTAGGTCTTTTGCCTTGTCATATCTTGTATGGAGTTTTGTCAACCAATTTAGATGTGACACAATTTCGTGTATAGCACGTAGCAATTCGTGCATGACCCCAAAATGATTTTGGGAGGTTTACATGGCTCATCATCGATCGCACCATATCTAATAAAGTACGGTTCCTCCGTTCAGATACATTATTATGCTACTGTATATATGGCAGAGTCAACTACAATAGAATTTCATTCTCTTTTATATAATCTAAAAATTCTCCACCTCGATATGATCTTAGTATGTGATACCTTTGCCTATTTGGTTCTCTATTTCAAACTTGAATTCTTTGAACTTCTCAATTACTTCATGCTTCAACTTCATCAGAGATACATAACTATATCTAGAATGATCATAAGCAAATGTGATGATGTAAGAGAAACCACATTTAGCGGTGATTGACACGAGTCTAAGACATCAATATGTATTAGCCCTAATAATTGTGCAGCTCTTTTTCCCTTTCTAGTAAAAATAAATTTGGGCGTCTTGCCTTGTAGGCACGATTCACATTTGTCAAATGATTCAAAATCTTTTGACCCCAAGTATCCATCTCAATATAACTTGGAAATGTGTCTCTCATTTATATGACCTAGTCTGCAATGCCAAAGATATGTACTATTTAGATCATCACTTTTATGTCTTTTATTTTCTATACTCATAATCGATGACTTAGTATCAAGAATATAAATACCATTTTGTAATACACCACAACAATAAAAGAACTCATCTCAATAAAAAGAACAACGATCTCTCTTAACATTAATTGAAAAAGTGTTCATGTCCAAACATGAAATAGAAATAATGTTTTTAGTAATGACGGGAACAAAATGGCACTTTTCTAATTCTAATACTAAGCCGAAGGCAATGGTAATAAGTATGTTCCTACAGTTAACACAACAACTCTTGCTCCATTTTCCATGCGCAGGTCAACTTCTCTTTTCTGCATTGGTCTAATTTTCTTTAGTCCCTACATATTTATACAAATATGAGATCCACATCCGATATTTAATACCCAAGAAGCTAATGAAGTATACATATTAACCTCGATAACAAGTATACCTGAAGATGAAGCTTCAGAAGACTTATATATCTTCAAATTTCTGAAGCTTGCAAAGTAAGCCTTGCAGTTCCTCTTCCAATGACCTTTCACTCCATAATGATAGCACGGGTTATTAGAGTTGTTATTGTCCTTGTTTGCTTTGAATATTTTGTTATTGCTCTTACCCTTCTTGAATGTTTTCTTAAAACTTCCTTTAGTCTTCCTTTTATTGCCTTTAGAAGATTGAGTGGCTAAGACATGCCCACTACTAGCTTTAACATTATGCTCCATAGTCTTAAACATGTTCAGCAACACAGGGAGTGTGCACTTGAGCTTATTCATGTTGAAATTTATAATGAACTGTGAATAACTCTATGGCAGAAATTGTAGAACAAGTCAACATTTAGTTCATGGTCTATGATTGAACCCAATTGAGCCAAATCCTTAATGAAGCCAATCATCTTCAACACATGAGCACTGATTGAAGATCTTTTTGCCATTTTGCACCAGTACACTTGCTTGGAAATCTCATATCTTTCCACACATGATTGTTCATCATACATCTCCTTGAGATGAAAAATTATGGTGTAAGCATCCATACCCACACGTTGGTTTTACAACTCAGGTGACATAGCTACAAGCATCACATATACTGCAATATTATCATCACTGTATTTATTGTAAGCAGACACCTCTTTCTCAGTCTAGCCCTCAGTAGGTACCTCAGGAAAGGGCTGCTCAAAGATATATCAGTTTTCTCATGCTTGAGAACAATTCTAAAATTGCGGTGCCAATCGAAAGTTCGGCCCAGTATGTTTGTTAGCATCTAGTATGCCTCTCAAATTCGTATGGTTACTCATGATTCAAAATTGTAAATGACGAAAAGTAAAGAATTAATATGTATTAAAATGCATTGCATGAATTTAATATGGATTTTAATTAAATTAAATACGTTCCCGCCATTTAAAATGAATTTATAACCCTCAACAAGCCTTAATAAAACATTTGGGTAGATAATATTATCAATTATATCTCTATACAACTCCCAGATCATTGAGTTGACAATTCTTTATCTTCACACATCTCATATTTTAGCTTAACACGTCTCAAATTTGGAAACAGAATAGAATTGTTACGTCTCTTCCAGCGAAATTCCAAGAATGGCCATGTGGCAACCACGAAGTAAGAGAACCTAGGCACACATTCCGCGTCATCCGCTCATGTGACAATTTCTATCGAACCTTTATGAAGAGGTTGAACCCCTATGAAGGGCCGAACTCTGGAAGAGACGAGGTAATACGGGGAGCGACAAATTATCTTTTGTAGAAGATCTTTTATGATTGATTGCGTGATCACTCATTGTAGCAGTCACTTTACTAACTCAATATGTCAAGTCTAATCCCTACAACCTAGGCCATAGGTTTGCCAATGGTCACAACATTAAATGCGCTTGAGCCTATTTTTATGCCTTAAAATTGAGGCTCAAGAAGAAGCCCACGCTTCCAAACGGAAGCACTATGTAAGTGGCTGAAGCCCTAAAGCTGAAGCATAGGCAAGTAGTTAAAGTCCTGAGCCGAAACACTATCTGAGTAGCTGAAGTTTTGTAGCCAAAGAACTATACAAGAAGTCAAAGAAGAAACCGAAGCTCTTCACACTGAAGACCTTCAATATAAAGCTCCATTTGATTGAAGCCCTTGATGTCTTTTAAGATGTTCTGCAAACAATTTTTAGGAATGATTGATATAACATATGTAATAACGAATGTTAGGATTGTTGTCTAGAGTATAAGGTGGTTAACCTGTTGTCAATGTATTAAATGCATAGCAGACCGAGTGACGTGAGGCTTCGACCTAGGAGATAAGGTCACGTGGTTCTTATCCAACGACTATCATTTCGGCCAGAACTCTATAAATAAGCAACTCGTGTAACATTTGAAGATAATGCAACTCTTTATACTAGAAACCACATTAGGTTTTCTCTCTTACTTATTCCATATTTATTAGCTTGATTTTAGTTTGTTTTTATTTGGATGGAGTTGTTTATGATTGTTTGTTTATATGCAATCATTTTTTATCATATTATCAATACTCGAATATTTTTGTCTTGTATCGTAGAGCATCTCCCACATCCATAAACGTCATCCCTTTTCGTTCAAGTCTCTGATCAAAACGTGTTGAAATTTGTTTGCGTGGACACGAGTGAGATCGACATCTATTGTCCATGTAACTATTATAAAAAATGGGGTCAACACCTATCATTAACAGAATGACGCCTATGATAAAGTGCATTGGCTGTTAAAATGAGGTCACGTGTCTTTTCATCCAATTGTTATTATTTTTCCCCTTTTTACTAGAAAAGCTCACACATTGCGTCATTTGAAGGTAATGCAATTTTATACACTCAAGTTGTGACTTTGCTCTTTATTACTCTCTATACCCTCCCGAATTCGAACGCATTTTACTAGGGGCTCACGTCTTAGCACATCCCATACTCAAATACTCACTCATATATAAATTGAGTTAATCGCCGAAGTGCTCATGACCGTCTCTCCACCATCGAAGAAGACCACGTGCTTTAACAGTTTGTCCAAATATGTAGAAAGAGCTATGTACGTAAGAAGAGCTATAATCTTTGCCCAAGTCACTCCCACAAAAATAAGGCCAACAGATTGGCATCGTCTACCGTGGATGAACTATTCACCATATAAATAAGTCTAATAGCCTCGGAACGAGATGTGTGAAACACCCTAAAGGGGGCCCACCTTAATACCTACAAAGGTAAAGCTCCATAGATTAACCATGCACTAAAGAAGAAGCATTTAACATGGATGAACCATTTACCATATAATGGAGTTTAAACGCTTCTAAATGAAATATACGAAACACCCCAAAGAGGACCCACCTTGATACCTACAAAGATGGTGCCTTTCATGGATGAACCATCCACCATGGAAGAAACCTTTGACATGGATAAACCATCCATCATGTAAAGAAGTTTAATCGCTTCGAAAGGAAATATGTGAAGGACCTAAAGGAGGCACACCTTGATACCTACGAAGACGAAGCCTTCTACGAATGAATATTCCATTATGGAAGAAGCCCTTGGCATCAACGAACCATCCACCATACGAGGAAGTCAAACTTCTTTGATAAAATGAAGTATAAAGTGCCTCAAAGGCTAGCTCTTCACCAACAGGCTTGCGCTCGTAAAGAGGCCTCGCCTCGAGTTCAATTAAGCTTTATTAAAGGCTACCTCTTCACCAACAGGTTCATCCTCATGTAAGGGCTCGTCCAAGTTTAGTTCAGCTTTATCAAAGGCTATATCTTCATCAATAGGCTCATCCTCATGCAAGGGTCTCGCTTAAGTTCATTCAGCCTCATCAAAGGCTACCTCTTCACTCATAGGCTTGCCCTCATGCAAGTGCTTAACCTTTCACCAACGAGCTCGTCCCAAGTAAGGGCATCGCCCAAGTTCATTTCAGTCTTTTCAAAGGCTGCATCTTCAACAAAAGGCTCGCCTAAAATCGGGTTCACATGTTGCCATGAAAAATCTAGCCATATTATACACCTTAAGTCCACACATTATATAAATATACATGCTTCCATTTGCGGGATTATTGTTCTATGTTATCCGTTCACAAGTAAGGGAGGTTAATAAGGCACAAATTCAACAAACACAAAACACTCCGCAACAAGGCACCATCTCTTCAGAATCAAAACATGTGGCACGAACAAGACAACACACTTTAACCCAAAAAAGTTCAAGCATTGTATGAATATTCATACTTGGATTTGCAGATTATTGTTACACCTCTTTGAGTGAGGCTCCAAGAATGGCCATATGGCTGTCATGAAGCGAACTTGGGCTTACACTCCTCATCATTCTGCTCCTGTGGCAATTTCGCAGTGCCAAACTCTCATGGACGAGGCGAGACAATATGAGGCGTTGTAGAGGATCTTCCATATAAGATCTTTTATGATTGATTGGTGTGAACACTCCTGCAGCAGCCACTTTACTAAATCAATATATTCTACAACCTAGGCTATATGTCTACTAATGGTCAGAACATTAAATGCTCCTGAAACAAAGATTGACAAAATAACGCATATGACAAGACACTTCAACTGTTACTATGAGGAATGGTACTTATTCATCCAAAGGTTATTATTTTTCCTATTTTTACTATAAAAACTCATACATTGTGTCATTTGAATGTAATGTAATTTTATATACTTAAGTTATTACTTTGCTATCTCATTACTCTCTATACTTTCCCAGATCTGAACCTCTTTTACTTGGTGACTCATGACTTTAGCAAGTTCCACACTTAAATACTCACTCATACATAGATTGGCTTGATCGTCGGAGTGCTCGTAGCTGCCTTTTCCACAAGTAGAAAATGTTACGTGTTCTAACAGGTTGTCAAGTGTACAGGAAGAGATTGTGAACGTAAGAGGAATTGAGATATGTTGACTATATCAGCCCCACAAAAAACGATCTCAACAAAAATTATTGTCATATGTATATGAAGAACATGTGGTATATTGCGAGTTATCCAATGGGCACATTGAGATATTTCTTAAAAATTGGGGATGGAGGGTGAGGAACAAGATTAAGTTTTGGAGGTAGGCCGGGTGAACTTCTCCCTTTTTTTCAAAAAAAAAATATTTTATTTAAGAAAATGTAAAAATGTCATTTTATTGTTTTAAAATTAATCAAAATATGATCAAAGTCAATTTTTTTGATCAACTAATGAGTTTATGCATTCAACTGATTGAGATGTTTGGAATTGTAAATGTCACAAATAAAACGTTAAGGTAAAACCCACAAGGGAAAAATTCATTTCTCCTACCTTTACTTTACCCTATTTCAAAAATATCAAAACAATTTTTACATTTCAAAAATCAGATATTTTAACATATACACACACATATAAAAAAAAAAATTAAATAAATAATATATATATATATATCCACATCTACCACCCCTACTGCTCCGGCAATCTCTCCGACCACTACTCCGATTCCGGCGACTACTCCGATTCCGATGGCCATTCTGGTGACTATTCCGACAACCATTCAGGCGACTACTCCGGCTCCGGCGACCGTTCCGACGACAACTCAGGTCACAAGTCATAAGTCACAGTCCAGGTCACAAGTCACAAAGTATTATTGTTTGTTTATAATGATTGATATCATGATAGGGCTCACTATCAGCACATCGTCCGCATTTGATGGTTAAATTGCAGCCTAAATATTAAATATGAACATGTAATAGATATGAGACTTTAGTGTTGTTTAATCGGATCTTTTATTTGTTCAAAGTTGTTTGGATTTCAAATCATGGTCGTAGTTTAATATTTCAAGTCACAGCACAAGTCACAAGTTCACAGCCACAGACAAGTTCACATTCCAGGTCACAGCGCACGTCACATGTTCACAACCCAAGTCACAGCTCATGTCACAAATCACAGCCCAGGTCACAGGTCAGGTCACAGCCATAGTCGCCCACACCAACACCAACTCACCGTGACATCCAGCAACCAGCACTACTACAGTCTACAGAATCGCCCCACTACCGCCAAAGTCAAATGTCACAAGTTCACAGCCCAGGTTTCAACGCACGTCACAAGTTCACAGCCCACGTCACAGCTTAGGTCACAAGTCATAGTCCTGGTCACAATCTCCAACACCAACAATATCACACCACCTCCATCTCCGTTTACACCACCCCACGGAAAATCCACAAAACCCAAGACAGCCACCACATGAAAACCCAACGCTGCAAACCACCACAGAAACCTCCACAGCCGGCAACTCACCAAGCCAACCACATCCACCACCGCCAGATCCAACATACACCATCAGATCCCCCACCACCACACCACCACCCTACCACCAAGCCGCCACATCCACCACCGCCAGATCCAACATACCCCATCAGATCCACCAACACCACACCACCACCCTACCATAAAGTCGCCGCCACCTCCCCATCACCGCCAGTAGCTCCATCGTCATCTACATAACCGCTCTATCCTACTCCAACGACCACCCACGTCACCACTATCACCACCACGGCCACAAGCAGCACAACCTCCACCACCCACGCAAACATCACCAATGGGCAATTGTAACGGTCGATTGATGGTTGTATGAGAGATCAGAAACAGTGAATGAGAAGAATCTAATGGATTTTGATCTTACTAATGATCTGATTTTGCAGCAAAAAGTAAAACACTATTACGCTGGTGCAGATGAGAGAAGTAAGCAGCACTCGTGTAATCCTCAAAATCAACAAAAATCAATTCCAAAAAATCAACGCAATCTGGGTGCTGCAGCCACGATCTGTGCCATCATCATCGCGATCTATGCCGCTACAACCACGCTCTGCAGAGATTTCGACGATATGGCTGCTGGCGAGATTTACAGTCTCTGGCGATGGCGGTGGTCCATTTGTGGAAAGGGCGGAGAGAGATAGGTGAGGCTACACGATGGGGAGAGTGTGAGAGGTGAGAATAGAGAGCAGTTAGGTGGTGCCGAAGGTATCGTGCCGACGGTGTGGTGGCGGTGGAGAAATATTGAGAGAGAGAGGACGATGACTAGACTAATTAGAGAGAGAGAGAGGTGAGAAATTAGGGATTTAAGTTGGGGTGAGTGTATATAAATTATTTTTTATAATATTATTATTAATATTTAATTAAATATAAAAATCTGTATCTATCTATAAAATCTCTAATTTTTGAACATTAAAACATGAAATCTGATATTAGAATTTGGATATTCAAAAGTAGGAAAGGGTGTAATTTCCACGACCCACAGTCCAATAAAAGGTTAGGAATCGCACCTACCATTTTCCCTTAAAGATTCGGGATAAAAAGAGACAGACTATGCTGGGGAATGCGTAGTTATTTTCCCATTTTAGGGTTAGACCTTTTTTCAGCGCTGCTACCCCACTCAGTCCATAACCAAACGATGCTGTGTGTCAGCACAAGAGCTGCGTCAGCTCGCATACACTTATTGTCCTACTCCTTCTCCGCCGCCGCCTCCTTTTCCGCCGCCACTCTCAAGCCTTTTCATTACAAACCCTTCAAATCCCATTTCCATCCCTCCATTAAAATGCTGTCATCATCCAATTCCGATCCTAATCCCAAACCCAGTGAATTCGTCGAACACGTTGTGCTCTTCAAAGTCAAGCAGGATGCCGATCCTTCTGCAATCAACGCCATGGTCAGCAACCTCAACGGATTGACCTCGCTCGATCCAGTGCTCCACCTCAAGGCAGGACCAATCGCCCGCATTCGATCCTCCTCTCTCTCTTTCACCCACATGCTCCACTCCCGACACAGAACCAAATTCGACTTGGGATCCTACGCCGACCATCCGGCCCACATTAGCGTCGTGACGAACTACATCAAGCCCATCATCGACGACGTCATGGCCGTCGACTGGGTATCTGATGACGTCACGGGTTCGGTGATCGTCCCTAACGGGTCGGCCATGCGGCTCACGTTTTTGAAACTGAAGGAAGGTGTTGAAGAAAGTGGTAAAAACGAGATATTGGGAGTGGTTAAGGGGATTAAGGAGAAGTTTCCATCGATCGAGCAATTGAGTGTTGGGGAGAACTTTTCCCCTGGGAGGGCGAAGGGATTTTCAATTGCTTCAATTGCAGTTTTCAAGGGAATAACTGAATTGGAGGCTTTGGATTCGGATTCAGAAGTGGCTAATGAGCAGAAGGACAAAGTGAGGGAATTTCTTGACGGCGTCTTGGTGTTGGATTTCCTTTAGGGATGCAATTGGCTTTTCATTTTTATATGTTATGCTGATTATAATAAAACTGTACTTTTTGTTTGACGTCTTTCTTGGCTTCAACTGGCATAGTTGATTTCCCTAATTCATCTACCTCATGTTTAGATGAATCTTCTTATTATTGGCTTCCCGAGATGGCAACGAATCAAGCCGAGCAGGCTCGACCCTTAAACAACCAAGCTTGTCTCCGGCAGACTCGTTTCTTAATTTTGTAAAAAAAAAAAAAATCAAATATGCCGAAACCATCAAGTATAAATCATGTGGAATGCTAATCGTTTTTCTCTATTTAATACACGATAACAAGTATTTCCACAAATGCTTAATCGATTTCTTCTAACGAAGAATAAATAAGATTACATTTGAACATACAATGGCCCCATTGCCATACCATATCATCTTTCTGGAGACGACGAAACCATCAAGCAAAACTGGCAGATTAACCTAGGCCATAATAAACAACAGTGTTTTCCTCCCTTTCGAAAAGAGGAAAAGCACTTTAAAAAATCACAAGGACTCCGGACTAGTTGAGGGTCTGATTTTTGATGGCATCTGGACAAATCCATGTATTCTGCCTCCGAAATTTGCGCTTGAATCTCTAGGCGTAATTGACATTTTGTCTAGAGAGTGGTCAAATTCATCAAAATGAGCATTGCCCTCATCATCACTAATGTTATCTGCCATGTTGGTCCCAGCCTCGTCAATATCTTCATCACTTGCACTTTCATCCTCCTCGTCTTCATAGTAACTACTTCTTACCATTGACCAATACACGAAATTTGGTCGGATGAATCTTCATGACAATTAAGAAAGGCAAGTATAAGTTTTGATATACAGAAGCAAAAAACTGGTCATTTTCTTCTAAGAATAAAATTTTCAATTTGACAAATAATGATTCAACTTCCTAAATAAAGTAAGGCAAGTATAAGTTTTGATATACAGAAGCAAAAAAACTGGTCATTTTCTTCTTAGAATAGAATTTTCAATTTGACAAATAATGATTCAACTTCCTAAATAAAGTAGGCATGTACAGGCTTAGGGAAGTACTGAAGTACAGTTGAAGCAAAGACAAACCTGTCAGATTTCCTTAACAAGCAGGGATCAAAAGGGAAAAACATGTCGAGCCTTTCTACCCCACCAAATGCTCGCGAAAGTTCAGATTCTAGCATACCATAATCTGCAAAGGTGTCTGGCACAGCAAATATTTGATTTGTTTTTGCCAACCGGAGAAATTCTTCTACTATTGATGGCAGGCATACCTGTTCCAGAAAATTGAAGCAATGGACCAGAGTTAACAGCCTACTATGGAGATCAACACATATCCTCAAGCCAAATACAAAACTGGCAACTGGGATTAGAAAAAATGATCATGCGCTAACATCAATACATGTACACTCAAAACAGAGGATCCATAGACAACTATAGGCTAAACTTGACAAAGTTCACACAACATTTCACCTGCAATGGTTTCAAAGGGTGCCTAAGGATGTCCTCAATATGCATAAGAAGAAGTTGAGATCTGAGGCGAGGAACAGAAATCATTGATCTCATGCGAAAGCAAAGCGCGTACATAATGGCCTGCGTGCAACAAAAAAATCATTAACAAACAAAATTTCTCCAGTAAATTTGTTGGATATTTAGAACAAAATTATACAAGTAGCCAATAAAATCATCAAGCCTATGTTTGGCCCCCATTTTTTCAAAAAACTCATTTTCAACAACACATTCTCCTACAAAACGAAAACTTTTCCTTATTTTTTAATCCCACGTTCTCCAAAAAAATCACTATTTCAAAACACGTTTTCTTTCAAAAATGGGGCTCAAACAGGGGCTAAAAAAGCTATACTGGTGATACAGTGTCATTTAAAGTTTTACAGTCTGCTTTGGCCGTTAATATAGAAAAGTGTACACATAATATGAACTGAAAAACAAGCTTATTGAGTTGTATCCTGCAAATGGTGCAGGCAACATGTTCCCATCAGGCAAAACCTATGCCCACAAACTTAGGGACACCATAAAATGCAAACCCAAATGACAACACTTATTCCACCTCTGAAAGTACTCAATACTATTGAGTACTAACAAAACTGGTGAAAGATACAGGTAGGAATTATAACTGCCCAAAGAAAAATAACTTTTAAAAGATACCAGGATTCAGGAATGGTTCAAAATTTTGAGATTCTTCAAATTCAATTACATATCAAGACTTTATACCTGGCAACCAGCATAGAAGACTTTATGAGCTTTGGGATTAATGTCACCATCCTGGTTATTGCAGTAATCAAAACACCACTTCACCAAACTGGAACCTCGCATAAGATAAAGATACTCAAGTCAGACATTTAAATTCCATTCTCTGTGATTTTTCTTTATCCACGAGCAAATCGGATAATTGACAACCTTTCCAGTGTAGTAGCAACAAAGGAGGGAGCCATGAACTTTGCACGAGACAAATAACTAGCAAGATATGAAACAGCACTCATTCTGCAAGAATCCCAAAAAGAAACATAGGTAACTTGTTAAGTAACCTTGATAAGTTAGTATAAAGTATAAACAAGAAGCTTGACACCACAACTGGAAAAGAAAATGAATAAAAGTATACATTTGACTTTAAAACACAATTCTATTATTGACCAACCACAAATAAATGAAACCACAATTTGTCAAACAATGCAAATAAAGAATAATGTGTTAACAGTCTTGAGACTCTTGCCCATGAGAAAAAGGGAAGGAGGGAGAAGAAGAAATCAGATTGAAGCAAGAGACCCAAGCAATTCACAAAATCTTGGTGTTATATGAAGTAAAAACACAACGAACATATGGCTAATTATAGAAGAGCAAGGCACAAAAATAACGGTATTAACTATTTCTAATAATACTTCTCTGAAACCAATAAACAATTCAATACTATTTTACACCGCACGTGATGAAGTTTCAAGCCTCTCGGCATTCAGACACTGGATTGTTATTGTTACTAGAGAAGTTTTCAACACAATTTATGGTCTCATTTGAGATAAGATTAATATATGACGAAGTTTTCCTATTTAAAAAGGCATAATGTAATTAACATATTCATCTCATTTACAAGCATAAGCTAGACTTTCTTTATGAAACATGGATAACAGTCTGTTCATATTTGAGAACAGAAAATTATGAGCCAAAACATGTTTGAGAAGTATTTATTACAATGCAGAAATCTATGCACCTTTACATTATATTGTGTAGCAATTGCATTCTCTTATGTCTGCTGAGATCAAGAATGTTATAAAATGTAAAATGAAGCTCATCTACTAAATCAAAAAGTGAATTCTGATAGTGAGTGCATCATACACGTATACACATGAGATGCACAAGGCACACACTTAATTCAAAAAGAGATCTTGATATTTACCTCCATGCAGGATAGACACCACTCACAAAAATATTCACAAGTGTGCTTGCGAACATCGTTCCACAATTTTCAGGATCCAAGGAGCAAGCGTAGAACATCACAAACTACAAAAGATGCGAATCTTAGAGTTAACAGAATGGTTAAGAAAACACGCTACCAGTACATGGGCCAGAAAAAGAGCCAAGAGGTTTCATAGAAAGGGAAGAAAGAAACATAGACAAACAACAAACTCGGGCACCTTGTGCTATTTTACACAAGGTGAAAAAGGAGTAGATACCTGAGCAAATTTTGATTTGTATGCAGTCAAAACAGTTTTCTGAAATGACTGAAGGAGTGTTTCAAAAACCTGAACAACCATAGTAGATAAACTAATTAAGAAAGCCAGGATATTAGAGCACCAAGTTAAGAAAGCATGACAATGGAGTTACCTGAATTAGATGGCCACTTTCTCTACAGGATTCAAGGTGTTCAAATGTAAGCACCAATAAACTATCTAACTTTTCGGCAACTAAGTTTCCACCAAAAAACCTTTGTATCAAAGATTCCCTAGTAAGCTGAAAACACAAATTTCTATAAGCCTTTGAAAGATGATAGTAAAAAATTGAAAACAAAAAGTAAGTCCTTGTACAGACTTGAAGATTATCTTGCTCCTAAAATTCTCACGCCAGCCAAAATTAAGCAAGTAAATGTCTCCAATTTATCAAAATTTACACGAGCCTTGATGTCTAGCATTGAGGTCCTTAAAATAAAATCTAGCAAGGCTTGGTCCGCACAAGCATTTTCATTTTATGACAGCACATAATGCACAACCTTTTTTGTAGATACTATTCCCAGCTAACTTAAGATGCGTGCTATCGAGAACTCAACTTGTTTTGCTGTAAACCATGGATTGAATAAATTTTACATAAGTAATGTGATGACGATTGCAGAGACGTGAAGAGGACAACAAGGATATTATCAATATGACATGGAAGAACATTAAAATAGGAAAACAATGGCATTCAGTTCAGGTTACAAGGTGTAGGAATCATGAAAAGCACCTCATTGCCATCTTGTTGAACGTGATCTGAAAACCCCTCAAGGTCTTCCAGCTCCATATCAAAGATTCCTTTAGAGAAATCATCCTGTAAAATGTCATCCCATGCTATTTCCACCTGCATCAAGACCAAATAAAACAACACACATTAGACCACTGAAAAGTCACTCTTCAGTTACTAACTCTGATGCAGCTGTGAAAAACTCACATCTAAATCTATTAGCCTATCCATTATTGCGACGAGCATTGAACCACCAACAAGTTTACCTGCTGCACCACTCTCTAATCTTAACATGTTCTCCACATACATCACAATAAACTGCACGGAAAAATAAGTGTAAAATTGTAAGAAGTTCCAGATCAGAACAAGAGAAAGAAAACTAAAAACCATACGAATTTAATGCAGCTTCGTACACCAACGTAATTTGCCCAGTCCAAATGGTATTGCAAATTGATGAAGGTTCATTATACTGTATTCCTTCATTAAACTTCATTTTTAACACTTCAGAAGGTGCAAATATCTTGTTCAGAAGAAGATAAAGTTTTAGCAAAAATTGAAGAGTCGTATTATTGTATTTGGAAAATTAAAAGGAATAGCACGTCGTGAATTAACATGCAAAGCCATGAGTTGCCTATGCACAAAGCATGACAATATCTGACAAGGCCATGATACTTTATTGTGCAGAACCCACAACAGATTGCAGCACGTCTCACGAGAATGACTTCCGACCACAAGGCAACTTAATAAAATTCGTACCGTGGCACTCATACGGTCAAAGTAACATAACAAATCACAAATCCCTTCATGCAATCCACCTCCAAGCAAACATGGACAAAGACATTGATCGTGTGTGGAACTCACTAATATTAACAGACAGACAGACGATAAGACAAGCTAATGCAACAAGATGGCTAACAAAAGGAGGAGCCATTTGTTGTTGTGAATCAATAAGTGCACCTTTAGGGTGCTGTAAACAAAAGCCAAAAGCCTAGCTTAATTACTAGTATTAACAGCACAGATTGTGTGTGTGTGTGTGTGTGTGTGTGTGTGAGAGAGAGAGAGAGAGCCTTCCACGCTCCCTTGAGGTGGTAAGGTAGAATGTGTGACCTAGAAACTGAATACAGACAATGATCATCAAGAAAACAGCCAAGGGTTGTTTTAATTATGTCTTACAGGTTCTTTTGTGTATATGTTTGGCATTCTATCCCTGATTATCTTCTCCAGCCTCAAAGGAGTAAGAGGAACTAAATTGGCAATATCTTGAAAAGTTGAATGAACGCGATCCAGAACTTGGCGCTTCTTATGAAGTCCCTGTGGTTGCTTCAAGAATTCTATGAAATGAGCAGAGGAAGAAGACGGCGGCATGAAATTCATTACAAGCATTTCCAAGCACAAGTCAACATATTGTCCACTTGATGCAGCCTATATTATAAATTACAAACAGGAAGAAAATGACACTGGATCAATTATTAAGTAAGGTCCTTAATAGCTAACAAGAATGTTTGATAGAACAACTGCAAAACCTACACACTCACATACCAAGGATATTAAAAGTTCAACCAACGCATCCATCACATCAGTCCCATAATTCCACAAGCTCATTCCAAATATCTGAAGTTCCAACCACCGACTAAATCAGAAAATTACCAATTAAGTATGATAATGAACATAAGAGTTCAGTATTCATGTATTTTTGTTACTCACTGCAGCAAGAAGAGATCGATGATGAACAATGTGTACACAAGAAACTGCTCCAGTCAGAGCTTTCAAACACGTCTGCAATGCATAATATATTGAATTAAAGATGAAGCAAAATAAAGCAGCTTAGCAAAACAAAGCAAATACTATCTAATTATTTATTATGACAACATACCACAAGAAGGGCCACCTCCTCAGGAACAAGACGGTCTTTATGGTGAATCACTGCAACAAGCTGGTTATAAAAGTCACGGTCGCCCTACAAACCAAAAAGATTATAAGATACACCACATAATAAAATACTAATATATTTAAGTCTATATTGACACCATAAAACATCCAAAACTTTAGAGATTACTTCTAGTTTTTTTACCTGAACAGCAGCTTTAAGCGCATTCCTAACGTGATAGCCCAACTCCAAATCCGTGAAACTAAGTTCATCCATATCAGGTAATACCGTTTGTTGAGTCACCAACTCTATTCCCATTTGTCTCTTTTACACTTGAATTCACTATACTCCAATTCAGGTCTGAGGAACAATTAAACAAACACTGTAAACAATCGAAACTTATACTCCACACAATCTATTAGGAATTACCTCACATGCTTAACTATTACAAAAAATAAGTTAAAACGATACAAAACATTGAAAACAAGTGTATTCACCAGCTCAACCAAAAATATTCACTCAATTGAAAACATTAGGATTTAGGATACTGACAATGAACAACTATATCTAGCAGAAACTGAACTAAAGAAATTGTAAAACTCCAACAGCAAAAACAACAGCAAAATCGGGTATATGACTGCATAAATACAATATATACGTGTATATGTGGTTGTGGATCCACCTGGGGTCGGGGGGGGGGGGGGTGGGGTGGCAGTTTCGCCCACTGCATTTTGGTCCTGGGTACCGATTACACTAAGAAAACCATAAACAAATACATCAAGCAAAAATCAAGAGAGACGTTGTCGAGAAACTCTCTGTTGCGAAGGGAAGATAATATCAAGAAACCACAATTTTGAAAAATATATAAATTCTAAGGAGCTAGAGGATGAGAGATTCAATCGTTCACAAAGATCAGAATGAGTGCGCAATTAACATATAAAAGATCGTTTTTACCCAGATAAATCTGATACTACCTTCCAAGTTTGATGATGAACAAGTTGAATTATCCTTGTAGAAATCACAGCTACCCAAAATATTAAAAATTGGTGGCAAAGGGCATATAAATACGTCTCCCTTTTTCCCTCTCCAAAGGTAAAGGAAAAACCCCAAGCCTCGTCCCCTCATGTTGCCCTAACAGGCCTGGTTGGTTTTTAATTGGGCTTTACAACGCTTATAAGGAAAGAGGAAATTACACCCAATCATACTTTTAAGAGGAAATTACAGCCAGCCCTACTTTTAAATTACCATTTTCATATCTCATATCACATGTTTAACTTTTCAAAAATGAGGTTATGATTAAAAAATTTATTATTAATAATTATTTACAAATTCAATTTAATCATTTTTCATTTCTCTCCATTTCTTTCTCTCTCTCTCTCTCTAACCACTCCCTCGCCGTTTTCTCTCTCTCCACGCTCAATGTGGTTTTCTCCTTTCCGTCGCTATCTTCTCCGTTTTCCTACGCCGGCGACGATGGTGCTCGTCGCGGTGGAAGCAGTTACACAGTTTAGTGGGTTGCGGCGGGTGCAGATCCGTTTTTGGGGGGATGGAGATCCGTTTTTGGAGGGGGATGCAGATCCGTTTTCAAATCCATTTTTGGGGTGGGTACGGCGGCGCCGACGATCGAAGCTGTGCGTTTCTCTCACTTCGCTCCGGCACCCGAAGCAATTCGATCTCTGTCTTCTCTCCCTCACTATGTTGTCGCGCATCCGAATCTGTGTTTTTTTTTTAGTTTTCGATTTTGATTTATCGAATGGTTGTGGTGGTTACAAATCTGTGTGCGGTTGGGTGCTTGTATGGGTGCGGCGACGGTGCAATTGGGTATATGTGGGTGCTGTGGTGGGTGTCGATGCGTGAGACGGCGTTGGTGTTGGGGGCATCGTCGTTGTGTGCTGGGCGGTTTGGGTGTACTGTGCTGGGCGGTGCTTGGGATTTGCGACGGTGGTGGTGGATTTGCGTGTGTGTTGGCGGTGGTGAAGTCAATGGCGAAGTAGTGGTCACAGATGATTTGATTGGTTTGTGACCGATGAATTAGATAAATTGTGACGAGTACAAGCTGTGTGATATAAAAATTACTAATGTGTGACCTAAAAATAATTAATTTGTGACCAATAAATTGATGTTTGTGACTAATAAACAATTTGTGACCATTGAATTCGATAAACTGTGACGAGTACAAGCTGTGTGACCTGAAAATTATTAATTTGTGACCTAAAAATTATTAATTTGTGACCAATAAATTGATATTTGTGACCATAAAATAAGTAACGTAACTTTTAAATGTTGTGATTGTGACCGATGAACAAATCGTGACTTCTAAAAATTTTGAATTTGTGACCGATTCACTAATTGTGACCTACGAAAATTTTGAATTGTGACCTAAAAAGTGGCGGAACGGTCATCGAAATTCTCGTCGGAATCGGAACTGTGTCGGAATAGTTGTCGGAACGGTCGCCGGAGATGAGTGGTGATCGGAAAGTCGGTTGGGGTGGTGGAGGTGTGGTAGGGTAATTATATTAAATTAGAAATAAATATTTAATAATAAATTGATTTAATAATTCATTAATTATTAATTAAAAATTTAAAAAACCTGATTTGTGAATTTTCAAACTTGTTTTTGTATTTTTGAAAAGGTGTAAAGTAAACACCTTAGAAACGTAATGTTCCCTACTTTTAAATTACAATTTTCATAAATCCTTACCCAGTCATACTTTTAAATTACAATTTTCATAAATCCTTAATAAAGTTTTATATTACAAAAGTCAGGTTTTAATTAATAATTTAAAAATATTTTTTATTTTTATATCTATTTACAATAAATTAATTTATATAACTCTCCCTACCCTATCTACTCAAAACCCACTCTGTTGCGTATTTTTATATCGCAAGTGTACAATATCGTAACAACTAATATAGTGGATCTAAGAGTCCGGATTATCGTTCCCACAAGAACATACTTTAGTCTTAATCCACTTTTCTAACCCTTATTTGATGGAAGTAAATCAAATAAGGAATTGTGATAGTTGGAAAGATTGATTCTCTTAAATGAACTAAATGCCTAAAACTAATGAAAATTATGTTGAAATAACAAATACAAATAGATCAAAGATTCATGTATATAAGATGTATTAGGGCAAAACAATTTCATCTAATGATCACCTTAACTCACAATTCAAGATTCTAGCCTAACGTAGTGTTCGATCGAATTCTCCTACGGTATTCAATTTACCCATCTCGAGTTCTCATTGAACTTATTTAACTAATTCAATTACATATCTCTCTGCGAATTACCCTTAGTTAAACGAGTTATGGCACTAGGAATTCATATAACGATCGCATCACTTAGTATAGGTATCTTTACACGTTATACCTCGTTACCGAATTTTATTATACGTTCTAAGTCTCAAATTCACCTCTCGATTCGTAAGAAACTCAATAGATCATCAATTGATCAGGTAATTCAATGCATTGCAATCATAATAAAATCAACACGTGAAAGAATAAAACTCAGAATTCATGAATTAAAGAACTAAGGGTCTCAATAGATTACATTATTTGCCCTAATAATGAATTTAGTTACTCATAATCAAAACAATGAAATAAATAACTAAATTCGAATACATCACCGGATTTAAATGATAAAAAGATAGAAAAGAATCAGCTCTTGCACCAAGATCTTCTTCCACTTCCAATCCTTGATTTGAACTCGAATCCTTCATCTTCGATCTTGTGTTTTTCTCTCAATGTTACAAAGTGTGGAACCCTCTTTTCAATGTGTGGGAACTCCCTTTTTAATGTGTTCCTAGGTCTATTCATACTTTCATATACGTTCTTGGCCAAGTTGGAATCTTTTTGTGGAGTTTTCGCGGCCCAAACAATAAAAACTTAAAATCTATGGCGGTGCGCGGCGCTTGAGCGCGGGACAACGCTTGAGCGCTGAAAATCTGTTAAAAATTCATTTTCTGGCTAGTGCAGCGCTTGAGCGCTGAGTTTATAGCGCTTAGGCGCCGAGTTTCTGTCCACTTTGCATCTATTTCAGTATTTTTGTCATAACTTTTCCTTTCGATATTCGATTGAGGTGATTCAAGATTCTTTAGAAAGATAACTCGAAGGGCTACAACTTTAATAGAAATAGTACTTCTTCAATTCGAACGTTTACTAGGCCAAAAATGGGTCTCAATCTCCAACTAAAACTTTGGACATCCTTGTGCGGTTGAAAATTGATTTGTTTTCACTCCTTTTGATCTTTAGTTGCATCCATTTGACCTCTAGCATTCTCGAATCTTCATCGTGAGCTTCGACACAACTTTTGAGTTTTTGTACTTTAGTCCCCAAGCTTTGGATCTTGCATCTTTTTCGTCAATTTTGCATTCTTTTCTCAAATTCTTCATCTTCTATCCAGTTTCACCTCATAACATATTATATCATAAATTAGGCTATAATCTCATTAGAAGAACGACAAAATATCATTGTTTTGGAGCCTAAATAAGTGTATAAAATACACTTATCAAATACCCTCAAACTTAAGCATTTGTTTGTCCTCAAACAAAATTATAATATAACTTAACAAACACACAAACATGCAATGTTAATTACCTAATTGGTGGCCAGTCAATCAAGTAAAGCAACAAGATTTAGCTAGTTAACTTGGCTTTTTATCTCAAGATTGAAATCATAATATCAAGTTTATACACAGTTTCAAAATCACAATACAAAAATTAAAATCTACTTTTCTAATGTAAAATCGACGTGTGTGTCTGAAAAATTAAGTATAACATTATGAATTCATAAGTTGTTTCGATTCCTGACCTTCAATGGTCAAATATGTTCTTTCATCACTCGTAAGATTCACACACCCCCAAACTTATTATTTTCGCTCTTTTCCACTGTGTGAACTAACGTTGAATTTTTGACTATCATCACCTCTCTAGTTTGACAAAATTTTACCAATCGCAGTTCAACATTTCAATAAACAAGGATTCTCCATTAAGTTTGATCGCTTCAATCTCTAGGATTTAACTAGGCTAACAATCTCTTATCAAAAGTCAGATTCTTTCAAATAAGTGTTTGTGACACAATCAAGGCATTTGGTGCGTCTTCTGTTTCATGCACCTGTTTTTTTCTAATTTTGTTTCAATTTTTTTTATATTTTTTTTCTTTATTGGAAGCATTCTCTCCCTTAAGCTTTCTAAATGATCCATGTAACAAGTTTTCAGTCGATGACTCCCAAGTCAGATGACCATAGGGCACCAGGTTTTAAAGACCCTTGCAGGCTTAATTTCTCGAATCATAAAGGTTACGAAGAGAAATTTTCTAATAAAATATTTTTTTTATGCATTGATTAGTGCAATGTCCCTCATTTAACACCAATTCAAGTAAAACGACCTCTAACTTGAGAATTTCACCCAATTGCATCATATCGACTTTAGACAATCCACACAAGATTTTTAATTTCACACATGAAATCTCTATTTATCTCGATATCTTCCTATAACAGTGAAATCCCCCCAAACTATTCTAAATTTGGTCTAAGAATGTAAAATTTAATGGTTTTGGATTTAGTATCTATAGTCCACTATTTCAACCTATCCAATTATGAAATCAACTCATTCTCATACAATGCTCAACTTAATTCACGTGCTTAATATATATCAAATCTTACATGAAAATGCACAAATTAATCTAAGAATGCAACTTATTCACCATTCATAGATCAATACATGATTCAATATATTCATCATTGCCAGTCAGACCAACTAAGTCACACAAGCACACAAAAGATTTTTTTTTAACTAAAACAATAAAGCACACAAAAACACATAAAAAATAAAAACTCATGTTTTCCACCCCCAAACTTAAATTAGACATTGTCCTCAATGTCTTTAATCTTAAATCCGCATATAAAGGGGTGGGAAAGAATGTAAAGAAAAAGCTCCCTGATATGACGTGTAATTCAATGGCTAGCTTTCCTATTGCTCTCGTTGCCTCCTTAGTAAGTAATGGTTTACATGTTCCGCGATGTCATGTTCCTGAAAAACAAATAAAATATTAAGATCAAAAAAACTGGAACAAGCGTTACTTAGCTCTAACATCTAATAAACCAATAAACATATAAAAGACCTAAGGGGAAACGAGGTATAGATGATGAATCACAAATAACTTAAAAATAAACTAAATTATCCGAAAACTAAAAAAAATAAACAAATAAAAGAAGAGAGATTGGGTTGCCTCCCAAGAAGCGCTTTTTTTATAGTCTTTAGCTCGACTCTATGGCGGCTGATCACGGGCACATAAAGAAGGCTTTTGATGCCTTGTCCATTTTTCTTCTTTTGGCTTTCATCCACTTTTGTTGGTGGCATCGTCGTCGCTGTCGTCGCGATGATAGTGAAGTAGTGGTGGTTTTTGCGATGGATGCGGTTTTGAGGATGGTGATCGTGGTGGTGGGAGGGCGGGGTGTTTGATTTGTTTGAGATGTTGACGTTGCTATTAGGTGGCGATAATGGTGGTGTCGTTGGGGAAAGTAGTAGCGAAGTGGTGGTCACAAATGATTTGGTTGTTTGTGACCAATAATTTGGTTGACTTATGACCAATAAACAATGTCACCAATGAATTAGATAATTTGTGACCAATACATGTTGTGTGACTTAAAAATTATTAATTTGTGATCTATAATTTGATAAATTGTGACCTAAATATAATTTATGTTCAATTAATGTGGTGTGATAAGTGCGGGTTTTCGCACTTATTCGGACCATTAAATTTAGATATTTGTGAGTTTTCATTGGCAATTTAATACTTAATTTAGTTATTTTTATTGTGTAGGTGAAAACCCGAGTTTGAATGATGATTAGAAGGAATTTATGCGAGTAATGAGCAAAAAGGACCAAAGATGCAAAAATTTCAAAGTTTGGGGACCAAAATTATCACTTTTTGATAGTGGAGGACCGGACGTGTAATATCTTGAAAATTTGCTCCAAAATCGGCACTAACAGTGTTTTGGCAGAGTGTGTGACGTCGGGATGCCACTGTAGCATTTTTGGGCATTTTCAAAAGGCTAGGGACCAATTTTAGCATCTATTACAAAGTTGGGGACTTGGACTGCAATTATTTCTTAGGTTTTGAATTAAACACACATTCAGCCCCTGTTTTGAAAGACCAGCAGAGGCAGAAACGTCCAGCAGAAGAAAAAAACGTCCAGCACCTGAGAAATTGCTTCCTCTTCATTTTTCTTATTTCATTTTCTTTCATTCTCTTTTCCTTTAATTTCTTTTTGGTATTTTTGGACAAGTCTTGGAGCTTGGCAATGGTGGATAGCTTGGAGAAGAAGACCCATTGATATTCTATTTATCAATAAGTTTTTTCTATTCCCTAATTTATTTTCCATTAATGAGTTTTAAGAATTTGGTTGTTATTTGTGAGTATTTAATGGATAACTAAATATATTTGTGATTGGGGGTAATTCCAACCCGAGTTATGATTTTTAATTAATTTGTGCATTATAGTTCTCTTGATTAATGTGTTTAATCCATTGATTTAAATGTTGATTTTGTTATACTTGATTGTTTAGGTGTACAACTAAATGATTGAGTTGTTTCAATGAATGCTATTTTGGAATTTATAGTATGTAATCGCTATTTATTCTAAAATCTTGTGGCAATTACATTCTAATGGATTATGAGGAATTTTCTATTGATTGTATGTGGATTAATACTTAAGTAAGTAAACCGAGCTTGTGAGTTTGCCCTTAATTCAATTCATCTCCTTTGTCGCAATGCATTTGTTAAATTAAATCTAGAGAACTTATTCTAGGGTGTTTAATGAATAGGGTTGAGTAAAGAGCTTGTTTTATTCAACTAATATGTAAGAAGAGATTGAGATAATTGAGCTTGTAATTATTCTCGAATTGTTGTTAATCTAGAGAACGAAAATCTATTGTGGTAATTGATATGAAAATCATTCTCGTGGTAACGAAGCACCCCCCAATCACATTTTCACATCTTTGATTTAAAAAACTACTTTGTTTATTTCATAATTCAAGTCTTTTCCGTTTTGAATTTATTGCTTTCGTTAGTTTAACAAACCAAAAATCCCCCTCATTTAATTAATGTTGTATTTTATTTTTGATTTTATTTTCTAGTATGCAATTGATTAAATTGAAACAATCCTCTGTGGGAATGACCCTTACTTGCCATATTACTATTTAAGACGACACATTTAAGTTAAGTAAGGAATATTATTTGATACGTCCTTTGGACGGTATCATTTTGGCGCCGTGTCGCCGATGATTGTTCTATCAATTTGTTAATTGCAATATTTTCTTTTTGTTCCTAGTTTCCTTATTTTTGTCATTTTCTTGTTATTTAGATTGTGAATGAGCAAAAATCCTACTACACACTACAACTTAAGATCAAAAAAAGAGGTCGACACATCGGAAAGTGGAGAAGATATTTCTCCAACTGAACTTTTAAGGCAATTGAGCATTGAATCATCAAGTGAGTCCGAGCACATAGAATCCGAAATGACGGATGCAAATCAAACATTAAAGGAACTTGCCGCTCCAACTTTTGTTCAACAACCACTATGCATTCAATATCCTCAACTAGAGGTGGGATTTGAACTAAAGTCTGGAATGATTCATCTACTCCCCACATTTCATGGATTTGCAGGAGAGGACCCCAACAAACATTTGAAAGAGTTTCATGTGGTTTGCTCAAGCATGAAACCGACAGGTATATCGGAAGAGCAAGTAAAATTGCGGGCATTTCCTTTCTCTCTTGCAGATACTGCTAAGGAGTGGCTTTATTATTTGTCTTCCGGTCTTATTACCACATGGAATGGAATGCAAAAACTATTTTTGGAGAAATACTTCCCAGCTTCAAAGGCTACAAACATCAGGAAAGAAATCTGTAGCATTCGACAATTTCAAAGGGAAAATCTCTATGAGTATTGGGAGAGATTCAAAAGACTTTGCTCTAGTTGCCCAAACCACCAAATTAGTGAGCAATTACTTCTACAATACTTCTATGAAGGATTACTCCCGATGGAGAGAAGTATGATCGATGCAGCTAGTGGAGGAGCTTTAATGGATAAAACACCAGCAGTTGCTAGAGACTTGATAGCCAACATGGCTGCCAACTCACAACAATTTACAGCGAACTCGTAGAGACAGACCCTTCATAAATCGGCACTCACTTCTCCATCATGGAAGGCAACGGGGCTCATAAGAGCGCTGCCATCGAGTGGTGATTCTATAAGCACCGAAGCTTTGAAACATATGGTCCAACTTCAGATCTAGCGATGACAGGTTATAGGTATGTCGGTGTGATGTTGTGGTGTGGTACTGTTGGTGGTTGTGGTTTAGTGAAGGAGTTGATGATGTTGGATTTGATGTGGTGATGGTGGCGGTGACAACGATGATCCTTTGTGGTGGCGCTTCTGCGTTTGAAAGTGTAGCCCATTAGATGGTTTTGTTTGTGGTTTTGCAAGTATGGTTGTGGCAGCGGAGGTGGAGGTGGCGACGGCTAAGATGTGGTCGCGGTGATGGTGGTCGTGGTATGTGACCAAATATTTAACTGTGACATAATAATTTGACAATATGTGATTGAAAAATAATCTAGGACCAATGAAATTAACCGTGGCCTATAATTTTTTGAATTTGTGACCTCGAAATTATCGGTGACTAATTAATTTGATAATATATGACCAATAAATATATTGTGACCTATAATTATGTATATGTGATCATTAATTGTATAATTGTGACATAATTAATAAATATTTTTAATTAATTACCTAGTACCTGAGTTTTGAATTGTTAAACTATCTATCTGACTTTTGAATTGGTGTAAACCATACACTTGAAATATCAATTTTTTCCTTTTCAATATCCTAAATTTAAATTCTCTCTCAATTTTGAATTAATTTTGAATTAAAATATCAATAATTGTTTCACTTTCAAATTGTGATTGTGACATGCACAAATTTTAATATGATATGGATCTCAAATTTTGTTTAATTATTTGAATATTATCCTCACTCGCAATTTGATTGTGACAGTGATGTATGAAATCATATTCACATAAATAGGTGGCAACGAGTCATCTGGTTCAGCTAACAATGGCATTTAAAGTTTAAGGTGTGGAAGAAGTTATTTATTTTTAAAAAATTCTTAAATCAGTTTCTATTTTTAAAAAAATTCTTCAATCAGTTTCTTTGTATTTCTTCCATAAAATAAAATATTTCTCTAATAACTTCTTGTTATGCAAGGGAAGGTTTATATAGTACTCGATAATCTCTCTTCTATTAAAAGAGGCAATCCTTCGAGCACTATTCATTTGAGGCATATTTCATGTTACAATTTTATCATTCGTTTACTGTTCACACTTAGTCTTAAGTCGGTTTGATGAAGTGTAATTATTAAATTGCATATGGACAAAAAAAGGGCATAGGAAACGGAAAAAAAAAGCCTCAATTGTTGACTTTGAGGTTTACATGACAAAAAAAAAATTAACTGTAGGCGGTGAGACTCTTCTATCCTAATAGGAAACAAAAAGATGGGGATCATTTTCCCATATATTTCATATTATTCAAGAAACAAAAAATTTGGGAGTAAAAAATGTAGGCGCCGTGCTATATTTTTGTATTTTTGCCTATCACATTACATTTAGTTCAGGATGATAGTTTCAATAACTTTTGATATTTTTGTAATCGGTTGATTTTTGTAATCGGTTGAAGAGATTAGTCTATTTATATGGGAGAACTAATGAAGAAAAAATTATTCCATCATCGAGAATTTCTTAACCTTTATCGTTGTTTACTTTAAGTCTTTATCGCTATTTACTGTAAGTATTTCTATGTAAAAATTTATTTTAGTTTCTATTATTATTATTTTGCATGTTTAGTATTTCATTAAATAAATACAATTGTGTTCCATGTTTAAGATTTTTGTAAGTAGTTATGTATAGTTAATTTTGTTTTTTGTATGTTTAGTATGTAAATACCATTATATTGATCTATAAATCTTGAAAATATTTATTTCGTTTTAACTGTAAGTAGCTATGTAAAAGTTATATTTCGTTTTATTAGTTTGCATGTTTAGAAATTATGCTTATAGATATTTTTCAATTTCTGTTCGACAGTATTTTTGTAAGTTCATATCTCTATAGATGTTCCACTCTTCAAAATATTCTTCAACTATCCATTTTAATGACTGTTATTTAGTGTTAGTTCTTTATCTATAGAAACCAGAAAATTAGCACACAGACAGAGAAAAATGCATTGCTTCCGTTACAGTTGAAGAGTTGTGCGGAAACATTAAATTTCTACTAATTAAATTACAACAATTAATAATACTTACATAAAATTATACCTGAATTTATGTAGATAAAAAAATCGCTGTAACATAAAAACAAAAGAAAAGTTGACTAGGAAAGACAAGGAAAAAAATAATAAAAAAAATAAATTTACTCCCCGTTCGCGCACGGGGAGATGAATTTTTTTTTTCTTTTGCTTTGTTTTATATATTGAATATCAATACACAAATTATAAATACAAATTCATCTATTAATAATTTAATTCAAAATAATTAGAAAATATTCAATGTCATACATACATAAAAATTAAAATTCCTTTCGGGAACGTTGCCCCTGAGCCCCCACGAGGGGCGCTGCCCCTTCGACCTGACCGAGCAGGTCGATCCCCGTCGGGGGCAATGTCCTTGAACCCCTAGATGGGCGCAACTCGTCCATTCAATCCAAAAATATATAACTTACTTCATATACTTCGATTTTTAGTTTTTATTATGATTATGATTTTCTTTGCTTGTTATATTTTTAATCAATCCTAATTCTGTCTATATTAAATTTGTTTTGAATTTTTTTTCTCAGTTACAAGATATCATTCTCAAAGTAAAAATATCATAATTTTTAACATCAATTGAACTGTGCTATCTTCAGGTACAATATTTTTTTTATTCTTTTATAAATTTTGTAAAGTTCAATTTGCAGTTAACATTTGTATTTTTTTCTCTAGAGTTTTTATTATAGTATTTACCATTTAACTATTATTAACAAATTGTGGATTCTAATTTGTATTTATTATTCTCTTCTATACATTGTCCAATTATTTTTTCTGGTGGTTATAATTGACTACAGTCGTGCACTCTATTTTAAGTAAGTTTCTCTAACTGAACTATTTATATTTTTGTTCATAATATTATAGGTTTATGTAGTATTGTGGTTATTTATCTATAGTAACTTATAAATTTGTAATAAATTGCTGGTTTTTGAGTTTTCTTCGTGCATACTATTTTTTCTCTTTTTAAAATATATTTTCAGTCATTGTTCACAAATTTTGATATTTTAAATTTCACTTTTACCAAATGTATGTATATTTTAACATATGTACAATTATTTTTTTATACAGTTATGGTTCAAGTTCAATTATTCTACAAAAATTGTTAGTATTGTAATAGACATTTTTATACCATCTGGTGATGGTGAAATTTATTTTATTTTGTTAGTATAATATGTTGATAATATTCTTTAATTCTTTTAGTTCCTGTTGGTTGGACTCCAACTATTTGATATGGATACTTCGAGTGGTTTTGAAACAATGTCTCATCGCCAACAAGAAAATCAAAGGAATAGTTATCGACGAAAACGACTTCGAAGTGGTTGCAATGATCGTCGTAGGAGAATAGGTAATCATCTATCGTCTGGACATAATAATTCGAATGATGTACAAATTCAACAATCTATAATGCATCATGATTTTTACATTACCAAATGGTTTTAATGTATTGAACATACCAACGACTGCATACGTATTACCGACATGCAATAGTTGTAAATATTGTGATGCAAGAAAAATTTATAGAGAAAGTAAAGATTTTTGTTGTTCTAATGGGAAAGTAAGTATTTATATGCCTGATTCACCCACTGAATTGTACAACTTGTTTACTTCTAAATAATCTCTGCCTTTGGTATTTAAAAAAATTGCACGAGGATATAATAACTAATTTGCTTTCACTTCACTTGGTGTCAAATATGACAAAGAGCTCTTTAAAGCATATCGGGGTATTTACACATTTAGAATTCAAGGACAAGTATATCATTACGTAAACGAACTTATCCCACATAACAATAAGCCTTTTTATATGCAGTTATATTTTTACGATACAGATAATGAGATTCAAAATCGTATGAAAATTTCAGAGAACTTTGATGAATGTACTGTAACTATTCTAATTGAAATCCTGAAGGTAAATCCATATAGTAGATTTTTTCGGTCTTTAAGTAATATGACTAACTTACGAGATCATCAAATATATATAAGATGCGATCCGGGACTTGATCAAAGAGTATTTAATACTCCTTCCTCATCTGAAGTAGCTGCTATATGGGTCGAAAATGATGAAAATACTAATATTCGCTTTCGTGACATTACTATATACGATCATTCTGGTGATTCACATAGAGTTCATTATTACTACGGTTATGATCCTTTACAATATCCTCTACTTTTTCCATACGAAGAACCCGGTTAGTATGAAGGCATTGAGAGGTGCAGAAGGACTGAACATTTTTCTGAATTTGTTCAATTTACTGATACAGTTAGCTCTGCCATTGAATTTATTGAAAAGAAAAATCAAGGTTTGCAAATTTATGTTATTGTACATTCACCTAAGTTTTGCATCGTCAATGTTCTAATCGAATGATGACTTCTTTTCTGTAGTGCTTAATGGAATGAAAAAACGATCACATATTTCTTGTCGAGAATATTATTCATATAAATTGCAAATCAAGTCTTCCGGTAAGTCTATTTTACTTCACAATGGTAGATTGTTCCAGCAATATGTTGTAGATATGTATGTGAAAATCGAAACTGCACGGTTAGACTATTTTCGTAACAACCAAAGTCAAATTCGAGCTGAACTTTACCAAGGTATTGTAGATAGCGTTCAAAATGGAGAGACAAGAGGGTACAAAATTGGAAGAAAAATTATTTTACCTCAGTCTTTTACATGTGGGCCTAGAGATATGTTAAAGAGATATATGGATGCAATGGCTATTGTACATCATTATGGAAAATCGGACATCTTCTTGACTATAACATGCAATCCAAATTGGCCAGAGATTAAGCAAGAACTAAAACACAATGATGAGATTCAAAATCGACATGATCTAATTGTGCGTATATTTAGAGCAAAACTAGAAGAGTTGAAAAATGATTTATACAAAAAAAATATCCTTGGCCCAGTTATTGCGCATATATATGTTATTGAATTTCAAAAAAGGGGACTTCCTCATGCACATCTATTGTTAATTTTTAAATACGGTTACAAAATTTGTTCTGCTCTAAATGTTGATAAGATAGTTTGCTGTGAAATTCCTAATGAAAACGAATATCCTTATCTTCATTCTGTTATTGTTAAACACAATATGCATGACTCTTGTGGACATCTTAATTCAAAAAACGTATGTATGGAAGGAAACGATAGTTGTAAAAATAAATATCCTAGGGATTATTGTAATACTACTATATTCGGTGATAACTCATGTCCTTTTTATAAACGTCGTAATAATGGTATTTCTATTAAAGTTAGATATCAAATGTTAGACAATCGATAGATTGTACCGTATAATTCTTATTTGAGCGCAAAATTTGACTGCCACATTAATGTTGAAGTATGTTCTTCTATTAAAACTGTAAAGTATTTGTACAAATACGTGTATAAAGGACATGATCGTATTTATTTTTCAGTTTCCACAAATAAAATAGGAAAAGAAATCGACGAAATCTCAGCTTATCAATTTGCTAGATGGATATCTCCACCTGAAGCTATGTGGAGGATTTTCTCGTTTAATTTGGCGAAAATTTATCCAACTATTTATTCTTTACAGCTTCATATCGAAATTCATCAACAAGTAAGATATGACAACGAAGATAATTTGTCTACTATTATTGATAATGAAAATGCAAAAAGAACAATGTTGATAGAATTTTTTGAGGTAAATAAAGCAAATGAATTTGCGCGTACATTGTTGTATGGAGATTTTCCAACACGTTTTGTTTGGAACTCAACTAAGAAGATTTGGACTCCCAGAAGAAAACACGTTATTATAGGACGAATTGTCACAGCGAATCCATCTGAAGAAGAACGATATTTCCTACGCGTTCTTCTTAATCATATTTGATGTCCAACATCATTTCATGATTTACGAACTTTGAACGGAGTCACTGTTAATACATATCGAGAATGAGCACTTTTACACAGTTTATTAGACGGAGACAATCATTATGAAGAATGTCTGTCTGAAACTATTATTTATAAAATGCATACTTCTTTAAGATGTCTTTTTGCTACACTTCTCACGCTTTGCAATTCTTATTATCCAAAATTACTGTGGGATAAATTTAAAATTTATATGATCGATGATTATGTATATGAAAATATACCTTCAAGGGATGCTAAACTACGAGCTTTAGAAGACATCAATTCTATTTTAGAATCATCGGGTAAATGCATAAATGACTATGAAATAGTATCATTCAGTGAAAATATAAGTGAAAATGAAAGATTGAGAAGAATGGTTGCAGATGAGACAACAAATTTGAATATAGAAGGAGGCTATGCCTATACATCAAGCTTAAATAATGATCAACAATTTGCATATGATACAATTATGGAAAAAGTAAATTCCAAATCAAGTGGGATATATTTCATCAATGGTCCAGGAGGAACGGACAAAACTTTTTTTATATAAAGCTCTCCTAACAGGCGTAAGGTCTCAAAATTTATTTGCTTTAGCTACAACATCTTCTGGAGTATCTGCATCTCTTTTACTTGGAGGTCGAACAGCTCATTGAAAATTTAAAATTCCTCTGGAAACAGTTGATGAAGTTATCTGTTCAGTTAGTAAACAATCGGCTCTGGGGACTTTGTTAAAAATGTCTACATTAATACTTTGGGATGAAGCACCTATGGTGAATCATTGTGCCGTTGAAACCGTTGATAAAATGTTCAGAGATATTACTGATTGTAATTTGTCTTTCGGTGGAAAAGTGATCGTTCTAGGAGGAGATTTCAGACAAGTTTTACCAGTGATACCGAGAGGAAAAAAAGAAGACAATAAAAGCTAGCTTAGTCTTCTCTGACTTATGACCTCCGTATTTACTTTTACCGTTGGTTGAGAACATGCGAGCAAAATTGGATCTCACATTTTCTGATTATTTGCTTAGAGTTGGAAATGGAACAGAGGACGAATACAGTTGTAACTGCATTCAGCTTCCGAGCAATATAATTGTACCATTTGATGGTGAAATTACACCTCTGAAAATTTTGATAAATCACGTTTTCCCAAATATAGAAGCATATGTTGATAATTTACATATGATGGGAAATCGAGTAATTCTTACGCCTAGAAATGAATGTGTTGGTCATATTAACAGAATCTTACTTGATTAGATTCCTGGTACAATTTTCACATATTATAGCTTTGATGAAGCAATTGACAAATTAGATCAGAGCCTACAGGAAGATTTCTTGAATACTTTGACTTCAAATGGTATTCCGCCTTATGAATTGAAGTTTAAAATAAACTGTTATGTGATATTATTGCGGAACATCAATCCTTCTGAAGGCTTACTTGTAGAAAATTTGATAACAATGTAATTCTTGCTGAAATTACAACTGATGAATATTGTGGAAAACATGTTTTCTTACCAAGAATTCTTCTTGTACCTCTGAAAAATGATCAAACTTCAATTCATTTTAAAAGAACTCAATTCCCGATTAGACCATGTTTTGCAATGACGATAAATAAAGCACAAGGTCAAACACTTGATTACGTTGGTTTGTATCTTCCTGAACCAGTTTTCTGTCATGGTCAACTTTATGTAGCATTGTCAAGAGCTAAAACAAGCAAATCTTTAAAAGTTTTACTAAAACCATCAAGCGCTGACAATTTACACATTACATGTACGAAGAATGTTGTCTACAGAGAAATTCTCTCATTCATTCATTTGTAGAAATATAACTTATTCGTAAGTATTTGTCACATATCTTAGTCGCTCATTGTTATAATTATATTACTTATTTTTGTTATTTGTTATTTCTATAATTAATTTAGATTTGAAATATTTCAGGCTTTATGATATTTGTGTATATTTTTCACACTTACTTGGATTTTTGGCAACATGATACTTTAAAGTTACAACCATGATGGAAGTAACTATAGTTAAGAAAACTTCAAAAACTCTCATGCTTATACTCTTGATAACATGTTAGTTATTATTACTTTTTTGTTTAATCGTTATTAATGCATGGTATAAGTTTTCCCATTAACCATAATTCGTTTTAATTTCAATCATTTTCATTTTTTTATGAGCTTCTAATCACACTTATGGACTCTATAATGTTTTACTTCAAGATATTATCTGATTTTCTTGGTAAGCTCTCTGAAAATTCAGGATCAATTTATAATGATATCTGAGCAAATTTAGTTATAGTCCATGTGCATTTTGTTAAAACTAATGGCGTTACCATCATTTTGCTGAGTTTGTTAGAATGAATATATTCCTCACCTTCTATATTTTTGTTGTCACTCTATCAGATACCATATTTATGTATGTCTATGAATTCAGAATGAATATTTCGAGGGCTATAATAGTAAGAGTAGAATAAACTTCGTACCATGATGGTCTCTTTTTTTTCGACATCTTCTTTCCTGGAAGCTATCCCAATAATCAACTTGTATGTTTTAGATATTTTTGTGCCCAACCCCTTTTACACATTCCAATATGCCAATATATTGTCTTCCATTAATGCTAACTCACTTTTTGTTGCAGTAAGTCCATTACTACTCTGGTGGACTTCTCATCAATCAAAACTTTTACAATTGTGGCAAAGTATGCCTAAGCCTTCTCAACACTTGGAGTGGTAGTCAAAAGTAGAAGTTGATCCATGATATATCAACTATGCTACATGTTTTGGTCTTTATACAAGACCTACTTTTGAATGCTAAGCCCTATTTTAATAAGTTTAGACGTGCAAATATGAGTGGTTCAGCGACTGGAGAAAAGTGTTGCATGGCATACAATGAGAATGCTTTTATCCATTCTCTCCAAACGATGGTGTACAGTATGAGGCGGCCACCGAAGGTAAGATGAAATTGAGATCCTTCTATGTACTACTGTTATTATTAGGCATTTCAATTCTTGCATATTTTGGTAATTAATTTTAATTTATTATTTCCTGTTGGGTGACGATTTCATTATATACTGATTTAAGTTTTGTGTTGTGTTGTGTTGCTCGTAGCATTTCGAGGACTTTGTGATAGGACATTTCTGCAAGCATTCTCGTGATATTCTGATAACATGTAAAGCCTATGTAGAAAGCACTCAACTGAGTTGGCTTGTCAAAGGGATTGTTGAAGATGTTGACGAATGTGATAAAAGCTGCTTACAGGATTTTAAGGCCAAATTTAGCATAGTTCATCACTACGTAAGTGAATACATTTTCTCAAATTAGCACGAAAAACTGTCAAGAGTTCTTTTATTTAGCTCACATTCGTACCTGCTGATACGATATAAAATAAATTTTACATCATATCACATGCGATGAGAGGAGGGGAGGAAGAATGTACTTTTATTACCTTCATAATTTTTGTCATCTAAAATTACAACTTTTTTGGCAATTCTTTAATGTTATTAGGTTCCATTTGCCATTCAATTAATATTATGTTATTTCGTTATTAATTCATATTTCCATAACATTTGATAATAAAGTTCAATATCTATAATTCTTAACTCTGGAAAAACGAGTACATGAAAAAATGTTACATTATGCGTTAAATGCTTAAGAAAAATCCACCTAAAAAGGAGATAAATATATTTTTTTAGAAACGCTAATATTACCTTCGAAATAACATTGCCCGTGCAATAGACTAGTAATGTTAAAAAAGAACAAAAAAGGTCTAAAATCTTGTCCACTCTCTTGAAAAAGTTTTCTGAAATATACATTCACGTATTCAGATATTCCAGAAACTAGCTACGTACTTTGTTAGTTTCAATAGTTTGTCAACTCAAACTTTAAAAGTTTCTTGAATATTAGCGACAAAGCATGCGAAAAACACCTAGTCTAATTTCTCACTGGCTGCACAGAATGAGCAGTGGCTAGCATTTGAGCCATGATACTAGCATATTGAACAGCTGTATGCTGTGCTGTATATTGATCCGAAAGGCCAAACTCTGCAAAATTCGGTTCAATATGCACAAAATGACCTGGCAATGATCGTTTTGAGAGAGCTTCCTGCCACAAATCAAAGAACTCGCCCATGATTTTATGTGATTTTTCCCATGACGAAATGGGTAGATACTCCATCTGCAATAGAACAAGCAAATACTGAATACTCGTGGTTGATCATTAAAGAATGGACTTCGATAGAAAGAGCAAGCACCTAAGAGTCACTTTCCAGTTAATTTTGTGGGGCATAAACTCAGTGCCCACGCCTAAACGAGGATCAAAGTTGTTTGTGTAATATGCATAGCATAGGAAATAGCTAGCCAAAAATAATGAGAGCATTCTTACAGCTTTTCTGCCTTCATACTGGCATTCGTGTTTGACAAATCCTGATAATGATTTTTCAATTCAGATTCAGAATTTGATGATTTAATTGAAAGTAACAGACACTAGCACTGTCACCATATGGTGAAACTTTTGATCCAAATCTCATACCAAAGAAAAGCTAGCAAACCGTGAGAAGTGAGGCTTATTGATGAGCAATTTGTAATGTTAGAATAAAGGAGAAGTAGTCGATCAGTTACAAACATGAGTACTCGGAAATTGTGGGTATGAATAATATGAGCATATACAAAAGATAAATAAAAGTTAAGAATAAAATTTTGATAATAAGCTGGTAGGATTCTACTTTCCAACGATGCACTTCAACGCGGCAAACCTGATTTATCTGGGCATCAAATACTACCCCTTTCAATATTCACCCATTCAGAGGCTATGCTTTTTAAATCAATGTTATGATGCCTGATAAGAACATACTCAAACCAACTGTATTAGAAACAAAGCCAATGAGATATACACAAAACCTGGTGAAGCCTTTTAAGTCTGTCAACAAACATGATGACACCTTGTAAGTCTGTCAACGGAGGCAATGCTTTGTTATCTCCATCGACAAATATAATCCACCCAAGGAGAAAGATAAGTTGATGTTCTACCAACTTTCTTTCTTTTTTGATAACATGAACCTCAAAATATCTACCAACTTAAGAACCAAATATTTGGTACCGTTTCTTTGAGCTGTTTGTCTATGTGAGAACAGTAATCAGGTGTTCCTCATTAGTACAACATTAGTAGCAACATGGTGAACATTGAGATCCACTCATTTCTTCTTCATTACAACATTACAATCTGCATGAGCATGTATTATGGGGGAAGATCTGTGGAGAGCATTTTTTGGGAACATAGGAGTCACTTTCTCTGTTGAAAAGGTTTTACCAAGTTTTCCCTAAAAATCTCCTACCAAATCATTATTAATTTTACTGGCTTAAATTTAGTTTACATCTCTGACAAGGATTTTAATGACTTTGTTTCCATAATGTACCTTAAAAATGTTCAGTTACTTCTTAGGGATTGACATATTCTTAGCTTTCGTATGATTGCGATTCCGTAATGTTTTTGAAATAGAACCCAAAAGACAAGGGGGGAGAGAAAGAGAGGGAGAGACTGTGAGAAAAAAAGAAGATAGGAAAAGAATGGTAGAATTAGAAGAAAATGCAAAGGTATTTCATAATCATTGAACCTATCAAAATGATTGTCTACCTTTAGACTAGGAACTACAAACACTCTCAGAGATACAGGAATACACATTTAAAAAACTCTTTTTTTTTTTTTTTTAATTTCATACTACCAAGACACCATTACACGTTCACAACATGTTAAAAATATGCTGAAGGATGCTCTTTTGATCACAATATAGTTTTATAAACAGAAAATGGTTATAATTGTAATGGGACAAAATTATGGGTTCATAGGAGGAAGAAAATAGGAAAGAAAAATCGAGCTACACTTCAAACGAGAAAAGTGTAACGCATAGATTCTTTTACCCCCTACACCAATTCCTCTTCGAGCAACTAATATTAGGGAAAGACTTATGTGCATTAATACACTTCTGGATCCAACTCATCCTCGGCTGTTTTGAAAGATATCAGCTTTTCATTCATGCTAGTTATCTTAGAGCTATGAGTCGGAAGTAAGAACAATGTTCACCAACTCTTCTAAAGTAATTTTTTTCATAAATCTAAAACTTCCTTTTATGCACAATCTTTGTTCCATCTTCAAATTCCTAACCTCACTACCAAATCTTTTGAAATTCTCCCTTTAGTTGTGATAGAATGTCTAATGTTTGTATTCAACATCCTTACTTTCTCAACTTACTATGTTTCTTATTTCTTGAACCATTGTTACAACCAAGTTTCTTGAATGAAATTTTCATATTCATTTACTACAAATCTGAAATCTATTGAGCACCGATACACCACGGAACACAGACATGACAAAGCATCAACAAGCCGACATAAAACTTTTCAAAGAAGTACGTCGCTCATATGTTAATTAAAATTCTTTAAATTAAATTTATGGATCATGTCACTATTTGAATACTCTTTATTTTTCACTAAGATTAATACACTCAATGTAACTTCAATTTTAAGATATAAAAGGTATATCTTTTGAGTGGTAGCATGTATTTATTGTATTAAGATAACTTAGATTATACTCTCTTACTGGTGCCAACAAAATAAAAAAATTCATGCACTAGAAAGTGATACAGTAGCGTAAAACAATTTGAACCTTGTTTGGTGGAAATTAAAATCCAGACTTTAATCTAAGTCAAATTCAACAATTAATTTTAACAACACATTTTATAGGACACAACTTTTCAATCACAGATTTCATCAACTTTCATCAAATTCTACTAAAAATCTTATTTCAATCACCACTAAACAAGGCTTGGACATGAAGTCCATATAATATATCTCACATGTTGACTTTTTTACACTAATATTTAAATAATTATAATCTACCTAATTTTACCTTCCGATATTCACGAAATGGGACTGGTGTGTCCTTGATGTGTCGTGAAAATGTTCTCATGTACAGGCGAGTGTTCCCTTGTATATTGGAACTTTAATCATCATCTAGAAATAAGACACATCGGTGTATCGGACAACTGTTTAGGAATTAGGACTGCCAAATGAGTGTTAGTATTCGATGCATGTCGAACATCAAAAATCCAGCCTAGGAGGAATGTTTTTGCTTCATATGCTACCATAAAATATTATTTCCATATCCAATGTGATCCTAGGGTGTTGCATCCAACTTCACCAAGTGTCCATACCATGTGTCTCCTTCTATATCAGTACTCCTTAGCACTCAAAATTTCGTCTAAGTATTCAGGGACATGCAAGTTTTGATGGATTGTCTACTCGATGAGTGCTGTTAGAAAAGTAAAGGACTTTGAGGTTGCCACTTTTGATACTTGATGGTCAATAGAATCAATACCATTAAATCTCTCGTGTTCCTGCATCTCCTGAGTGTCTGCATCAAATAGCACGGAGCACACAAAGCAACTAAGACTTACTATTCACAATCCTTCACTAAGCAAACAAAGCCTAGTAAGTCCTTGGCAACATTCAAACCACAAGTAACTCGTTGAATACTGGACTCTCCATATCAGCAGCCAATTCATAGTGAATAGAAGGATCATTGACATTGCCCGGATTCTTGCATAGAAGACACCATTCATGATAAATTAAACACACTGCATGGTCCGCCTCAAATCATCAGCCCTCATAATAGGTTTACAGTCGACTGTCCAACAAGAAAGGGGACCTTTTATCCATGCTAGTCCAGATCACTCCCTAAATCAGCGACATTCCTGTTGAGCAAGCAGAAGTAGAAGGGTGTGGTTGCAAATTTTCACTCCTCGAAGCCCTCCAGATCATTTAATTGTCACTTTCACTTATATCTTCAAGATTCAGGCCTAGAATTTAGAAAATACATCTTTCATTTGCAGTAAGTCCGAATCCTGTGAACCCCTCCTGAAAAGGATATTTCAAGAATTTCTCTCAGTTACCCTCCTCCATCGCATATCTTCAACAGCAAACCTCCATTGAACCCCATAATCTCCCTAATACTTACACCACCGCACCTCATGAGATTGTTAACTGCCTTCCACTTCACTATATAACACCTACTTGATCACTTCACGAAAAAATTATTTGTCACATGGTTTTTAGAACTAACGCTGGAGGTCCAGAGAGTGAGAGATGATGGGGATAAAATGGAAGGGTACTTCTCTACAAATTTAACTTCCTCCTTTGTTGGACAGCCCCCTGCCCACCAGCAAATCAACTTTCAAACTTCTGAATTGTAGGGTTCCAGGAGTCCACAACGTTATATGATGATCCCAGGGCATGCCTGAAAAGAGAATAGGCAGGCTCCAAGTTTTACACCTCAACTCTGAGCCCGTTGCTTCAAATTAGGTACTTCATTCTGACATCAAACCAGTACATACAGACTCATGTCTGTCAGAAAGTCGTATTTTTTTTTATTTTTCATTTTTCATTTTCTTCTTTTCTCTTCACTCTATATAGACACTAGAAATCAAATTCCTCTATTTAGATACCACATAAGAATACTATTATGACACCACAAAATTTATGAAGTTCACAAAAACTCCATGGGACAGACAAGATCCTGTCTAAACAAATAGAATAATCAAGTAATGTAGTAATTTAAAAGTTTAAAATGATACTTAGTTGACAAGATCTAATATTGATTCTCAATAAACCAAAAGTAATTAAACTTGAAATCTAACTAGAGCTTCGTACCTCCATCACTATTCCCCTCAAACTCTCAGAGTGCAATGGAGCCACTTTCCCAACCCGCAACTGGAAGTCACCAAGTTGATACTGATTCCCCTGTATTAAATCGCATCTTCAGTTAATCCAACCAAAGTGATTCTTTTAGTTTCTTTTTTTTTCAACTAAAACATATTATGGTGAATCATCTCACCACAATAATCAATATTTAGTACCCCAAATAACTAGTGATCAAAAACAAAATGACAAATACCAAATGCTTAACCAGTCTACATATGTAAAAGCTCAATTACCTCAAAATTAAGCGCAACCCGTGTTTTATAAGACTGCAGTTTCTCCATTATCATCTGAATACTTGACTCCGCTTCCACAACAAGCCGCTGCCCTTTAAGTACTAAGTAGTACTTACTGGGTTGCTCCGCCAGCGAAATCCCCAAAAAGTCACGCGGAAATTCATTGGCGTTTGCTTGTTCTTAATTATCAATCACCACAAAAAAATAAAATTAAAAAGAACCCATGCTATTATACAGATGAAATTACTACGAAGAATCAATTGTTTCTAGGGTTGGCATCAAACGGCTAAGAAATAAAGAACGAACCCGCGCACACATACCTCTAGGCATGGCTCTATAGAAGCTAATTGTGGCTTTCCAGCGCCCTTCCTTGACGCCATTGATGCCCTCAGAACACTGGGAAACTTCAGCGAGGATTTGGCTGTTGACCGTTGTGCCTGCGTTTGGCTGCCAATGTAAAATCCTACACACAGTCAACACGTATTGCTAAGATCATTGTACATATTCATATACATTTTATACATATAAATTAGGAGAATCGACAAGATTAAAGGTTAATCGAACTCATGGAATTAGAAGAAGGAAACAAGCAAGCAATGAAAAAAAGGGGTTTGGGGTTTTTTTTTTTCAACTTTTTCATTTATATAAAATCTTTAGTTACCATTTGATGGGCATAGTGTCAGTAGCTTGGATTTTTGCAGCGTCGAGGAGTGCCCGGAGTATGACTGAAATTTGCCTTTCGTTCTTCTTCTTTAAGATTAAGCGGCTTCATTTTAACGAAAATTTGGAAAAGAATATTTTTGAAATAGTAATTTTTGTATAATTAAAAAATATGAAAAATATATATTTCTTGTTTCACCACTCCCTCCCTCCCTCCCTCCCTCTTTTTTTTTTTTTTAAATGCATTTTTAAATAATGATTTGACGGAGAATGTGTAATTAAAAAATATGAAATTTTTTTGAATTTGTAAGTAATATTATTTTATTGAAAAAATGTGTATTTGAAAATAAAAAAGATGTATTTTAAAATAATGAATAACTTAATATTATTTTATAGGACGACGTGGGTGGTAAATTGGGGTCCTGGACCCTTAAAACTTATGGTCATGGATCTTCAACTTTTGATTTCTAGCATTATGATCTCAAACATTTAAACTTTAAAGCATTTGCCTGAGTTCCTTCTGTGATGGAAATGGTTAATTTGATCGTTAAAAGGTCAATTTTTAAGTAAAATGCCCATTGTATCCTTACTTGATACAACACAAATCACTACTATATTAAAAGAGAGGATGTAGGGTGTAATGTTCATTTGTGCACCCTTGCTTTCACACTTCATTTTTATGAGATATGGTTTTTCTACAGTGAGATAGCCACATTTGTTGACTTTTCAAATTAAACCGACTTTCAATAACAAATATTTAGTTTCTCCTCCTCCTTCACTTTCATTCATCAATTTCTTTCTTTTCCATTACAAACAAAATCAAACGTCTGCCCAAAAATTCAAATAGAGTATACCTTCTTCTTCAAAATGTTTGATTTTTTTTTCCTTAAAGTTCCTGTTAATCTTTTTTTCTAAAGTTTTTTTAAAATTTACAGAGAGTTCATAAGTTTTTTAATTTAGAGAGAATGGAGATGTTACCATCATTAATTGTGTTCGAGATATAATTGTTATCCAAATTTGTTGGAATCATGTTTTCAATTGAGTTAGCCTGTAATGTTTCTTATATAGCGTCGATGCGTGCATGTGATTACACAGAAGAATATAGATGGGCGTATAAGTACTGGTAGGTTGGGGGATTGGGGTGACAGTAAGTGGCAGTATGCCAAATGCGTTCAGGAAAGTAAAAGAAAACACAGTAAGCAGAAGAACTAAAACGTTGATAGCACAGACAGAGTTAGGACCTTATGAGTTGAGTTTAAGTCAGAGCCTCCCAATCCCACTTTCTTTCTCCTGATACACACGTGATTTTAGCACATAAAGGCGTGTGTACGGTGTCTCCGAATTGTACGAAGACACTAAAACAGTGTCTTCGAATATGTGATGTCCGGACACGGTGTCCCGTTGGTGTCTGTGATGTGCGGACACCAGTGGGACACTTTATCTCTGTGCGGAGGATTATTATTATTATTATTTTTTAAGTGCAATCACTTGTGTTGGAAAAATAGACTGCGCATGTAGTGGCTTCGCGCCCTTTTTTTTTCCCTTTCTCTTTAATAATATGTTTAATTCATTATCTTTTTTCACTCCCTTAAAACGTGTATTTGCCCCCTTTTCCTTATATGTTAAATATGATGTTTCCGCGATGTGCGTTGAGATTTTTTTAAAGTGCACAAATACAATCACTTGTGTTAGAAAAATAGACTCCGTGTCTCCGCATGTCGTGGCTCTAGCATGTTTTTTTTCCAGTGCGCTCCGCACCCTTTTTTTCTTCTCTTTTTTGTTAAATAACATGTTTAATTCATTAGCTTTTTTTACTCCGTTAAACTTTTATATTGTTTATTTTAGGCTCCTACTATTTGATAATTTATCTTATTGTTTTGATAGATACTTCAAAAATGCCCACTGATGGAGTTACAAGAAAGTTCTACCCTATTCAATATACCAATTACTCCATATGTATTACCGACATGTACTTATTGTGAATATTGTGGTGCACAAAATTTTTATAAAGAAAGTAAAGGCTTTTGTTGCTCGGTTGGAAAAGTTAAGCTTTATATGTGTGATTCACCTACTGAATTATTCAACTTGTTTACTTCTACAGAACCTAAATGTATGGAATTTAAAAAAATTGTAAGGGGATATAATAACCATTTTGCATTCACTTTATTTGGTGTAAAGTATGACAAAGAACTGTTTAAAACATATAGAAGTATATACACATTTAGATTTCAGGGGCAAGTATATCATTATGTAAATCAACTTATATCAAATAATGATATGTCTTGTTATATGCAGTTATATTTTTATGATACGGATAATGAACTTGAAAATCGTATGAAAATTTCAGAAAACTTTATTGAATCTACTTTAATGATTTTAATTGAAATCCTGAAAATAAATCAATATAGTAAATTTTTTAGATCTTTAAGTAATATAACTAACTTGCATAACTATCAAATACATATAAGATGTGACCCAGAACTTGATCAAAGAGTCTTCAATACTCCTACGACATCTCAAGTAGATGTTGTATGGATTGAAGATGATGGAAATGCAAATGCTCACATTCGTGATATTACTATATACGGGCATTCTGGTGATTCACATAAGGTTCATTATTATTATGATTGTTATGATCCTTTGCACTACCATTTGCTTTTTCCATATAGGGAATCTGGTTGACATGGTATTGATAGATGCAAAAGTTAGACACAAAATGTGCCCAATTTTGATGCTTTTCTTAGCATAATTAATTCTGCATCTCAAATTATTGAGAAAGAAGATCAAGGTTTGCGAATATACATTTTAGTATATTTTCTAACTTTTTCAATGTAAATATTATAAATGAATACTGAAATTGTTTTTCCATCATACAGTGCTTAATGGAACTAAGAAACGAACTCAGGTTTCTTGCCGAGAATACTATTCGTACAAGTTACAAATTCGTCCTACAAGTAAGTCTATATTACTTCATAGTGGTAGACTGTTTCAACAATATGTTGTAGATATGTATGTTAAGATTGAAACTACTAGATTAGACTATTTTCGTAATAATCAGAAACAAATTCGTGTTCAAAATGGAGAAACAAGAGGGTACAAAATTGGAAGAAAATTCATTTTACCACAATCCTTTACATGTGGGTTTAGAGATATGTTAATGAGGTATATGGATGCAATGACTATTGTACAACGTTATGAAAAATTAGATATATTTTTAACTATAACATGTAATCCAAATTGGTCAGAAATCAAGCAAGAACTAAGACATAATGACGAAATTCAAAATTGATCAGATCTAATTGCACGAGTGTTTATAGCAAAATTAGAAGAATTAAAAAATGATTTATACAAAAAAATGTCTTAGGCCTTGTTATTGCGCATATATATGTGACTGAATTTAAAAAAAGATGACTTCCTTATGCACATCTATTATTAATTTTCAAATATGGTTACAAAATTTATTGTGCTGAAGACATTGATAAGATAGTGTCTTGTGAAATTCCTGACAAAAACAAATACTCACATCTTCATTCTGTTATTGTTAAACGCAATATGCATGGTCATTGTGGAAATCTAAATCCAAAGAATATATGTATGGAGGCAAATAGAGATTGTAAAAATAAATATCCTAAAGATTATTGTAACACTATTATATTTGGTCATAACTCATACACATTGTATAAGCGTCGTGATAATGACATTTTTGTTAAAGTTAGAGGTCAAATGTTAAATAATCAATGGGGTATATCATATAATCCTTATTTAAGTGCAAAATTTTACTGTCACATTAATGTTGAAGTATGTTCTTCTATCAAAGCTGTAAAATATTTGTACAAATATGTATACAAAGGACATGATCATATTAGTTTCTTAATTGACACAAATGAAACAGAGAAAGAAATTGATGAAATCTCTGCTTACCAATCCGCTAGATGGATATCTCCACCCGAAACTATGTGGAGGATTTTTTCTTTCAATTTGTCAGAAATTTGTCATACTGTTTATTCTTTACAACTTCATATTGAAGATCACCAACAAGTAATATACAATGAGAATGATGATTTATCTACTGTTATTGATAATGAAAATATGAGGAGAACAATATTGACATAATTCTTTCCGAATGAATGAAGTAAACGAGTTTGCTCGAACATTGTTATATTGGGATTTCCCTACACATTTTGTTTAGAATACAAATACAAAAATTTGGACTCCAAGAAAGAAACAAGTTGTTATAGGACGAATTGTCACGGCAAATCCTTCTGAAGGAGAACGTTATTTCCTCCACATTTTCCTTAATCATATTCGAGGGTAAGTGGAAATAACCATTGTTTTATCTGAATCTATTGTTCATGAATGTCATTTTCTTTAAGACGTCTTTTGCTACAGTCCTTATGCTTTGCAATTCTAATCATCCAAAGGTGTTGTGGGAAAAATTCAAGGCTTATATGATTGATGATTATGTACATGAAAATATTAATATACCCGTGGAAATTGCTGAAGTACAGATTTTAGAGGATCTTAGCTTTGTTTTATAATCATTGGGTAAAAACATAAATGACTATGAAATGGTATCATTCAATGTAAATATAGATGAGAATGAAATGTTAAGAATAATGATTGTGGAAGAGACAACTAATTTGGATGTTCAATGGGGCTATGCTGATCCAGCAACCTTAAATGATAAACAACAATTTGCGTATAATACAATTATGGAAAGAGTAAAATCAGAATCAAGTGGTGCTTTTTTTTTTTTTATCAACGGTCCAGGTGAGACGGGTAAATTTTTTTTAATATAAAGCACTCCTAGCTGGTGTGAGGTCTCAAGATTTAATTGTTTTGGCAACTACGTCTTCGGAGTATCTGCATTTCTATTACCTGTAGGTAGAACAGTTCATTCAAGATTTAAAATTCCTTTGGAAACAATTGGTGAAATTAGTTGTAATGTTAGCAAGCAATCACCTTTAGGAGCTTTATTGAAAATGTCAAAATTAATAATTTGGGATGAGGCAATCATGATAAATTGTTGTACCATTAAAGCTGTAGATAAGATGCTAAGAGATATTACAGATTGTAATTTGCCTTTTGGCGGTAAAGTGATGGTCTTCGGAGGAGATTTTCGACAAGTCCTTCCAGTCGTACAAAAAGGAAAAAAAGAAGACATAATGAGAGCTACCTTAGTATTATCTGATTTATGACCTTTGTATTTACATCTACCATTAGTTGAGAATATGAGGGCAAAGTTAAATCCCAAATTTTGCAATTACTTGCTTAGAATTGGAAATGGAACAGAGCAAGAACATACTTGTAACTGCATTAAGCTTCCAAACAGTATAATTTTGTCATTTGAGGATGAAATTACATCTTTAAAAAATCTAATACATCACGTTTTCCAAACATAGAATTATATGCTGATAATTTACATCTCATGACAAATCGAGTTATTCTAATGCCTACAAACGAATGTGTTGATCGTATTAACAAAATTTTGCTCGAAGATATTCTTGGTGAATTTTACACATACTATAGTTTTGATGAATCAATTGACAAATCAGAACAAATGCTACATGAAGATTTCTTGAATAGTTTGACCTCAAAATGGTATTCCACCACATGAATTGAAGCTCAAAGTAAACTGTCATGTGGTGTTATTACGAAATATCAATCCTTCTGAAGGGTTATGCAATGGGACACGTCTTACTTGTCGAAAATTTGAGACAAGCGTAATTCTTGCTGAAATCATTATTGGCGAATATTGTGAAAAACATATTTTCTTACCGAGGATCCCTTTTATAACTCTCAAAAGTGATCGAAACTCAATTACATTTAAAAGAACTCAATTTCCAATTAGGCTATACTTTGCAATGATAATAAACAAAGTACAGGGTCAAACACTTGATTTCATTGGTTTATATCTTCCAGAATCAGTTTTTTGTCATGGTCAACTTTATGTAGCATTATCAAGAGCAAAAACAAGCACATCTATAAAAGTTTTACTTAAATCATCAAATATCGACACTTTATACAACACATGTACTAAGAACATTGTATACAAGGAAATTCTTTCATTCATATATCCGTAGAGCTACAATCTTCATGAGTATATCTTATATTTGACATCTTCTGAGATCAAATTGAAGCTGCTTCTTTGGTGATATGTACTCGACAAAGGTTTTTACTCTTTCTTGATCAATCTAAATCTACTTTCATTCGATATGTTTAACCTTAGCTAGATAAACACATATTAATTATTATGTTCAAATAAATTTCTCAATTATTAGAAAATATATCATGTCTTAGTTTTGGAGTCCGTTAATACTGATTAGGACATTGTCTTTCTCTTTTCTGATATTTTTTCCACTCATATTAATCCAGGATTTTGTCATTTATGATTATGCTAGGACTAAGATGTCTGATGAGGAGCTGAAAAACATGATAAGCAAAACCTTAATTTGCAGAATTAATGAAAGGCATGGATTTCTGTTAAAGAATTTGAATTATTAGATAGTTCTGTCGTTTTTTATTTATTTATTTATTTTGGTGATGGCTTACATAGAGAATGAAAAGTTTTTGAAAAGATGTTTTTATTACTTGGGTCAATATAATTATTAGAAACATTTTTTGGAGCTGAACTGCAAGCTCTTAAAATGAAAGGTAATATTATGTCTGTAATTTCCTACTTTTCCACGTCTCTGTCATATTATTGTAACTACTTTTAACATGTTTGGGATGCTCAACTAGATAGTAGTGGGTAGAGTTAATGAAGAAAAAGAAGTTGACACATTTTTATTGTACCATGAGTACTATCCAATATTGCGTTCCAATCACTTCCTTTATGTTATTCATTTCCAATCTAATGCACATTATTTATTCATTGCAGTTGAAGGGATTATCCAATTGTTATTGCTGCTCATCTCTCCAAGTTTAATCAATTTGCATTGGGACTTACTTATGGTAGTGTTCACGTGCTAAAACTCCTAGAAATAGAAGGAAAATGGAGTATGACGCCTCCACAAGAAAATGGTGTAGGCTAACAGCCACATTGCATTTGTACCGGAGCATTCCTTATAGTATAATAAACATGCATTAAGTGACTTAACTTGCAAGATTCAGTAGTTTGATAGGTGAGGGAATTGTTACAATGTTAATAGACCCAACATGGATGTGAATAGTTCAAAATACGTAAGATGAACTCAGAATTTTGGAACTTTTTTTTTCCTTTTCTTTTTTTTTTTTCCTTGGACCACATAATATATCTAAATGCACATTTACATGTTATCCGATTTTACTTGCAGATTATGTTTTCATATAAAATTGTATTTTAATGAATTTTAGGATTTCTTTTACACTACTGAGGCTTGTAAGTTTGCTTATTTTACTTGATGAAGAGAAAAAATAGCTTATAAACTCAAATCATTTACATAATAACAATAAATAAATTATAGAAAAATATATTAGCTCCAAACTAATGATTTTCCTCAAGTTTGTTCGATGGGGTGGTATTTGATTACCAATAAAACTTTAGCAATAAAACTTGACAAAATTTTATTCTAGAGTTAGTGATTATGTAGGCAACATATCATTTTTTAGCTTCAAAATTGTGTCAATATATGATTCTAATGGAAAGATTTATATATAACAATTGAAATACAAGATAAAATCATTTTGGCATAAATTATTATTAGCACATAAAAAAAAAAAGAAAAAAAAAACCTGAAGAATGTTTAAAAAACCTCTAAAGCTTACTCCGCATTGTGCAGAGCAAGAGGAACACTTGCTCATCATTGTGCGGAGCAATGGCTCTACACAATTCGGAGACACCGTGTGCACGGTGTCTCTGAATTGTGCGGAGACACCGTGTGCGTGATGTCTCCGATTAATTCGGAGACACCACGTGTGCGGTTCGGTGTCTCCGTACAATTCGGAGACACCACACACACGTCTTTATGCCAAAATCACATGTGTATCAAGAGAAAGAAAGTGGGATTGGGAGGCTCTGACTTAAACTCAACTCATAAGGTCCCAACTCCGTCTGTGCTATCTATGTTTTAGTTCTTCTGCTTACTATGTTTTCTTTTACTTACCTGAACGCATTTGGCATACGCCCATCCATATTCTTCTGTGTTTGTGTAATCATATGCACGCATGTATGTACGTCTGTTTTTTTTTTTTTTTATTTGTAAATTTGTATTTACATGTACCTACAAAATTTCTGGTGCTTTGCTCTTTTATGGCCAGGTCCTACAAAGTGTCATCATACTTCTGAAGAGAATTTACAAGTCTATAAAAGAAGAAAGATAGGAAGGATAAAATTGATTGAAAATTTTAGGCACATGAGATGGGTATTGCTTAAATTATGCCGGGCTTTTATCATTTCTTACAGTTCCATTGCATTTTGTATGTTTCCTTGCATACCACCTTCGATTACCAGGGTTGTTGTGAGAACAGTGCTCCAACACTGCAGCATCGCATAGGTAAAGGCTTGATGACTGATGCAGGTGCTCCAGCAAAGAAAATTGGTAGGAGTAAAGGTTTAATATTATCTCAAAAGGGTGCTCCTGTGAAGAAACATGGCATTGGCAAAGGTTTGATGAGAGTTTGGCAGATGACAAATACTGAGGCTAGAGATTTTCCTTCTTATGGTATTTCCAGTGCGAGCCTCATCCAACAGAAGAAAAATAGTTATCAGCAATGGCAAAATATTCTGGTTAGCTAACTAATTAACCTTTTTGAAGTTCATTCATCTCAAATATATATCGTTTTCTTTGGTTTATGAAGCCAATTGAACATTTGATGTTGCAAATCTTTATTTTTATGGGATTGCTGGAAAAGACACTAATAGTTAGTCTTCTATGAGCAGAGAAAATTATCAAACAAAGAACAAGCTAAGAGGAAGATTCCCCTAAGTAGAAAGGTAAAACGAGTTCTAGCTATTCTACTTGTCAGAAGGAGGATATCTGGATTCATTGCTTTAAGTTAGTATCTGGATTTGGCATGCTGTAATTTTAGGTTGAGTACCAGAAAGTTGAAAAGCGATCGTAAAGAAAAATGTGAACTTGCTCTGGACGGAGAGAGATGTCTGGAAAATTCAGAACATTTTGCAATGCTAATAGATGATGAGGAACTGGAGCTAAGAGAATTACAAGCGGGACCAAATCCATTAACTTGCTCTGCGTATTTTACAACCAATGGATCACATCGTTGTTAGCTTTGCAAAGGTTAGTTACTCTGTTTTCTTCCCCAATATTGTTTTGTTAATTACTTTGTTAGATAAAAACTTACGAACAATATCATTAATATTTGATACGCTAATATTACCTTAAAAATACTAAAGCCCGTACATTGTACGTGCATACGACTAGTAAATAAAGAAAAGAACAAATAAAATTAAAACACTTTCCCATTATCAAATGCCCCCACTGTACCCCTTCTCCGTGTAACAAGGGGAATTTTCTGTCGATTTTGACACCGTGAATGGTAGGAAAATTGGGGGAAATTTGAAAACTCAAAGTAACTATGTTTAATTATGTGATGTTTAATTAGTAACTATGTTTATTAAAATACTAATTGATTTTCATCATTTGAAAACTCAAAGTTTAGTATATGTTTATTAAAATAATAATTGGAATGATAAGAGTGTTGAATATCTACATATACGAATTACAGGTTATCCACTTTCACCTTCAAATAGATAGGTCAAAATTGCAGCTCGTTGGGTTTGATTCTTAAATATTGAATTGAATTTGAGATATTAATAGATGAGGAAATTAGGCATAATGCTCTAAAAATTGACCCAATTAGATTAATACCCTAAATTCATTAAACATCACATAAATCCCCGTATTAATTACGCCCTAAATTAAAACAAATCCCCAAAACTCCAAAATCTCCCCAGCCCACTGAATACTGAGACCATCGTTTCTCCTTCAACAATTCAATCTGAACAAGAAAATCTCTTCGAAAAACTTGAAATCTTCAAAATTCAAGGCAAAGATAAACGAGATTTCACCATCCTTTGCATAATGGGGAAAACCTTTCTAGGTATAATGAATTCATTCATTCTCGTTTTCAATCTCTTTACTTGTTGTTTGTATTAACATTTCAGTCGTAATTTGTTAACAGCGAGAGTTCTGAATGTTGATATACTCAAGAAATACTTAGAGGATGATATTTTCCCAAGTTTAGGCGAAAACATCAGTGGTTTATGTCAACGCTGGTGAAATAATAGTATTTGGTATTCAGACATTTCCACCCAAACCATTTTACCTTTCTGATTGCCACCCTTCTACTCCCTCTCGAAACACAAGTAATTTGAAAATTTCATAAGTGCATCCCTGGTCATTACTCCATGTTTACCTCTAAAGTTTGGAAAGCTTTTCAATTTTATGATCTAATTAAGTTTTGTGTGTGTGAAATTGCAAACACGTGCTATTGTGTACGAATGTGTTTGTGGTTGGCCGTAGATGAGGTGGAATGGTGGAGGTACACATTGAGTTTGCTTTTCGAAAATATTGGTGCAATTGCTGGTTTTCTGAAATACGATAATTTTCTCGCGTTTCATTTGATTTTAAAGTACATATCATATACAAGTAGTATGAAGAAACAAGAGCGTGGTCACTCGCAAAGATCCAATTTGGAGTACTGTGGTATGAGATCAATTATTTTTCTCCTCTGTTTTCTTGATTCCTTCTTCGCAACTCCTTGAAGTTCATCAGTTGAAATCTGCATTAACTATATTTTCACATTTATGACACTGTTATGCTATATAGGTGCTTGTTGGCTATATGATTTATTAATTGAATAATAGTTTTTCATTCATTTTATTTATAAATTAAGTAGAAAGAGAAGGCAGAGCTTATAATGCTGTTTATCATTCTAGTGTTACTTCAAAAAGCTAAAACTGTATCTTTGTATTTTCTGCTTTAAAGTAGTTTTTTAGGTCCAATTCATATTTGTTAAATTTTGTAGGTGGTATCGGAAGGTGAGGTATGTAAATAGGTTGGAATTTCTGTGAGAAATTGTGAGGAGAAAGGATATTGAGATACCTTAATACGTGCATGAAGAGGAAGAGGAAATGGAATACCGTCCACCCACCATGGATTATGAGATGGAGAATGATCACCCAAGATTATATGGAGCTCCAATTCTTGATTGTACAATTCCAACCTATTCCATGAGGGGTATTGTTTAGTGTAATGTTAGTTTTTATATAGTTTTATGGAGAAGAGAAAAGATGGTGTATTGCACAAGGATGAATTGCTCTTTTCTTGATTTTCTATCAGTTTTATGCACATGTAAATACATATCATTTGTGGGATATTTATCATTTGAAATATCAAAAGTAGGATCAAAGTTATAGTGTCGGAGCCAAGGTAAATAAGGACAATGCTACCCCTCCAATAGGGGCCAAACATGTGGTCATTATGGACACTGTTATGGATAATACTATGTACACATAGCATTATTTGGAAAATAAAAGTCTAGGACTAAACACTTTGGCAATTGATTAAACAAAAGGTACAATGGTCGTATAACTCAAAAATTGAATTTTTAGTTGTCAAACGAACGATTTCCATATTGAAAGGATCTCAAATGCAAACATTTGGAAGGTTTAGAACATTGGATGCTAAAAACCAAGGTTAAGAACTAGGAATGACAAAAAAATTCGACAAGACACCCGCTGGCCTCGCTTCGAACGAGGCAGGGATTATCCACTTAATCGAATATTCGGGTCAGGGACGGGACGAGTTACTTCGCCCCGAGGCGGGGATGGGTAATGGGTGCTTCCCCTACCACATTTAATTTTTTTTTTTTTTTTAGAATTCAATACTTTAAATAGAAAATTTCCCGAAATTTCATTAATTCTAATAGAAAATAGCAATAAAATTATCTAAAAAATATGGTAAACAATAAAAGTCTTAGTTTACCAAATATCTTTGAATAATTTAACTTTTAGAAATAAGTAAAAATTAAAAAATATATTATTGTCTCAATTAATCAATGAGAACAATGAAATGAATTATCAAAAACTTAAAAAAAATTAAAAGGTGTAGTAAACGGGGCAGGGCCCACCCCCTAAACGTAACGAGTAACGATGCGGGGATGGGGAATTACCTGGCAGGGTGGGGGAGGTTGTCCCCACCCCGCCCCTATTAAGGACCCCCCATCACACAAGGTTCAAAGGTTCGGACCATTAGTGCTATTACCTATTTTTTTATGGTCAAAGACCAAATTGAAGTTAGCTGCAACATATTTCATTTTGAAGGTTTCTCCTAGATATTGAATATCTAAAAGCATCACCAAGATGCAGGGGCGGACGCAGACTTTTTATGTTGGGGGGGCACAATCTAACTTTCAAAAAGTGTACGCAAAAATAATAGATGTTAATGAAATAATTGATTTTTTTTTAAAAAAAAAATGCAAGTTAGACGTTTTTCTTTAAACTTCACGTTTAACGCATTTTTAACTATTTTCGGTATCTGTTTGGACTATTTGATATGCCCATAATGTAATTCTCGAACTAAGCTTCAAGATGATATAAGCAGTTTGTAGATTCGATTAGCGTACGATCGTCGTAGAATTTTTAAAATTAACATATTATCGAAATTCAAATTTATTGTGATTTTGACCATGTTTGGTATCAAATTTTTAATAAATTTTGATAAAAGTTAAACATTTATGGATTTCATGAAATATGTTATTAAAATTATTTGTTAACTTTGATTTAGACTAAAATTTAGATTTCAATTGATACCAAACATGATTTATATAAAAAAGAAAGCAAAAAAAAAAGAAAAAAAAAAAAACTGAAAATTTTGGGGGGGCACGTGCCCCCCCCCTGGGTCCGCCAGTGCCAAGATGTGTATAATAAAGGGCATCTTTAAATATAGTGAGTAAATATTTGTATTTACTTCAATAATACTCTCAATTTTGTCTTGTCATTTTTTTTTTCAAGAAATATAAATTGATTTCTTCCAATATTTTATTTAACATATTTGTTTACATATCAATGATCAATCAATTCAAATAATTAAGAAATAGGGAATTGAAATATGTAATTTATTAAATGCAATCATTATAAAACAAGGTGGAAAATGGGTGGAAAGAAATATTTTACAAGGAAAAGATTTTCTTAAAAATTATTTTACTGGGAATTGTAATTAATTGTGTTGGATTGATACAATTTTCTATGGAAAATGTTGAAAGTTTGGAGTCCGTTTGGTTTCATTTTTTTATGAAAATTGTTAATTAAAGTGATGGTGTTTTCTATTATTAGGTTTAGAATTTGTTCCAATTGCAAAATAATAATAATAATAATAATAATAATAATAATAATAATAATAATAAAAAAAAAAAATTGAAAAAAAAAATAATCATATCGAATATCATTCGTTTGACTTTGTTTTGCATGGAAATTGTCAATAAAAGTGAAAAAAAAACTTTTACAATTGTATCTAGAATTTCTTCCAATTGCCAAAAATATATATATATATATATTGAAACATATTTTCTCACCAAAACATCAAGAATTTATTTTCCCAAAAAAGGTGAAAAATTTAGAAAGTTGGAAAATATTTTTCCAAGAAAATTTCACCAATCAAACACTACAAAAGTTGAAAAATGAAAAATATTTTCATGGAAAACTTTGTCTATCAAACAGAGCCTTAGGTGCCGTTCTCTTTGTGTTTCAGTTTTCTATTTTGAGTTTTGAATTCGTTTTATATTTTGTGTTTTGAGTGTCTGTTTTGAAATTACTGAAAATACGTTCTGTTTGTTGTTTTGGAAAACTGTTTCTAAAAACACGAACCATGAAAATACGTTTACTTTGAAACTCAAAACAATGTTTTGTGTATAATAGTTTTTTTCAAGAAACCACCACAACACCGCCACAAACACCATGAACCACTGCCAAAATCAACACCACCACCTCTGCCATCTTCAACCACTGCCCTATCGGACCTAAATCAATACCACCACCACCACCTTCAACCACTTCCAAAATCGACCTCAATCAACACCACCTCTGCCATCTTCAACAACTGCCCTACAGGACATAAATCAATACCACCACCACCACCACCACCACTTCCAAAATTGACCTCAATCAACACCACCTCTGCCACCTTTAACCATTGCCCTACCCGACCTAGATCAGTACCACCACCACCACCACCACCTCTTTGCACTACCAAAATCCACCTAACTCAACACCATCACCACAACCTCTTTGCACTGCCAAAATTGACCTAAATCAACACCATCACTACCACCTTCAAGAAACCACCACCTTCAACGTCTGCCACCATCATCAACCATCTACCACCACCAAAATCAACCAAAATCAATACAACCAAAAAATCCCAAATAAAAAATACTACAGAAAAAGATAGAGGAGACAGAGATGAACGTTGTCGGCGTCGAAGAGAGGTGGCAGAGACGAACATTCACAGTAGCGTCGCCTCCCATGGGTCGCGACGAATGGCTCGCGACGCGTTCACAGCAGCGTCGCCTCCCCAGTCCCCACTTCGGCGTCGGCACCGGCCCAACAACAGTGTCCGGTTGCAGAGAAGAGATCGCCGGCTATTCTCTTCTGGAGAAGAGAGAAGACGGAAGAATTGATTGGATTTGGGTTGTGGGAAGAAACCGGTATTTCGGAACAGTACAATGTGTTTGGCGTGTTTTCAAAAATTTTCGAGTTTTGTATAGAAAACATCCAAAACGCCAAAAACATCATTTTGCAGTGCAAATTTTTTTTTTTTTTTTTTTTTTTTTTTGTGTTTTCAAAAACTCGTTTTCGAAAATAGGAAAGAGAACGCGTTTTGGACATTTTGAAAAATCGAAAACAGAAAACGGCTCGAAAACGACAAAGAGAACATACCCTTAGTGTTTCATCAAGATTTCAAAATCAATAATTATACGGTCAACTTGTTGACTCTCATCAAGTTACTCCAAAGACCGAGGTTCGTACAATTGTGTTCCATTTTGATCCTTTCAACAAGAGTATCATTGACCTTAAATGTTCCATTAAACCAATTAAGGGTGTATTTGTCATCCTTTAAAATTAAGGGTCTATTTGATTGCAAAGATGAAAAATGGGTGGAAAGAAAATATTTTACTGGGAATTGAATTGCTTAGAATTTGTTTTACTGGGAATTGTAATTAATTATGTTTGATTGGTATAATTTTCTAACTGGAAAATGTTGAAAGTTTAGTATCCGTTTGACTTCGTTTTTTATAAAAATTGTCCATTAAATTGATATTTTTTCTATCAATACGTCTAGAATTTGTTCCAATTACCAAAAAGTAAAAAAAATTTTTTTTTTTTAAACAATTAGAAAAAATTACCATATTCATTTGACTTTGTTTTGTATAGAAATTATCAACAAAAATGAAAATTCTTTTTATAATGGTTGATAGAATTGGTTGTCATTGTCAAAAAAAAAAAAAAAAAAATAAGGTGGAAAATGTTTTCCCACCTATTAGATGAAAAAACATTTTTCATCATTTGTGTATCAAATGGTTGTACCTAGGAAAATGGAGGAAAATATGTTTCGTGGAAAATTTAGCCTATCAAACAGTCAAAAAGTGGAAGTAGATGAAAAATTCCTCCAAATCAAACGGACCCTAAATTGTTTGCTACAGTATCATTTTTCTACCAAACATTCGCCCAATAAAATATTCTACACACAAATCAATAAAGTTTCTTTAAATTTTAACAAACATTCTCCATAAAATACTATTCAAAACTTCATGCTTTCTCCCACAATGGGAGACAAACATGGGCTAAAATTATACTCTATTTTTCTTTTTTATTATAAATCAAACATTTTTCAATAAAATAATATTATATGTAAACTCAAAACTTACTTCTTTTTAACCATATATCCTTCAAAAAGCACTCTTCCAATATTTATAATCTCTAATAATAGTGGCTAGACGGGGCGGTCGTAAAGTGAACAAATCATGAAGCACAATCCCAGGACAAAGATTTTATAGTTTATATGGAAGTTTGTTTATTACTTGAGAAGATATAAAAAATTATTCACATATAACTTTTTCAAGCGCACTTGCTCATATATCTAAGCTACCATGATCATATATAGTGATAACAAAAAAATCCGTCTGCCCTCTGACAGGATTACCGCCCCGACAGGTTGGCGGGGCGGGGATCGCAGCCACGTGAAGAACAAAAAAATAAATAAAATAATAACAACAAATTACAAAAGCACAAAAAAGGCAACTGGCAAGCAAACCCTGAAGTCTAAACCTCATATCTTCATACCATTTCCCTCTCTCTTAGTTTGAGCATTATTTGTTTTGAATTTTAAAATTTTGAATTTATATTTTAAATGAAATTTTTTGAAAAAAAAAATGAGGGGCATGGGTGAGGGAACGGGGCAGGCGTGCACCCCATCTAAGGCGGGGCAGGGTGCGGGAGGGGCGCCCCACCCCGCTCCGCTGGCCTCTGCCATCTCTAATCTCTTGCATAGCGAAGGAGTTACACTTGCAATTGAAGATAATAACAACTCAAATTTAGCCTCCGTTTCACAAATTTGTAAAGAGAAACAATTGCAAATCCAATCGAATACGAGTTATACCTGGAAAGATAACACCAATTGAATAAGAATTACAATTTTTTTTTTTTTTTTAATCCATGCATTACTCTAAGAAACGACATCTAGTTCACTAAATTTATGTATAGCACCAAAAAAAATAAAAAAAAATAAAAAAAAATCCCAAAATTAACCTGACTTAATATGACTGTAAAGATTTAAGAAGCAAAGTCTCTAAATAAAAAAAATAAAAAAAGATTAGTAGAGGAAATCTATATAATCAACCCTAAATTTATGAAAATACTTTGTAGCAAACCAACAAAAATGGCACTCTACACAAATCAAACACAATTTCGTATAAGCGATCGCATCAAATACACTAGTAATAAATTCCAAACGAAAGAAACAAACTATATACAATTATTGCTTGTATTTTTAAATGATATTTCGCTTGGATTAAACCTCTTCAAGATGCTTGGGATTATAGCTATCGAGGATTGACCAAATCCTGCACAGCATAGAGAATATGTGAAAATTTATAACAATCTGTCAGCAAAAATATAAAAATAAATAAATCAAGCCCACTCAAAAATTGTCACATATAGTAGAAATTATCGACAAGTTACAACAGCACAGGAAAGTTGAAATCAGTAATCACGATCACAACCATCAGGCCAAAACAAAAAACCAACAGTGACACTTTCATAATCAGTACAATGAACAAGATAGACAGCCTTGTTGCCTTGCGTCAAGGAAAATAACACGAATACCATAGACAACGATTTTAATGATATGATATATTTGAAAAAGAAAAGTTCACTTAATATGATTATGGTTTCTCGGTGGTAGAAAGTAGATATAGAGCATACAAAATCGTCTTATTGGAAATAAAAGTAACATTAGTTTAGGCTGTGAAAATTCACAAATTACAGAATTTAAGTACCATTGTTAGATAAGTACACATTACCAGGTCAATAATGCATCACAGCACTACTCATTCTGGAAGAAAGAGAGAACAAAATCTGTATGTACAGAGAAGAGTTGTGTCTCCCCGAAGAGCTGTTATACAGTAGTCAAGGACGATGTAGCATTAGCATGTCAACATAATTCTAGTATGAAATGAACTGAGATAAAAAGGCAAAACTGGGATAAAAAGCTAAGCAGCAAACCTTCATAAAAGGTCGATCTCGACTAGGGAAAGACTCGATGAAACTTTCCTTCAACAGCAATGATACCTGATGATTAACAAAATAATTTTCATACTAATGTCGTGACCAAGGGTGATAAGTAATGGGATAGTTATGAATCCCACGGCGCCCCCCCCAATAGGGGGCCGTCACTTGTCAATTCGGTAACACATTAGGTAGAAAATTATGTACTTATAGCATGATTGAACTATTATTGCAGACAGAATTTAAAATTTACTATATTCTAGAAATATAACACAAACCTTGTCATCATTTGATTGAACATTTGTTATCGAATGAGACCGAAGGTTAAAACAAAGTGAATCCAAGTAAGACCTTAACACTCCAATAAAACCTTTGGCAGCATCAACCTACACATATTAGTCAGAACCCATATTAGCAATAGGATACACACCAAAAGGAAGTTGAAGCCACACCAATGATATAATGTTTACTTTGGCTCATATTCGAACAAATTGAAATGCTTCACATTTGATAATTTCGTTCTTGCTTGTTTTGTAAGTAATACTTTCAAATTTTGAAAGAGTGAAGCATGAGCACAGAAATCTTTAGTAATAAGGTAAAGATATTTTCAAAATGGGAGGAATAGTATTCCTTAAAGGAAAAACAAAAGCAACAAGATTGCACAAGTGACAAGAAAATGAGAGCCACTTTGTGGGTGGGCAGGTAAAAAGAATTCCATTAAAAGCATCCATGGACTTGTGCAAAAGCAAATAGGCAAATTTAACCATGGAAAATCAGAAAGGGTAGCAAAAGAAGCCAATGAAAGAGTCATCATTAACAGCCTAATAGCCATAAAAAGGAGTGCAGATATTCCAAGCAAAATGCACCATATTAGACTTCTCCTTCACACTTCACGTTTGATACATTTCTAAATCTGCAGAATTTAAAATGCAACATCCTACTCTTCTATCCCTTGGAAAAGAGAGAGAGAGAGATTCTCTACTTTCGATTTATTCGTGTTTAACAAATCATAATCAGTTTGAAGGTATTGACAAATTTTTATCCTATAATTGAAATTTACACCAGTACAAGCATCATATTTGCTTGATTGTTATTATTTTAAGCTGTTATCTTAAACCTTACAAAACATTCAGTTTGATAGAAAGAACGAAGCTTAATCTCTAGTAAAAACTAATCCGAAGAACAAAAAGCAAATGACAGGTGTATAAACCACATGCCTGCTCATCAGTACATTCATAAACTGGTCTTTTCTTCCCCAAGTAACTTTCTCCCACCAATTTTGCATGATAAGGACTAAGGCATGAATATAGTTCTCGATGCCGAGGTAACTGCGGTATCGTCGGGGATTTCACCTGTCTCAATACAACAGAAAGGATCAGGTAAACTATCTTGAAGTGAGAATGCCAGTACAGAATTTCACAATCTTTAGAAAATATGGCATCTGTGAGCTTTAGATGAGTTAGCAGTTGCAGCATAATGCACTACTAGGCCATTAATAAATGATTGTTCTTAGTTGTTCCTATGGGGCCCCTATGTTCAAGATAAAGAATCTTAAACAATAATAAACTCAGATTGATAGTATCAAAATATTCTTCTTGGTTCAAGATATAGTGAGAGTATTTCAATTACAACCTTAACAATGTTGTCTAGATACATGAGTCCCAGAAGACAAAAACAAGAGGATATATCGAAAGGCTATTCCTCTGCACTATACTTAAATATCTTGTAAGATCTGCCAAATTCTCGTATACAGAACCAATCAAGAAAAATCTGTCTTATTAGACACATAAACCACACTCCTTATATGCCTCCTCACCTCTTTCTAGTTCTGATGCCTTCTATGGAAACTATTAATTATGTAAAACACAGAACTATAATGGAAACTGTAATCTGGCTCTACTAAGCCATTTATGCATCCTCCATTTTTTTCCATTGATGTTTACTATTTTCTTATGGCAATACATTTTTTACTGCATCAAGATGCAATAGGACACATACTTTGTAAAAACTACAGAGGCTTTGTACTAATATAGCAACTCATATTTAGTTTAAAAGTAAACACATCTTGTATTACAAATACAGTTTTATTGATTGGAGTAATTTGGAGAATACACACCTGATTCTTGTTTGCATCCACTAGAATGACATTTATTAACTTTGACTGTACTTCGGTTTTCATGTTCTTCACGCCTACCTGGCTCAAAATACACACAAATACAAGGAAACAATTAATAGGCTGTTTAACAGAGCTCTCGACAAAAGTTTTAGCAGATTTTGATAAAAAATGATAAAATGTGTGGTTGAAAAGTTAATAAGAACTGTAGGTCTCATAAAATATGCAATTAAAATTGAAGTTTGACCGGTTGATAAAGTTAATAAAGTTTTATCAAAAAGCTGTAAATTGTTATATAAAATCACTGGCCAAAAGGTGTAGACAACCCTGCCACAAGAAGCTTTAAATCCCTAAGCTTCACATTTCTCCACCATTTTATTTTCACTGTCAAACAACTTCACAAATGTAACAACAACCCCCTCAGAAAAATTCCATGGGCTTGACACGGTTAGGTTAAATATATAATCTTTCAAGTTCGAGAATTTTAACAATCAATGTGTGAGATGAGAACAGAGGAGCACTATCCAGTTCAAGCAGGGGCGGAGAATTTAGTTAGGAGGGCTGAAATTTTATAAAAAGTCATAATGACATTAAGTGAAAAAGCAGCAGTTGCCAAGTATGCCATAGGTGCTTTTTTGTATTTAAAAAAAAAAATCAGCTTATTTTCCAGAATTTGCTATAAAGAAGAGTATTTTTAGGTCCAACCGTCCAAACATGTTTGGCAACTAAAGGGTGTTCATAAGCAAGTTTGACTAGCTCACAAGTCACAAGCACAACCAAACATCTTTAAATTTTGTGACAGAATCGTTTTTAGGGAATTGAAACTAAATGACGAGTTCAGGAAAAAAAAAAAAAAAAAAAAAGAGGCTTGAGTGAATAAAACAGAACTACGCCCAAAATACCAAAATACTTGAATATGTAATATTTTAGTATATGATAATAAAAATTTAGACAATAAAATATTAAAATTTACAATTAGGATGAAGAGTTTCCTTCTCCTGCTTCCTAACAGGGTAACATGCAGCCGCATAGCCTGTTAATTTCTAGCCTCAGTTTAGATGGGAATTTGGGCGAATGAATGGATAAGGGCTGGGCTATAGTATTAATTATTAAAACCTAAAATGTTGCACATGCAATTTGGATCTCCCCGCAGCGCGATATCCACATTTCAGAAACTGAAATAGAATTTCATGAGACTTTTGACTCCAGTACAAACAAGAGTCCAGAAGAGCAAAGGCTAGAGAATTTGGAGATATTGAGCGGTGGATAGTATTCGTGAATATGTTGGTCCATGGAATACAATATAGAAGCATTAGTATTGTCATCTAAATAATCTGGTCAAAACACCTCCCAAGTGGTTAATTGATGCACCTGTATGTCTAAACAGTTCATATTTACTACAGTAGCTCATTGGTGTTGAACCGCCTGAATAGGATTAAGGGTCAATTACAGGTATACAAAGGCCAAGCTCCTTATGTTTTTACAGCACGATGCACAGTAGAATGTTTTGAGTATAAATAAGTATTACAAATGGTACAGGCTATGCAATTTGTGTTAACATATTAATTTATGTAAAGGTAACAGGATTGATGAGAATATCAGATGAGTATGGTTAAGAAGAAGAGTCGTCAGATTTTAGCTACTATGTATAGATTTTTCAATAGAGAGGGAACCACAATTCTGGATCTTTCACGTGACTTGCTAATAAGTATAGGTTTTTCAATATGTTCTGGAGCTTCAAATCATTAAGTAAACGAGTCGATTCTCATAATGGTAATTGGTTAGTATCCACAGCCATATCTAGTCATGCCTACGTAATGACTTGCCATATATACAATTAAAATATTTGCCCAACATACTTCTGTTAAAGAGATTTCTGTAAACTAATAGATAAAATAAATAATTTTTCTTAGTGAAGAAATAGTAATCATCTTAAAAATGTTTTACACTACTGAAATACTGAATAAATAAAACAAATATACACGAATTTTCTTAAATTCTGCAATCTTCAGACTCGAAATAGCATCAAAGTTTGTGACTACTGAACTATCCTAACAGCTCAATTAATTTCTACAATTAGGAAATTACTATTATGATATCATACTCCATGTTACCGATTATGAGACAATGTCGAAGTCATTTTGTTCTCAATTATGGAATACTATGAATGTTCAGGATTTTTTTCTGCATTAACACAAGTCAATCCATTATTAAATCTAATATGCAACAAGCTGTTACAGTTAAGCCCCTGTTTGACAACCATTATTTGAATATTCTTTTTTTTACATACTCATTTTCAACTACACATTCATATCATAAAATATTCTACATGTAAACTCAGAACTTTTTCCTACTTTTTAACTACACATTCTTCTAAAAATCACTATTCAAAACATTCTTTTAGAGAAAAGATATCCATCGAAAAGAGGGTAAATGGTGATAATATACAATCATGTTTAAAAACACAGTATCTATTCATTTAACTTGACTAGCCAGTCCATCATTTATTATCATTGATTCATTTCAGACTTAGACAATGTTTACTTTTACTTTTAAGGATACATGGTTCAGTTGCTCAGCAACACAGTGTCTATTAACTTGACTAGCCAGTTCATCCTTTATTATAATTTCAGATTTAGATCGTGCTTTAAAGTTCACTTTTCAGTATATAAAATTCGACTAACAGCACTGGTTCTTCATTTCCAGAAACCTGGATGTTATTTAAAAGTTGTCATTGTAGAGGAGAAATTCAACTTTAACCTTATGAATGTCAGGATATTTGTTTTATTTCAATGCCTACCTTTGTATCGTTGCGATAGTTGCATTTGAAAATATGGAGAGCCATTGATGGAGATCTGTAATGATATAACATTGTTTGGATACTTATTTTTGGAAAACAATAAGGCCCTGTTTGATAGGGCAAGTTTTCCATGGAAGAAGGAAAACTTTGTCATTTTCTACTTTTTAGAGTGTTTGATAGGAAACATTTCCCAGTTAATTAGTTTTCCACCTTTTATTGGTTTGCCACATTTTCTTGCCTTTTGAGATAAATCAATTCCTACCACTTTGGTGAGAATTGGTTTTCTAGGCAACTTTTTATTTTTTATTTTTTTGGCAATTGAAACAAATTATATCCTCAATTATAACAAATTATATTCATTTAATTGACAATTTCTATGAAAAATAAAGTCAAACGAATACCAAAAGATCTAAAATTTCAATATTTTTCAGTGGAAAATATACCAATCAAACACAATTAATTGACAATTCTCAATAAAACAAGTTCTAGGCAATTCAATTCCATATAATTCATTTTCTTTCCACTCAAATTCCATTATTGCAATCAAACGGACCCTAAGGTGTTCATAGATTTTCTAGTATTTTACATTATTTCTGACTTAATTTCTATGCAAAACCTTGTATAATAAAGGTTGGTGCATTGTTTTAATGATAAACTACAATCTCTCTCTCTCTCTCTCTCTCTCTCTCTCTCCCCCCTTATTTCCCCTCTTCTTTAACAGTTCTATTGTTCGATTTGAGAGTCCATCGTCAGCCGTACTTTAAGGTTTTGAATTAGAGAGATATTTCACGTATTTGAATGTTTTGAACCTTGTACACTATGGGCTGAAGTATGCAGCAGATATCAATGCCCAAAAGCACGTGTTTTGGTCTTGGGCAGGACATGAGATAAATCATGTAACTAAAATACATTGCATGTGAACATTCCATTAGGAACCAAGAAACAAGGAAGTCATGCAATTATAGGGCAGAAGTTGAGTTTAAGCAAATTGAAGCAGCAGGCCACTATCTCGGTTACAGGATTAGAACCGGTGAAATAGAACAGCCAGAAGTATGAGAAACTCACTATGTAAGGAACCGGTGCATCCAGAAAGTCTAGCATGTCATTAGGCAAAACCTGAATATGATACATGCCAAGGAACAACAATATGATAGCAAGAGAGTAAGTACATATAAGAATCTAAATAAAATCAACTAACAAAATCACGTCAAAACAATAAAAGGAAAATGTAGACGAGAAAGGAAAAATACCGGCATTAACAAACTCTGCCACTGATAAGGACGAATCAGGGGGATAATTGACAGAACCAAAGCACACAGGATACCCTGCATACAAAAACAAAAGATAAAACATTAAAATCTAAGCTCTTTCTCCATCTAGCATCAGACAATGCACAAAAAGAGAAAGAAACATTGCGATGCAAAAGGCAAGAATGTTTAAGTTAGCTACATCTGGGTTAATTTTTCCAAACCAAGCTTCCAATAGCAAGATAATCCCTTAAGTATCCAAACATATATTATGACAGCTGCATTAGTTATGGACAAGAGGGTCAATAGTTATGAACAACAAGTCAAAGAAGGTGTCTAAAAGAATTAAGAAAAAGAAGACAGCATAATGAATAAACATTCAGACTACAGGAAAATAGAATAAGTTCCAAATAGAATTCATATGAAAAGAATATATGATAAGTACACAAGCTATCCAAATAAATGAAAACTTACCAAATTTGAACAAACAACCACAATCTGTTTCTCCAGTAGAGCCCCAGCAATTAATGTTAATACCTATAAAAGGAAACCATAAGCAAAATATTTAGTAAACTACAAAGGAGATGGAAAGGTCTAAAACTTTCCGAGTAAGTTTCAGTAATATAGGACCATCCACAGTCATGTCTACAAATATGAGTAGCATCTGCCATATGTTGTATGTATGCCAAGTCTTGAATTGAAAGCATTAGGAACAATTCCTACATATCATCGTTCCCTTGGATAAAACATAAAGAAATTCCTTTCTGCATGAGTGATATACTTACATGCTCCAATCGCAGGGAACCACATAAGCAAGCAACAGTCCATACTGCTAAAGCAGTTGCCTCCTCCTCCACCAGGAGTGCACTGTGAACCTACAAGGTGAGATCAATATATGAAATTAAGACCATCAGTAGACGGGACATGAAAATGTGTGAACACAAAGTAACTAAACAGAGTTGAGAACAGGTATGCCGCAAACACCTAGACTTGTCCTCGTTTCTCATTGATACCTAATTAATTTCGTCTTTTTCTCCATTTAATTGAGGGTGAAAGTTTATTCATTTTAATAAAGAAAAAAACGAGTCAGTAAGAAAACAATAGGAATGGATGGGGGGATGCCAACTCTGACGAACCTCGGCTAATTCCAAACTTGTCTTACATGATCCCAAATCAATTGTTGATCCAGCAATGCGCAGAACTATTTCATCAGGTCTACAATATTCCAGAGGGTGCAGGTGATCAAGAGGATGAAATGTGATAGTTGAACCCTGTGTTGGGCAGCATAATTGGTAATATTCATAAATTATTCGTAGGGATCCATGGTTATTTGCCTGCAAAGGAGAAATGGATAAACAAGCTATCGAAGACTTTCAATAGCTAAATAATGACCTCAAAAAGAGATCGAAATGCACAGGGGAAAACAACATTCAAACCTTAGCCCACTCAAGGGTGTCACTGTGTTCACTAAAAATATCTTGGCCAGATGACGATGCCTCTTCTGTTTCTGTCTCATCGACATCACTTCTGAAACGTCTATCTTCACTTGGAGAGCCTTGAAAACTGCATATGTTGAGACATTAATCTGGGTCAATCTTGGACAACAGAATTACAGAGAATTGTGAAGTCAAGGCATCCATGCTGCGGTTGATAAGGTTTCCCACTGCTAGGAAGTATCAACAAAACAATAATAGATGCCATTCTACCATTATAGAACAGCATATTTGTATAGTATTTATGCATCCTTGTCAGCAATACAGAGAAAAAGCATTTAAAACGGGGATTAATGACACTCAATATAGGAACAGTCTTCGACATGAACTTATACCGAAGGAAGTGATAGAAGAGATTCTAGTGCAGTAGAAGATCAGGCAATAGGTTGTTCTCAATATATATATATATATATATATATATATATATATATAATTCCTGCTATCTAGATACTTGAGATATCATAAAATTGCATCACATACTATATGGCCGTATGAAGGTAAGAAAACCAGAATGATCCTAAACATGCCCATTAGAATCTATTTAAGAAATCTCTTTAATACAAGGACGTGGCCTATATATTTCAATTTTTAGCAATAATATAGTGAAAACAGAGAGCAAAGCACAGAATAATATACCTGGAGGAAGATTCAGAGCTTTCACATTGCTGATACCGTAATAGCGGTAAAACTGCATTTGTTAGACATTTGTCTGCTGATTCTTTGTTGGTAAAATTGTGGTCAGCAGAAGTATCAACTGCAAATTCTCTACTAGAAACAAGCTTCTCTTTCCCGGGATGAAGTGGGACAACATTACTATTAAGTTCTATCTTGGAGTACATGTTTATATCTAAACTTTCATGACCAAGATGAGATATATCGTCTGTTACTCTTTCTGTAATAGAACCCGTTGTGCTTAGAAAGGAAGCTCCAACTATCCCATTCAGCATGTTGACTGCTCCATCCTCCAGCAATATGCCACCAGATTTTTCCTCCAAAATTTCAACCTCATCATAGCCCACAGATGACTCCAAATCTAGACTACTAAATTGTTTCGTCAACCGTTCCAGCCTCTCTTCAGTTAAGATGCTACAGCAGAAAGCAAAAGGTAAAATTACATCGGCAGAAGAAATAGCAAGAGAACAATTTCTGCATTCTGTCAGTTAGGCAATATAAACCATCAATCCACTTTACGCACGCAGGAAAGAAAGAAAGAAATATATAATTATAGAGCTTTAACAGCCAACCGCCAAGTGCTTATATCTTTCTGCAACAATTATGAAAATGCAGAATTTTCTACAAAACCAATACTTATGATGCATAGTTAAAAAAGAATCATAAAATTAGCTAATATTCCTTTCCTTCTCCATCTTGAAGTAATTTTGTACCACTGGCCACTGAAATCAAAATGGGAACGTAAAATTCTAATAGCTATGAAAACCTTGGCCAAGTTATACAAACATATAGATAATTTGAGAGATGAGTAGATCTATCGGTAGATTCATATGCAACATAATATTCATCTTGTATTCTCTCTGTCCAAGGCTGCTACTTCCAGGTATTCTTTTCACCAGCTCCTTTTGTTTCTCTCTCTTTTTTGCTTTTTTCACAAACCTTTTTTCTTATGGGATGAGTGGGCCACGTGTGTACCTTTTTACGGAAAGCTGATAATCTCATAACAATTTAGTAATGCAAGTAACTATAATAAATACACACATCTTCACACTATACACGCAGATTATGAAATTACGATCATAACTTCAAAATAGGAAAGCACCATATGCCGTACCATACGGACGAGAATTAGTCACATACCTATTCAGTACACCAAAATGAAGTTCAAAAAATGGAAGCCTAGAAAGAATACAGTAGCATCGGCGTGTGGTTAAAATGTGGCGGCTCAGACTCGAGGGGGGTGATTGCCCATCTGAAACTATGGAAATCAATCCTGATGGCTTTTGTATGATTTCTTCAACTAAAATGCAGCAACCATACAGAGTTGAATCATCAGCTACCTGAATGACAAGGATACATCAGAAAACTTGAACTCCAAGGTCAGATAGAACGGGGGAGGAAACAGAATCATAGGGGTGCATTCATGCAGCTTCAATGAGCAAATCAGGGTAAAAGAAACCAGAACAAATGAAAACAAAAATTTCATTTTGATACAAAAGAAAATGAATCTAAGTCGAACATGAGCATAACAAATAAATGGTCTAGAGCAAAAAACTTCAGAAAGTTTGAAATATCTCTAGACATACCCATTGTTTTCCTACAAAGGATAATATAGAAAGGTAGTTACTATCCATCCAGGGGGGCAGAAACAATGTATTATTCTTATTTAGCCAATAAGTAACCAGATAATCGCTTTTATAACATGACTTCGGTTTTCATCTATACCAACCAATGAAGATCTTCAACAGCCTCAATGCAATATATGGCAAACTTCAATAAACACCAAAAAATGAATAAGGAAGTTAAAAGTTAAAACAACTGGGGAAAATTGCACCCATAACATAGCTCAAATAAGCCTCGAGATCAATTCAGATTGCAGTTCCAAGTTCCTGTGAACATCCTTTAATGCTGAAATCCATGGGTTAAAAATAATATTTGGATGCCACATCATACCTGCAGTCGAAAGACGAAGGACAGATCACTCTGTTTAAGATGTTCCTGTAAAAATAGCACCACTTCATGTCATAAACAGAAGAAAAGGGAAAATAAAAGGGCTTCAAGTAGCAAAGAAAGGTCTGGGGAGTTGAGGAAGAAAAATTGGATGATACTTTATGTGGATTGTCAACTTAGCCAGCAATAGCGTTCTTTCCATTTGCTAGGGTAGATAAGCACCGTAAAGATGATGAGGTAAGCCAAAAAAATTGCATAAAACACAAATCAACTACAGACTTAACGGTTTAAACTAAGGCTTTATTAAGCGTCTATCCATCCCGCATCAGAACTTCATAAGTGAGAGATTTATCTGTGGGGTATCGAATAAATAGTTGGCAGAATAATAAAGGCAGAAACAATCAGACAGATACCTGTCCAAGCAGTATCTCATTCAACTCACTCATTGAAGGAGTTCTCTCAACAGCATTAACCTGCAATGATAGGAGTCGATTTTATGCACTCATAGATAAGTCAAATCCACATAGACTATCTGGTAATATGGGGGGCCCCGCTTGGCATAGCTTTTGCTTTTGCTTCCTGTAGAAGAGTTTTCTCTCAACAGCATTAATTTTTGTTTGAAAATAAATTTTTAAAAGCACTTCCTATTCCAAAGTGTTTTTAGAGGAAGCCACATTCCTCTAAAAGCTCTTCTAATTACCCGAATCACTTTCATAAAATTAGCTAAACAGGACCAAAAGCAACTTTTGGGTCTCAAAAACTCCTTTTGGTTTTTCAAAATCCATGCCAAACGGGCCTCAAACCTCTAGGCAAATGATGTTGGATAGAACAAATATTTTGTTTTTGCTTGAATCCAGATGTTTTAGAATAGGGATGAAATAAACCATCAAACGCGCATTCTTCAAAGAAGCTGTGTAATCATTTTAAAATGAGGAGGACAATGAATTTCGGTCAAGACCTATTATTTCTTTCAAACACTTATCATAGAAATGGTCCAAGGATGCATGGATAAAATTGAAAGAAGATGCATTCTATACACAATAAATCAGGTCAAAATGTAACTTGGAGTAACTAACAAAAAATACGTTTTAAGCTACTGAATTATCACAAAAGAAGACTAAAGAAACCAAAATTAGAAAGCTTATGAAGATATTTTGGAATAATTTCATGCAGTGCAGAGAATAAGAGAACATGGAATGGCTTGGCTCATTAAATAATAAAAATATTATGTATGTCGACGAAAAGAACTGAAGCGTGGATTTTAATTTTTATAAAGCACACATCAATATTAGATAATGCTGGGACTTAGGTTCCATCCCAAAAGGTTAACCTATTAGGTGTAATAGCCAAAGCCATTGTATACCCATTATCTACCCCGTGTCTAGCTGACGTGAGACTTTGTTCGCATTTTCCCAATAGCTATCATTCATAACACTAGATTTAGTTGTTCCCATAATAAGCATGCTTCACACTTTCAAACCCATTTTGAAATGATTCTGCAACTACAAGAAGATTGCAACTTAACAGACAAGAATGCTAACCATCCAGAAGAAGGTAAAACAAAAAAACAGAAGACGTGGTTTTCAGAGTATTGAGTCAAACATGAATTATGAGAAGCAAAAGAAGACACGGTGCTTAACCCCCACCTCTACTCCTGCAGGAAAGCAGAAAGAAAGCAGATCCTTGTAATTGAGTGGCAACTGCTTTTCTGGGGGGTAAACAAACAAGACCTGAAGCCAAAACAGAAATTGTAAGAAATATTTATAATTATTATAAGATTCCAAAATTTCATTACAAACTTGTTAGTAGTAGAATACATAAGTCACCACCTGAGGCTCAAGGCTTGGTTCTACACGAGACTGATGCTGACCACCAAGCGCACTTCGAAATCTCCCTGATCCTTCAACCTTTCTAGCTAAGTAAAGATTTTGTAGAGCCGGAATGTAACAATTAGCATGAAGTCCTACAATTACCATGCTCTCGAAAAGCTTTGATGGCTCTTTCCAAACTCTGTGATCCTGTGCACTTCGGCAACATAATTATATGCACAAAACCCTAAGGAGCAAACACCTATACTTATTTGATCACGGAAGCAGCAAGAAAAAAGATCTAAAGATCTTCATTCTAAAACTCTAAAGGAGTCACCATATTATCTAAGGAAAACTCATTGTCATTGAGAACCTCCAAAAGTAATTTTGCCAGAGAAATTGAAACTAAAAGATATGCTCTATCTATGAAAAGCAAATTCTGGAAGATATCTTCATTTGTAACTTTTTTCATACTGCATATCAGGAAAAAGCAATCAAGCACGATAAATATATTAAGCATGTGAGATAAGAAACCCTACCAGGGACTGCAACTGAAAGTTAGCCCACTGACGTTTTTGACTAGTTAGTATTTCAGGGTTGTAAGGTCCACTTTTAACTTCTGGAGGACTTGACAGGCCTTTAAGTATTCTAGAAACATGGCTTTGAAGTTTATGGAGTGGGCTGTCGCTATCATCTTTTGAGGAATATACCACGGAAGGTCGTGCTGAATGCACAGCAACAGCGGCTGCTGCAACAGCTCTTGCAACATCCTCAGTCGTCTGCATGAATGAAGCACCCCAACTAGGGCTATCTGACTCTTCATTTTCCTCCATCTTTAAACTTCACTCTCCTGTGTTAAGCTGATAGTTTTGAAAACTCACTGACATCAGAATAAGGAGATTTTTGTTGCCCAGATGAGATGCGTAAAAGAAGAGAAAAGCAGAACTAAAATTTTATCGAGTCCTTTTCTTTTCTTCTTCGAATAAACAAGAAACATCCTTTACCCTTACACTTCTGTGACTATCCCTAGAATATGAAACAATAGCACATGCATATCCCTTCAAGCTAGTCAATTATCCAAGTATATCGATGATCATATACATATTTGAGAGAGAAAATATATAAAATGAAAATGAAAACCAAGGCAATAAACCACTCAAAACAGGTCCATTAGACAGCTATCATAAATCAATGCTTCATATTCAATAAAAAGACATTCATTAATTATCTCTCACTCTCTCCTACATGTTACACACACACCTCTCTCTCCCTCCCTGTTTTCGCCTATTTTCTGGTGCTATACCCACCCAACCCCAAAAAATGAGGAAAAGAAAAATGAACCGCACAATTAGGTGTTTAAAACAAGCCCTCAAGTAATGCTACAAAATCTTAAAGATTAAAAAAAAAAAAAAAAAAACCCCATCAATTTCACTTGAAAAAGACCACGACTTTTTTAAGTAACTTTCTAGTTCAACAACAAGATCACAACTTTTAACCTCGAGTGTGCGCATATATAATAAATAAAGTAAAATCTATGTCGTTTAAGCGTAAACCTCCGATTTCAAAAAAGTTAACAAACAAAGCAATCGAAATTAACCACTCAAAAGTAGCGCAAAATCTTTCGTAATTTAAAAAAAAAAACATCGATTGAGAAGAAACGCATCGAGAATCGTACAGGTAACAAAATAAAGAGAAATGACAAAAACGGAATAAAAATCCAAATAAACTCACTTTTTATTCGCCGATAGATTAATCAAGGTAAAAAAAGAGTGATATATTAAAATCAATTTATGTATTTATGTACACTTGAGCAGAGAGAAACCGACAAGAGTTCAGACGGCCATAACTAAGAGATATAGAGAGAAAGCTATGGTCTACGTGTTCTGCAGATGAATGCAGAGGGAGAGGGGGAGAAGCGATAGGGATTATAATCCTAGTTTTATCACAAATAGAGAATTAGTTAATTAGTTATATAATTGTGAAGTGATTGGTTTCACATTCATCAATTTTCTGTCTTTAAATAAGGAAAGTAGAGGGGGCCAACGAGTCCAAAACGTAGTGCGGAGGGAGAAGACGACATCTTCGGTTAGGCTATGTTTGGTTTGTATGAAGATTTCTTTTTGCCTAGGCCCATGTTTGAGCCCCATTTTTTAGGAAAAAGTTGGTTTTGAATAGTGATTGATGGGAGAATGTGTGGTGGAAAAGTGATAAAAAAATTTAGAGTTATGTGTAATATTATTTTATTTGGAGACTGTGTGGTTGAAAATGAGTACTGTAGAAAAATAAATGGAAAAAAATGAAAAAGAATGGGGTTCAAACATGTTACATGCCTGGGCTAAGCGTAGAGATGACAAAATGACTTATTGGCTCGGACAGCGCTTGTGGCTTGGCTCGAGAAAGCTCGAACCAAGCCCGACTCTCAAGCCGAGCTCCATTTCTGGGCAAAGGCTCGAGCCCGAGCCAACTTGAGTGTCTCTCCGAGCCAATTCAGCTAAGTATATAAAAAATAGCTGCATGAGGTTTGCAGACAGCTGTCACAATTGAGTATTTAAAAAAAAAAAAAAACAAAACAAAATTGAGACGGCTCGGCTTGGGCCCACTAAGGCTTGAGCCGAAAGTTTGGATCGAACCATAATTTTTTGTTTGAACTTTTGCGCGGCTCTACTGGACCAAAAAAAACTCTTAACACTTTTGGCTCAGGCTCATTGACTCGGGCCAAAAAAAAGCTCGAATATTTTTTACTCGAGCAAAGTCCGAGCTTCGAGTTTAGGCTCAGTTCAACTCGTTGACATGACTAACTAAGCGTAGAAGTAACTTTCACTTTTGAGTACATTTTAGGGTTTATCCACTTTGCCAAGGCCACATGGGCATGAAAGGTGGGGGGAAGAAAAGTTGGCCCCGAGAGTGTAGCACGGCCCTATTTCCTCGTGTTAGTCTAGTTAAATATTTGGATAAATTTCATTTGCAGTAATCATATTTTTACCTAAATCATGTATGTTGTACTTTAGTTTTATTTAATATAATAACTATGTTTAATTTGATTTCAATCAGATAATTGTACTTTAATTCAACTTCATTACACTTGAATTCAATTTCAATCAAATAACTACACTTTAATGTAAAGTCGTCGAAATTAATAACGTGGCAACGTGGAATAAGATTATAGTTATAGTCTAACGCGTCGTCGATTTAGTCAATATAAGTGAAGAAATTAGAAGGAATTTTCCTAATTGAAACCAAATTAATAGCAACTATCCGATTGAACAAATGGAAGTAATACTACTTGATTGACCCTAAAATAAAAGTGTAGTTGTCACATGAAATTTACGTTCCATAAATAATTTTTTTTTGTTTGACGAAATTTAAATAAATAATTATTTGTTATGAAAATAATTCCAAGTTGACTTTTAAAAAAATAAGTAACTATTTTACTCACAAATAATAAATTAACTTTCCCAACATGTTTTAAAATAAAAGTTTACTTAATGTGCTTTTATTTTTAAACATATTTGTACGTAAATTTCTTAAGCTTAGCCAAACATGGCATACCTTGTCTTCAACTTCACGACACTTCTTGCTTTAACTTGGATTAATCTTTTCTCGAGTGTACAAGTGAAGTTGATATTTGTTAGATTAATTCACAAATTTGAGGATAGATAGATGGCAAAAATATGAAAATTGAGCCTTAAAGTTTCAGTTATAATTCGTTAATGTGACTGTTTTTTTCAAGATTAATACAAAAATGAATTATCTTAACAAATATTTAAAATTAAGATTCGGGCAAATAGGCGATCAAACAATTTTTTTATTTTTTATTTTTTCAATTCCAATTTTGATATAATTTCAAATTAAATTGAAATACTCTATCGCACCCGAGTCAGACCCAAAAATTAATATATACATGTTATAAACATCAACGGAAAAATCCGCCCGCGAAGTCTAAAAATGAATTCAATCTTTAAAATTGACTTATAGTTACATTTCAAGAAAAAAAACTAATGACTCATCAAACTTAATTAAATAAGTAATTATCAAATGTTTGAACCAATTGCAGCAACTTATGTAATTAGGAGCATGTTTGGAGAGTTTTTATAAATGTTTTAAATTAAAAAAAAAAAAACTATATAGTATTTATGAATTCTTCGAATCGAAAAATGGATCAAAAGTATCTTGATGGTTTATAAGTAATTTTATACATGAGCCAAAGGCCACAATAAAATATTTATTCTAGTCGTCGTCAAAACTCCAAAAATTAATCAAGCATCATTTGGTCTGCCTTTCTGAGTGCTTTTCAGTGCCCAAAATCGGCATGACCTCACGATGCATGCCATTTTATTAAAACAAACACTAAGCCCTGATGTAGATTAAAATTAAAAAAATAATAATAAATTTTGATAAAAATTGATAAAATATGTGGTTGAAAAATCGTAAAACTCATAAAATGTGTGATTAAAATTACATTTTGATTTTGACTTAAAATTCTAATTCAATTTTAATCCAAATCAAACCAGGGCCAAATCTGGCACCTTTATGGAATCCTACATTATTTATAAATGTGTGATTAAAATTATGCACTCGTTTGACCCCAATTATTTGAAATTATAATTTTTTTAATAGTTTTTTTTTTGGAGAATGTGTTGTCAAAAAAGAAAGGATTTTTATTTATTTATTTACGTGTTATATTATTTCATTGAAAAATGCGTGGTTGGTAAAAAAAAATTGAATTATAATTTAATGTAGCCAAATATGTATTAATTGTTAGCTTTAACTCCAATTTTAATCAGATTTTTTAATGGTACCAATCATCAACATTTTTTAATGTATACAGCCGTGTTTACAGTCGATTTTTAAATTAGAAAATGACAAAAAAAGAATTATCTATTTCGTCAAAAAATAATATTTCATTTTAGTAATTATCGATTTCAAATTCTTTATTTCGTAAAAGGAAATTATTAAAATTAAGTAAATAAAATAAATATTATTTAATTAAAATTGGTAATTATGAGTTTCAAATTTTTTATTTAATGATCTATATATAAAAAATAAACAAAATGAAATTATTTAAATTAAATAAGTAATATATATTTATCAATTTTAAATTATTTATTTCATTTTTTATACAAAAATTAAAACAAAAGGAAAATTTTAAATTATGTAAACAATATATATTCATTTAATTACATTTGAAAAAATGAAAGATTAGTTTAGAAATTATATTTAATTAAATGATTTTAAATTAACTAAAATATTAAAAGGAAAAAAATAAGAATTTGCTAACACATTAAAAAAAATATTTCATTTTCGTAATTATAAATTTAAAATTATTTATTTCATTTTTTATATCAAAATTAAAGCAAAAGGTATTTTTTAAATTAAATAAACAATATATTTAATTAATTACATTTGGAAACTGAAAGACTTGTTAACAAATTATATTTAATTAAAGAACTTTATATCAATTAAAAAAATAAGATTTTGCAAACACGTTAAAAAACAATATTTCATTTTCGTAATTATCCTTTTAAAATTATTTATTTCATTTTTTATACAAAAATTAAAATAAAAGGAAAATTTTAAATTATGTAAACAATATATATTTATTTAATTATATTTGAAAAATGAAAGATTAGTTTACAAATTACATTTAATTAAAGATTTTTAAACTAATGAAAATATTAAAAGGAAAAAAATAAGAATTTTAAAATTAATATTTTATTTAAGTAATTATCAATTTAAAATTATTTATTTCATTTTTATATAAAAATTAAAATAAAAGAAAATTTTTAAACTTAAAGAATTCAAATATTATTTAATTACAAAATAATCAAAAATGCAAAAAAGATGACCCACGTTCAAAGAGGTGGAGGGAGAGAGTGGGGGCATTTTTGGCTTTTACTTATCTAAAGTTATACTTTAAGTTTTTTTTTTTTTAACTAGTCAAAGGTCGTATTGGAAATATAACATTTTATTTGAGTCAATTGCACGTATTTCCTCTGGAAATATGCATGTTTAGATTATATTGCAGGTAATTTCCAGCTACACTTCCACACTTAATCCATGCTATTTGATTGTGTTGATATACGTGACCATTAATTTTTTTAGTTATGATATTTATCATTAAGACCACTTTGATTCTATATTGATATAATTGATGGACGAAATTATTCAGAGATGCTTTTGATTATGATAGTAATTTTTATTTTTAACGTCACAAGATTATGCACATTTATAAGATAACATATGTGGCCCAAGTGAGAGATTTTTGGCGTTTTTTTTTTCAATGTGGACCTACACATGTAGTTAGTGGCGGAGCCATGTTCAGCCCAGTGTGGGCCTGAACTTTGGGCTATTATTATTATTTTTTTATTTTTTATTTTATTTTTTTATTCTTTAAGTTAAAGGAGAAGAAATGTTTTCTATTTCTAAAATTGAAGAAGAAGAGATGATCTTCAATTGTCCTTAATCAACTCCAATTTGATTTATTCTTAGTTATTAACACCACTCGAAATGGAATAAAACTATGTAGTAATTTCTTTATCTCCTTTAACTAAAGTGGATTTTGCTAAAATGCATTGATAATAAAATATTTCCGTGGAGAATATCGTAAATATGTTCTTAGATTGGAAATGACATATACAAAAAATGAATTAATAATGTATTCAAAAAAAAATTTCGGGGGCAAACCCCCGTGGCCTTCCAGCCATTCACCTCTAGGCCCCCTTAGTCCGACGGGCTGGCTCCGCCCCTGCATGTAGTTAATAGTATATAAGGTTATCTTAAAGTTAAACTCAATTAAATTAATCTAATAAAGAATTAAAGTTGTGGGCTTTGAGTATCTAAATAAAGTGTGAACATAATTATGTGTAGAGACCAGATTCATTAGGGTTATATTTGACGATGAGCCAAGTGCATATGGAAATTATAAATAGCGTTTTGATCCCCAATTCATGTGATTCTCATTCTTTGTGTCTTCCTATCAACACAAAAATATAATAAATATATTGAAGAGAAAGATCCAAAATCCACAATAAAAAATGAAAAATCAATTCAAGAATCAAGACTATGGATCATCATGAATAGCGTTTGGGTTCTTTACTTTTAATCTTGAAGTTTGCCTCCTTTTTGGCTTTTACTTATCTAAAGTTATACTTTAAGTTTTTTTTTTTTTAACTAGTCAAAGGTCGTATTGGAAATATAACATTTTATTTGAGTCAATTGCACGTATTTCCTCTGGAAATATGCATGTTTAGATTATATTGCAGGTAATTTCCAGCTACACTTCCACACTTAATCCATGCTATTTGATTGTGTTGATATACGTGACCATTAATTTTTTTAGTTATGATATTTATCATTAAGACCACTTTGATTCTATATTGATATAATTGATGGACGAAATTATTCAGAGATGCTTTTGATTATGATAGTAATTTTTATTTTTAACGTCACAAGATTATGCACATTTATAAGATAACATATGTGGCCCAAGTGAGAGATTTTTGGCGTTTTTTTTTTCAATGTGGACCTACACATGTAGTTAGTGGCGGAGCCATGTTCAGCCCAGTGTGGGCCTGAACTTTGGGCTATTATTATTATTTTTTTATTTTTTATTTTATTTTTTTATTCTTTAAGTTAAAGGAGAAGAAATGTTTTCTATTTCTAAAATTGAAGAAGAAGAGATGATCTTCAATTGTCCTTAATCAACTCCACTTTGATTTATTCTTAGTTATTAACACCACTCGAAATGGAATAAAACTATGTAGTAATTTCTTTATCTCCTTTAACTAAAGTGGATTTTGCTAAAATGCATTGATAATAAAATATTTCCGTGGAGAATATCGTAAATATGTTCTTAGATTGGAAATGACATATACAAAAAATGAATTAATAATGTATTCAAAAAAAAATTTCGGGGGCAAACCCCCGTGGCCTTCCAGCCATTCACCTCTAGGCCCCCTTAGTCCGACGGGCTGGCTCCGCCCCTGCATGTAGTTAATAGTATATAAGGTTATCTTAAAGTTAAACTCAATTAAATTAATCTAATAAAGAATTAAAGTTGTGGGCTTTGAGTATCTAAATAAAGTGTGAACATAATTATGTGTAGAGACCAGATTCATTAGGGTTATATTTGACGATGAGCCAAGTGCATATGGAAATTATAAATAGCGTTTTGATCCCCAATTCATGTGATTCTCATTCTTTGTGTCTTCCTATCAACACAAAAATATAATAAATATATTGAAGAGAAAGATCCAAAATCCACAATAAAAAATGAAAAATCAATTCAAGAATCAAGACTATGGATCATCATGAATAGGAATTGAAGAATTAAAGGAGGCAAACTTCAAGATTAAAAGTAAAGAACCCAAACATGAAAAGATTGCAGTTCAAACTTCAAGATCCGGAATCAAGATTCAGCAATAAAGAAACATTCTCAATGAATTAATGTATGCTCCGCATTTAATAATTCTCTTGATTATTAGACATGAAGGATTTTGACAAATAAGTAATTATGTTTTCAATTTAACGAGATATAAAGTTTCATAAAATTCTAACACATACAACTTGTGAGTTGTTGCGGCTTAAGTTCCAAGCCTGCTTTGCCACTAACGATTGATTGAATGGACCAAGGTCTCGAAAGCCAGACCGCCCAATCCTTTATGAAGGCACATGCGATCCCATTCAATTCAAATTCTTTTACATCTTCCATTGGTCGACCCCAGTAGAATTGCGTGATTAGAGATTTAGAGCCCGTTTGGTAGAAATTAAAATTGGATTAAAATTGAAAAATTAGCCGTTATTGTTGACTTTTATTAGATGAGTAGGACCCAATAACGACTATATTTTCAATTTTAATCGACTTTTTAGCTCTCCCAAACAAGCTATTAATGTTGGTGTATAGAGATTCTGGTACCCTGAATATGCTCATGCGATAGGTCGGGATTGTTTGTATAACATATTAACTTTGATTAATTATTTTTTTTTGAAGTAATTCAGTTTGTATCAAAATAAGAGCTTGTGTAATGGTGTTAAAAGTTGGTTGATTTTATGAAAAATGAAGTTTGACCAAATTCTTTTAATTAAAAAGCTTTACCAAACAAGCGCCAAGTAACTTCTTTTTTGACTTTGATTAACAAGAAAAGGGATAGTTTAAAACTTACTTATTTACTTCTCAGACCTTTGTTATTTAGGCAATGCTTTTGGACACATGCACAGAGATATTGACATGGGATTAAACTTGTCAGAAACCAGTAATGGAAAAATATTTATGAACACTTACCAGGGTAGCTAAAATATCATTTTCTGTTAATTCTACAACGACATTTGCAAGTTCTTCGAGAATTTATTTTTGTAATTCTGTTTTCATAATTTGATTTCTTTTTGATCTTTTTCTTTAAAGCATGGCCTTCTTGCCTTTGTTTGGAAATGGAACGGAAAAAGGTGCATTTATGATATGGATATTGCAAAGTTGTAGAGAAGATGAATACTGAGAAATAGCATAATTCTTAGTTCATTGATCTGAAAATTTTGTACAACGGTCGTACAATGCCTGAAGAAAGGAAAATACAGAAGTTTAAATTAACTCAATCACACTCCACAGACTCATCAAACTACACAACTAAATTAAAACATCTGAAATGCATTGATAACTCAATACAGATTCAAATATCTTATTTAAGTGCTAATAGAGTCGAAGGGATATTGCAGTGAAATATCTATTACCCAAAAAGGCCTGGACCATACGTGGAGTTGATCATATTGAGGAGGGGAGGAAGCTGCAGTTCGATAAAGAAGATGACTGGTAAACAAGCTGATATGATTATTGGTATGAGAATCAGGGCATTCTTCTTTGCAAACACAAGAAATATAGTAGTACTAAAGGCAAACATTAGAGATATTACAGAGAAGAGCAAGGAAATTAGGCCGATTATCAATCTGCCGGGCAATGTATTAAGAAAATCATCAACTCCATAGCGGGAAGTAAAAATGGATAAGAAAGATAGAACACTTGTACCAGATGAGACAAGTGCAAGAGAATCTGAAATGGCGAAGACTAAGAAGGACGTCTGGTTAGAGAAAATGAGGAGGCCGTTCTGTCATTTCCTCCAGATACGGTGATTGCAGCAGCAAATGCCACTGTGACAATGAGTGACGCTGCAACTGAGCATGCAGTAGCCATTCCTGTCATCCATTGTATTTCAGATGCAACCAAAGTTAGCGTGCTTTTCATTGAAGATGGCCAGTCTTCCCATCATAATTCTTTGATTTAATTTCTTTACAAGTCTCTCCATTTCCTGCATCAAACAGAAATATTTGATCGTAGATCAATTTTTGTATTCAGCAAGGCGTCATAAATGAGAAAATATCTTTTAAGTGCTAAATGGTTCTAGGCGAATGCATTTTCTGGATGAAGGTAAAAATAGACCGGAAATGTTCCCAAAAAACTTCAACAAGAAACCTTTTCTCAAACATTTATCTCATAAAAAGGCAATTCTTTCCAACTGAGCTTAAATATATGAAAAGTAAGAAAATATAATTAATTACCTTAAACCACCTGAGTTCATACTGCATTTGAAGAATCGCTCCACGATTAAGATCGAGTAAGTCTTGACAAGCTCTGTATCCCGCCAAGTGCAATATATTATTATGATCATTATCAGTTAAGAACATCATATCCTGTCCAATATTCTTCTGTTGAAGAACCTTAAAAACCTTTTCACGACGGTACATTACAGCAAGATGAAATCCTGAGCGATTCTCTTCATCTGTAGAATTTATTGAGGCAGGAAAATAACATAGAATTTCAGTGACAATCTCTTCTACTCCATTCTGTGCCTCTAAAAGAAATGGCCTCTTCATTGCTGCGAGAGCTGTACCATATGGCGAAGCTTTAATAAGTGAGAATATGCGTTTGACTAGCTGAAGTGCTTGACGATGCATCAATTTTATGTGATGAATGGGCTTCATAAGTGGTACTGTAGTTGCAAGAAATCCCATTACTTCACAGCTAAATAATTTATTTATTTGTATGTTAATTGATTACCAGAGCATATTTCTTACCTAGAACTTCAAGCGTTTTCCAATGTCTTCCAAGTGTCTCTTGACACACTGCAAAAGAAAAGAAACCATGCTTGTGAATGTAGGAAAATTGTTTCAACTTCAAATACCGGATTTACAACTTGATACCAATTTTGATGAACAGAATAAAAACTGTATTTACAAATACAGTTTGCGCATATTATAATATAATGTAATATATATATATATATATATATATATATATATATATATATATATTGTAGTAAACAATCAAAAACAATTGCAGAACAAAAATATGCAAAATCGAACAACCAGAATCTGTTAAAACCGTATAACACTTTTAACCCGAGGCCTGTGTCAAACACAGTTTCCTTAAAATAGATTCGCCCCTCATGTACGTGCTTGATGATTGATATGAACGTCTGCTTCCCAGGATACAACGGTAGAACCAGTAGTTTCTGAGCACCACAGAGACCACTCCGGCGAACTGACTATGTGTCTGAATAATATCACCACCGGACTCGAACAAGATCGGGAAAAAAAATGCAAAACGAAGACTGTATGTAGGAGAAACAGAAATTGCAGACAGACGAATATGCAGATGAATTCGTGTACTGCAGACTGGAAAAACGAGATGACTATATAGACAACTGTAGAATAATTGCTCAATAACTTCATAGCAATTAACATTGGAGTTTTAGGAGTTTCAACAGTTTTGGAAAATCAAAAGTCTATTGAAAAAATTAAAAAATGTAGCAAAACGTGGACACTCCTAAGGGGCCAATTTTGCTCCTTTCGGTCCGACATTCGTGTACGCAGGTCGCGCTCGTACACAAGTTCAAGGTCTGAAGCCAATTTCGGTCCAAGATTTGCACCCTCCCTGCGCGCGCACGTGGAGAGAACCTCTATGCTACACATGATTACACCATTTTAAAGTGCAATCCTTTATAAAGTGGTTTTAATTTTCATCCACTTCCTATGTGGGACAAAGCTTAAATTTTTTGCTTTCCCACCAACATAAACTCCTTTCACATGGCATATTTTGAGCTTCAATTTCTCATTCACCCGAGCATCATTTTTGACAAGTAAATATATGATTTCGATATACTCACGAAGGAGAATACAAATCAACTTTCATCTTTCAAAATAGCCAAGCGGGTCCCGCTCAAAATTAGTGCCAAAGTCAGCCCATTTTTCAGTTTTTCCAACAGTGAAGACTTTATTTAAACTCTGGCTAAACATGGACAGAATATTTGTATCAGAACTTGAAACGTGCCTCAGCAATTTCGCACAATGGAAATATATACCAGGATTGAAATGCTGAATATCGATTAAGGTAATTGCATAAAAATAAGATATCAAGTACTTTTCTCTTGAAAATCGATTCTTGGAACACCTATGTTGTTGAGAAAGAGAAGAATTTGGTAATTGCTTTGTATTCTCTTTGGCATCCCAATCAGCATCAATATACACTGGTTGAATTTTGATTTTTCCAGGTCGATGATAGATGAGGTTTAAAACATTGAAAAATCATCAAAATTTAAAGGGCCTGAAGCCCATCTATTTATTTCGGATTCTAACATAAATTTATTATAATTATTATGCTCCGACTGAAGAACGTCTCTTGATCTCGTTTTTTGTAGTAGTGACGTGGCCAATAGATTCTGGTTCCTCTCATGTCCGTGTAAGTCTTGTTTGAACAAATAGTTAGTCACACGTGACTTTCTCTGATGGTGAAAGAGGCGACCGTGTACACTCCGAAGGTCAAATTAGTCACCGTATAGGATGTATGAGTGTGGAACGTGAGCTATTGGGTAAAGAGGTCGGATTCAGGAGGGTATGAATTGAATATATTGAGAGTGCAAACTTAGAGTTTAGAGAGCCTAAAGTTGCATTACCTTCAAATGACACGATGCGTTAGTTTTTAGAGTGAAAAATGTATAATACCGACCGTTGGATTGAAAGACACTTGGCCTCATCTTGATGGTCAAGGTGTTTTTCCTAGGTGTCAATCCATACAATCATAGGCCTTTGTCGCATTTAATGTTTCTAAAAAGTTATCACCTTGACCTCTAGATGGTAGAGTGGTGATTTGACCTTTAAACACTTGTTGCAAAGATGTTACATCAATTAATCTTATAAATATTTGCATAAAAGATCTCCTTGGAAGAGGCGTTGTGGAGATGCTTTTTATTAGCATGGATTTTGGTCGCCTTGCACTTCTTCCCAACATGCGTGACACTTCGCCTAAGCCGAGGAGGTCAGCCTTTACATAGCACTTCGGCTGAAGTAATGCATCGCCTCGACTACTATATGCGTGGCCTCCCCTCAACCAGATGGGAGGATGATGTGGAGTATGGGCCTAGTTGATTGCCACATGGAGGTGATCTGGAGCCTCGTCAGAAGAGGCGTAACAACCTCTTGAAGTCTACATCACAATTCACACGCACTAGAAGAGAAAGGAGATCTATTTTATTAGGTGATTGTGTTCAATCTAGGTGAGAGTGATTATAGACATTAAAAAAATAATAATAAATAACGGATTGGGTTAATTTAAATAATTAACCCAATTAAATTTACTAAATCAAAGTCTAGGCCCGTAAAATTCTAAAAGCTCACCCTACTTTTTAATAAATCCATAATTATTCAATTATAATCAATTTAATTGAACTAATTTGGTGATTACCAAAATTGGCCAAGAATTTTCCCTATAAATAGAGTCAATGGTTCATTTCAAAGAGAGAAAAAAGTGCAGAGAAAATCACGAAGTGCTGAAGAAATCTCAAAGCCGGAGCAAAAGAAGAAATTCTCTCAAATCCAAGTCCGGCGAACACAAAGAAGAACAAAATATTCTTCAAATCAAACTCGAGAAGATCAAAGTCTTCTCCAAATCAAATCAAGTCAAGTCCAAGAAGATCAAAGTCTTCTCCAAGTTAAATCAAGTCAAGTCCAAGAAGATCAAAGTCTTCTCCAAATCAAATCAAATCTAAGCTCTGAAGTACAAATCCAAGCGCCAAAATTCAAGTGTCGAACAAGTTAAACTCTCGACAAATCAAATTCTCAACAAATCTCGAAGCCAAGGATTCAAGCCACGTGACCCCTCGTCTTCAAATATCCAAATCATTAATCAGAGGATTAATTGCATATTTGCAATCACAAGAAGATTCATATCCATTTGTATTAACGATTTTCGTATTTTAATATATGCGAAATCTGTTGTACAAATTTCTTGGCACGCCCGGTGGGACCTTCTTGTCCTCTCATCTTTTGATCTTAGAATCTTCAACTTTCAACAACTACATCAACAATGGCAAACGAACAAGCGAAGCAAACCATGGCTCACCTCGAAAAGACACTTGTTGAGCTGTTCCGGGCGACCAGAGCCCGAACAAAAAGTGGGAGAACTCAACTGGTTCCACCACTAAAGAAGTTCTCCAACAAGGGCAGAATGAAAATTGCTTTCACAAAACCAAACTCTCGTTCAACAGAAAAGACCAAGAGTTCGGCGAAAATTTCTCGTTCGAGCTCCGTCTCCAGTGGCAGATCCTCGTCTGGGTCTCCTCATACTGCTTCTTTGCAAAGGTGAGGAGACTATAGTTCGTCTGAAGAGTCACTTGAGCCAATGATGGTTACAGAAGCAACATCAGGCTCAGATGATCGAATCCAACAAATGGCTTTAGCCATTGAAAAACTAACGAAGTCACTAGAAGAGAAAGACACACAGGTCGCTGTACTCATGCACAAGCTAGAGCTGCAAAATCTGGCGAAAGAAGATCAAGAAAATCCAAGATCTTCCAAAACTGAAGAGCTGGAGGTCCAAGAATGCCAGCAGAAGCAAGACATACATGATCGAACAGTTGTTCAAAATGTTTTGCGTGATACTACTCAACTCTCTGTTGGCTCTCTGTCTGTCTACCAACTACAATATATGATTGCAGACACCATTCGTGCCCAGTATGGTGGTTCAATGCAATATTCATTGGTGTATGCCAAGCCTTATAGCCGTCGAATCGACAAGATGAAGATGCCACTCGGCTACCAACCTCTAAAATTCCAGTATTTTGATGGGAAGGGTAACCCGAAGCAACATGTTGCTCATTTCATTGAGACGTGTAATAATGCAGGTACTTACAATGACACTATGGTAAAACAGTCTGTGCGCTCCCTCAAGGGTGCTGCATTCGAATGGTATACCGACTTACAGGCTGGGTCAATTGATAGTTGGGATCAACTTGAAAGAGAATTCCTAACACGTTTCTACAGCACCGGCGGACTGTCAGCTTTCCGGAACTTGAGATATCATCAATATATAGTACAACTCAATAAACTAAATATGTAAAGATAAATAACAATTCTTAAAATTAAGCACATCATCATAATCATCTTAATCAATTTGTCTCAATGATTCATTGCTTTCCTTCATCATATATTTTTGTGCAAATCTCCATGATGCAATTTATCCATGATCTTCCCTTGATTTATTCTCTTAACACTCTCATTCCTTATTTTCTCCACTGACGTTGAATGTAAAGATTTATTGCTGCTAATATACTCTTTTCCTCCCTTGATGGTCACGAGGAGTGTTGTCTCCCCAGATTCAGTTATCCTGGATGTAAATGCTAAACTCTGAGCGAAGAATATCTTAAGACGATCCCAGTTGCCAGCAATTACTGCGCTATACACTCCTTGACTTGCTTCATCAACTGCTTTCATATCAACAAGTAAATGAACATGGAAAATATCTTCATTCTCAAATCAAATGCCAATTATCAACACACACCAAAAAGAAGCTCACTAATACCCATCACTCACCATATATCTCCTGGGATCGCGACGTGGGCTGCTCCATCATCTTCGCAACTGATCTCCCAACTGCAATTTTAGCACAACACACACTACAAATAAACTTATGTTTTATACTTGATAAGGCTCCCCTTTATTGTGAGGCCAGCTTTAAAAATTATTTACAGATTTTCGAGGACTTCTTAAAAATTATCTATAATTTCGAGTCCAGAAAAACACTGTTGATCATTCTGCTTCAAGCCAAGTTTTATTATAGAACTTTATTTTATTGCATTTGATCCTTTGAATTGTATTTTTATTACAGTTAACACCTATACCCCTGTTTGAGTCCCATCTCGGGGAAAATATATATTTTAGAATAATGATTTTTTGGATAACGCGTGGTTCAAAAATGAATAAAAGTTTTCGATTTTTGTGTAAAATTATCATGGAAGAATGTGTGCTTAAAAATGAATTTTGAAAAAACTGGGATCAAAATCAATTATGATATATGCAACATTAAAAGTTTTTACTTGTTAATGTGTAACCTTAAAAGTTTGTTTGGGTTCCTTTTAGTTATTAAAAAGTCACTTTTTAATGTCAAATATTAGTTTTCATCACACATTTTGCCACCATTGGCCTCTTTTTAAAAAATTAGGTTCCGTTTGATTTGTCATATTTTCCAACTTTTGTAGTGTTTGATAAGCAAAATTTTCTCGAGAAATTTTTTTCCACCTTTTATCATTTTCCACATTTTTGAGGGCAATAAATTTTTGATATTTTGGTGGGAAATAATTTTTCAGGTTTTTTTTTTTTTATTTTATTTTTATTTTTTTGCAATTGGAACAAATTCTAGAACCAATGATAGAAAAATTATCACTTTGATGGATAATTTTCATAAAAAATAAGTCAAACGGATACCAAACTTTCAACATTTCCCATGAAAAATTATACCAATCAAACACAATTAATTACAATTCTCAGTAAAATAATTTCTAATCAAATCAATTCTCTTTAAAACATTTTCTTTCTACCCATTTTCCATATTTGCAATCAAATGAACCATTATTTGCAACCACACATTTTATCAACTTTTATTAAAATCTTTAATAAATATGATTTTTAACAAAACAAATAGTACCTAATAGAATTCATAATTACTATTCATCTATTCACTACTTAATTCCATCAACTTATAATTTAGCGACTAAAGCGGAAACCAAACGAGGCTTGTTACTTTAAAATCAACATTTCACAGAGAAAAACGTGTTCTTTGACTAGATGGAGACAAACATGTAATCAAATATCAATAATTTATAGAGGCAGACAAAATCTGAAATTGATAACAATAATGAAGGGAGTACTAACATTGAAATCTATCCACACAATTGTCCGGTGTTTTTATCGCCTTTGTCACTTTGTTCCAGTCACCATCGCCTGTGCTACGTCAGCCCTCAAAGCTGTAAATAAATGAAGGTCAAGTTTTTACATTTATGATTTATATGAATGACAGCACAAAATAGAAAGAAAGCCCAACTTCTACTTGCTTATTCTTCCAATGATTTGTTAATTGGCTTAACTTGTAAATAATTACATGTAGGTGCCTTTGTTTACTTTATTTGATTAGGGAACAAGATTATGTGATATAAGATTAAGAGAATTTGGAGTTCTGCACTATGTTGTATTTCAAAAAGTTAAGTATTGAAAAGGAATTTTGATGTATTGTCCAACTTAAAAATAAATGTGAAGTTACTCCTATGTAAAATTTTTCTGCAAATGCAACTCAGATAACTTACTTTCCTTTACTTTTTTAAGTAAAAAATTATTTTAAAGTAATCCTTGGCGACAATTAGCGCCTGTTTAACCCCTTTTATTATTATTATTATTATTTGGTTAAAATACATTTTGAAATAATAGATTGATAGAGAATGTGTAATTTGATGAATTGTTACATCAAAAGCAGGTAAATCAGAAAAAGCATTCGAGGTATACTCTCCACCCAAGTCTGATCAAAAACATTTGATAACAGCAAAATGTTGAATTTTCATAAGTTCTTAAATGTACTGAAAATACTAAAGAAGTCAGAACGACATTTCATAAAGAAAATTCAATAGTAAAGAGTGTAATCACCAATAAAGGAAACATGATATTGTGAACCCCTTTAGTGGTAACGGGATAGGGTCACCATATATCATAATGAACAAGATCAAAATGGTCAATATAAACATAGATACTTTTATTAGAAGTTAACACAATATATATTTTTTGCCAATTTGTATCCACTATAATTAGAAATATCATTCGTTCTTAAATTTTCGAATTCTTCTGTAGAAACTAAGAACTTTAAACGATATGCTGAAACATGATCAAGACGAGAATTCCATAAATAAAAGAAATAAAAGATAGAAGACAAATGACTCAAATGAAAAGATGACAAATCAACACTAGAAGCTACAATTTCTAGTACTTTAAGCATATCTAGAACATAGAGCCCACTTGCCTACGGACGGTACCAATAAACTTTTGAGATTGCGGGTCTTGTACATAACAAAAGGAAGAAGAAAAATAGACTAAATATCCAAATAAAACATAATTGACTAACAGAAAACAAGATTTAAAGTAAAACTAGAAATATGGTAAACTGACTTGATGGACAAATAGTATGTATCAATAGAACTAATACCCGCTATAGGCATATGAGTATTATCAGCAATCACAACTGACACAAAAGACTCAGGAGATAATGAAACAAAAGATAAGTTATGTGACATGACGGGAAGCTCCAAAATCTAAAACCCACAAAGAGAATGATATACCTGAAGAACTAGAAAATGACAAACATATACGAGAGGTAGACATTGCATGTGACAGTGTTGCTAAAAACTTCTGAAACTGTTTTAACATGAGCGGATCTACTGAAAGTGCATCCATTGTGAAATCAAAACAGAATCAAATGAGAATCAGCTAAAGCCAAAAATATTGTTTGATAGCCCCGAAAATCTCAATCTAATAAAAATTCAAAACACGAGGATACTTGACTTCCTTGACCACCAATTCCCAACATCGAAATTATCCTCCCAATCTAATTCAATTCAAGATTTTGAACCAAAATCTAAGGTTGGGAAAATTTGTTAAAGAGCCTAGTCAAACAATGTGATTGGATAATTAACCATTTCTCAATGTTTCTTGGTCAAATAGCCTCCAATTATAAAATAAAATAAACAAACAATGTCATAAATACCTCCACCATGAGAAAAGATCATAGCACCCTTATCAATCCAATTGATTCCTCAATTCAAGTTAGGTCCTCAAATCACAATTACACGTTTTCTTATCTTCAACTACCATGCTTGCTACTCTAAAATCTCGTTGTTTATTATATTCTTCGCATATTTTGAGTATCTTTTGAGTATTTGAACAAGAGTTTGATAAGCATATTATCTATATTGAAAAATTCCATTTACATTAGAAGAAGAAGATAGAGACTTTTAGAAATATCATGTTGATTGTACTTTTATTATGTAATATAGTATTAAATAATATTTAGTAGGTGTTGTTTCGTATTTAGCGTGCTTTTTGTGTTGTTTGGATCTATTGAATGATAATGGCACCCCAACGACTAGGGGAATTTGGCCATTTAGCCTAACTTGACAATGATATTGGTGAAATAGCCTTTGACCATTAATAAAAAATAAAGAAATAAATAAAAATGTTTTAATTGACAAAATGACAAAATTATCCTTCAATTATTAACTCAATTCTCTCATTTCATATCGTCATTTTTCTCTAACTTCATTGTAAAATCCTATTCTCCATTTTTGAGATTAAAGTCTTTCTTCTTCCTCTTTTCATCATCTTCAACCCACTAAAAACTTTAAAGATTCGAAATTTGTACGTCAACGTTTTCTTCAATGACAAAATTATTGGCTTTGACATTACTATTGAGAAAAATCAAGAAAAATGAGTCATGAAATCAATTGTAAATGGCTCCGGCGTACTCTTCTTCTGCCGAAAAACATGCCTTCGGCGACACCCATGGTTGTGCACCACCACCAGTGGAAAGCACTCACCCAGATGACGAACATCATGACTTAACATCGATCAATAATGCACTAATTCGATCTGTTGTTGCAAAAAAGGTCTGCTGTCACGATGTAAAACGACACTACAGTCGTTATCTGTAATGTAAAACGACACTATAGTCGTTATCTGCTGTAATTTGATTTTTTTCAACGAAATGACCTCTAATAATGCACTTACTAACATGTATAACACAAAAAATTGACAGGCCACAAAGAACGATTGAAATGACAGAACTTTTATATTATCGAGATAATGAAAGTACAAGTCGTCTTATTCATATGTTTCGATTAAGTTAATGAACATACATCTCAACATTATATGTGTCATGTGCATATTACAATATAAACAAGTTTCACTTATTATTTTGCATGGGATGAATGAGTCATGATTGCTTATACTCGTATTTAAATATGTAACATGACAAGTGTCGTTTTTATGTCCAGTAACGACATTAGTGTCGTTTCGAAATTTTCACCTATATTCGATTTTTTCAACAAAACAAATTTTTAATGGACTCTCTAAAGTATGTAACATAAAAAGTTATGAAAAGATTTAAGATGATTGTACAAATGACATTACAATGATGTACAAGTGTCATTGTGGTGAAAAAAAAGTAAAAAATATTGGTGAAAATATGGGGGTGAAGGGGGGCGGAGCCCCCGAATTTTTTTTTTTTTAACTAAGGATTGAAAACGATGATTTTGAGTACCAAAATAGGTAAGTTAGATTGACTGACAAAAAAAACAATCAATTTGTCGACCTTTTTAAGTTAGGGGGTCCAATGCTTGACTTCGTTCTGCTGAAAAAGTAGCAAAAAATTGGAGAAATCAACATAATGACAAAAGTGTCGTTATTGCTTTGAGAACGACAGAATTGTCGTTCTACATCTAAAATCGATTTTGAAGAGCCACGATAATGATGAGTTGAACTCATTTAAGTTGCAGGTTGAACACGCCACTTACAACATTCGAAATTTATATTCATTACTTAATCAAGAGGGAAAAGAAAAAAGAAAATGACACAACTGTCGTTACTGTTTTGAAAACGGTACAAGTGTTGTTCTGGCTCTAAAATCGATTTTGAAGAGCCCGACCCGTCCCAACCACGATAATTGATAAACTGAACTCATTTAAGGTACGGACTAGACACGTCGCTTACAAAATTCTTAAGATATGCCCATTATTTGTACTTCCAAACGAATCAAAGCCAAAACTTGTGTTTTTACCGTTTCATACCTTATATTCTCTATCAATTTCACCGTTAGTTGTCACACAATCAACATTTTCGACCTTCTTGGATTAGGGGGTCCAATCCCTGAGGTCATTCCTTTAAAAAGTAGAAAAAAACTTGAAAAATCAACAGAACGACACAAGTGTCGTTTAACGGCACAAGTTGTGTCGTTCTACCTCTAAACACGATTTTGAAGAGCCGCGACCCGTTCGAGCCACGATAATCGATAATATAAACTCATTTAAGATGTGAACTGGACACGTCGCTTACAAAATTCTCAAAATATGCCCATTACTTGTACTTCGAATCCTGGCCAATAAGTTTTCACTGTTTCATACATTATATTCTCTATCAATTCCACCGTTAGTTGTCACACAATCAACATTTTCGACCTTCTTGGGTTAGGGGGTCCAATCCTTGAGATTATTCCCTTGAAAAGTAAAAAAAACTTGAAAAATCAACAGAACGACAGTCGTTCTGCCTCTAAACACGATTTTGAAGAGCTGCGACCCGTCCGAGCTACGATAATCGATAATATGAACTCATTTAAGGTGCAGACTGGACACGTCGCTTACAAAATTCTCAAGATATGCCCATTTCTTGTACTTCCAAATGAATCCAAGCCAAGACTTGTATTTTCACCGTTTCATACCTTATATTCTCTATCAATTCCATCTTTAGTTGTCACATAATCAACATTTTCGACCTTCTTAGGTTAAGAGGTCCAATTCTTGAGGTCATTCACTTGAAAAGTAGAAAAAAACTTGAAAAAATAACAGAACGACACAAGTGCCGTTTAACGGCACAAGTGTCGTTTTGCTTCTAAACACGATTTTGAATAGCCGCGACCTGTCCGAGCTACGATAATCGATAATATGAACTCATTTAAGGTGCGGACTGGACACGTAGCTTACAAAATTCTCAAGATATGCCCATTACTTGTACTTCCAAACGAATCCGGGCCAAACCTTGTGTTTTCACTGTTTCATACCTTATATTCTCTATCAATTCCACCGTTAGTTATCACACAATCAACATTTTCGACCTTCTTAGGTTAGGGGTTCAATCCTTGAGGTCATTCCCTTGAAAAGTAGAAAAAAACTTGAAAAATCAACAGAACGACACTTGTGTCGTTCTGCCTCTAAACACGATTTTGAGGAGTTGCGACCCGTCCGAGCTATGATAATCGATAATATGAACTCATTTAAGGTGCGGACTGGACACGTCGCTTACAAAATTCTCAAGATATGCCCATTACTTGTACTTCCAAACGAATCAAGGCCTAGACTTGTGTTTTCACCGTTTCATACCTTATATTCTCTATCAATTCCACCGTTAATTGTCATACAATCAACAGTTTCGACCTTCTTGAGTTAGGGGGTCCAATCCTTGAGGTCCTTCCTTTGAAAGTAGAAAAAGACTTGAAAAATCAACAGAACGACACAAGTGTCGTTCTGCCTGTAAACACGATTTTGAAGAGCTGCGACCCGTCTGAGTCACGATAATCGATAACCTGAACTCATTTAAGTTGCAGGCTCAACACGCCGCTTACACAATTCTTGAGATATGCCCATTAGTTGTACGTTCAAACGAATCTAGACTAAAACTTTTGTTTTCACCGTTTCATGCCTTATATTCTATATCAATTCCACCGTTAGTTGTCACACAATCAACATTTTCATCCTTCTTAGGTTGGGGGTCCAATGCTTGATGTCCTTGCATTGAAAATTAGCAAAATATTGAAAAAATCTACAGAACGACACAAGTGTCGTTAAACAACACATGTGTCATTCTACCACTAAAGTCGATTTTGGAAAGCCGCGACCCGTCCTTCTTAGGCTGGGGGTCCAATCCTTGAGGTAGTTCCCCCATAAAAGTAATAAAATAAAGGAGAAATCAACAGAACGGCATTAGTGTCGTTTCACGACACAAGTGTCGTTTTGTCTCTAAACACGATTTCTTAGGCCCATGACTCGTCCGAACCACGATAATAAATACGCTAGACTCATTTAAGCTGCAGAATGGTCACGACGCTTACTATGTTCGGGAGATTTGCTCATTACTTGTACTTCGAATTGAATTTGAACCAAGACTTGTGATTCTACGATTTACTACCATCAATTCCACGTCAATACCCAAGTTAGTTGTCACGAATCAAAATTTTCAACCTTCCTCAGGGTTGGGGGTCCAATCCTTGAGGTCGTTCCTCCAGAAAAGTAAAAAAATATCGGAGAAATCAACAGAACGACACAAGTGCCGTTACTGTTTTGAAAACGACACAAGTGTCGTTCTGCTAATAAAATCAATTTTGAAGAGCCGCGACCCGTTCGAGTCACAATAATAATAAGCTAAACTCATTTAAGTTGCAGACTGAACACGCCCCTTACAACATTCGGGATTTATGCTCATTACTTAGTCGAGAGGAAATAGAAAACGACACAACTGTCGTTACTGTTTTGAAAACGGCACAAATGTCGTTCTGCCTCTACAAAGAAAACGACACAACTGTCGTTATACAGTATAAATGCCATTATGGCTTCATCGAGCCTAAGATAATTACATAATCCATCTTTCCAAACATTAAACATAGTTTGATTTTCAAAATAATAAAAGTAGTACATCGTAGCATAACACCACTATCATTTTTCAATATTACAAAATGAGTATATCGTAACACTACAAAAAGGTAGCATGTCTATTATCCTTGCGACGAACACTCAAGGAGCAAGTGTGATGACGAGAATATTTTTGTATTTGAATATCCACATTTTCTTCAGCATTCTTTAAATAACTCCATGTCCATTTGCCTTCTTCAGTCTTTTTAAACTCAACAAAATAACATATTTGTATCCATATCATTTCTACAGAATCTATAGCTGCAAATAAAATAAAAAAGTTAAATAGTTTACTCAAATATATATCAAAGTAATATAAAAATAGTTATCATATTTAAATTATCAAAGTAACAACATTGTATTGTCAAGAACGAACATACTATAACCGATAATGTTTGTATTGTCATTTTACATGGAAGATAACGACTGTACTGTCGTTCTGCACTACGTAAAACGACTGGAGTGTCGTTCTGTAATGTAGACCGTCCAATAGTTACACTCAAAACAGAAATACACCAACTGTGGAAAATAAATCAGCTAAAATATCATTTCATATTATATTCAACAATAAAAAGACCAATGTACATGAAATTATCAAAAATATCTTTATTTTTTCTTCAAAAAATTAGAGATTTCAATGTAGATAATTTAAAAATCAAAATTCTTGTTCAAATACTTAAAATGTAGGAAACGAAAGGTGAAGAATATGATAAATAACAAGATTTTAGGTAGCAATCACATGGAGACGTCGATGTGTTTTGAAGAAGGATTGAGGATTTTTTTGTTTTTTTTGGTAAATGAAAGGAAATGTGGGTTGAGGAATTAATTGGATTGAGAGGGGTGTTTGGGAATTTATCATGGTGAGGGTATTTTGGATATTTGATATTGTTTTTTATAATTGAAGGCCATTTGACCAAGAAACATTGAGATGTGTTGTTTTAACCAAACTCATTGTTTGGCTAGGCTTTTTAACAAAGAATCCCCAAAGATTATCTGGAATGTAGAATGCCACTCCAATCGTTATTTGCTACGTAAAACGACACTATCATCGTTATCTGCAGTAGTTTGATTTTTTCGATGAAACGACATCTAGTAATGGAATCCCTAAACATAGAGAGATTGTAATGATATAGCTTTTGTATTATCAAAATGGTGAAAGCATAAACCGATCTATTTATATGTGTCGATTAAGTTAATGAGCATATTTTTCAACTTTTATTCATGTTATGTGTACATTACAACATATATAAGTTCCTCTTATTATTTCTCAGCGCACGAATGGATTGTAGATGCTTATACTTGTGTGTACACACGTAATGGCACAAGTACTGTTTTTATGTCTAGTAATGACACTTGTGCCGTTCCAAAGTTTTCACAGAAACCATGATTATCTTTTGAACTTTTAAACCATTTTTTTATTGGTTGCATGTTTCATTTAATTTTTGATTCAAACTCAAAACCATGATTATCTTTTGAACTTTCTTGAGATCTTCAATTTCGTTGTGGGTTACGTAGTGTTCGTTGTTATGTGGTTCTCATCACTTGGTATCAGAATTTGAGCTCCAAATTCAGCTTATATCTTTTATTTTATTTTTGTTCTTCGTATTCGTCATAGATTTTGAGTCTTTGATCCAGAAAATTTCAAAAAAGAGTCAAAAGTTATTTTTGGTCTAATCTAGCATCCAAATCAACTCCTATTTTTTTGTCAATTTCGTAGTTAAATTTCGAGTTTTTTTAAATTTACTTGATTTATTTGAGAAGTTGATACTATCATATTATCTATCCAAAATCTATTTATATTCATTCCAATCCAAAAATTTAAGAACCACTTTCTTGAATTTAAATATCACTCATCTAATTGTCCAATTCTTTTTTTTTTTTGAGTATTCTTGATTACGCCTAAGTAAATGATGAATTATGATTGATGATTTATTTTTCAAACTCGGTGTTTTGTTAGTTGTACGGTATGCAGTTTGACTATTAATAAGGAATACATATCAGATTTGGCTAATATCACGGTGTTTGAAAGACCTTTTGGTTACACAATACGTTGATTCGCACTTGGTGTTGAACGTCACAAGAATCCTCTTGATAAGTTCAGATTGTTCTAAGAATAACGAAATTAAAAAGCACAATAACCTCTCGAATATATCTCAATAATAAATTTATCGAAATGTTCTTTTTTTACAATGAAATAAAGTTTCTTATTTATACTAAACCTGAGAAAATATGGAAAAAAGAAAATATCACTTAAGATTACAAGAATTTTACCTAAACTAAAATTTTAACAAAATAAGGAATTCGTGTAAAATTAAATTCTCGTCAAATTGTTCTCGACATGTTTCTGTGCGATTGAAAGCTCAAAAGTACCATGTGCTCGCATGAACTTGTGCAGAATTTCATGTCATTTCTGAAATGTACTCATGGGCGAAACTCCGATAACCGAGCTGAAAGTTATGCCCGTTTTCATCCACGCTACTCCTTTTCTTTCCAAATATCTTCCAAACCTTGAATTCAACTCGTTTCGGCTCCCGAGCCCTTCACGAAATTTGAACTTTGACTTGTCAACTTCTTCAATTTGGACTTCAAAACTCGACCAAGTGATTGCCTATCCTGGATCATATCATTTACTCTTGGAATTCTTTATTTTCCATCTTATTGCATTATAGTGGATTAATTTTGCATGTATTACACTATTAAAATAATTAGATGGTAAGAATAGGTTTTCATCATAAGTCATTATAACAGGGAAAACTATGATATTGACATGATACGTAATAGTTTCCCGTAAATATAAATGAAAAGTATTTTGTTCTCAATTAAATTAATCGAAGGCGTTTAACAAGTAACAGTGTCAAACTATTTTATCGACATCTCAACTAACATTTATCAGAAGGTTGAGATTTATGATCTCTAGCATCAACAAGACGTACCATCTTGATGGTATAATTTGATAATTATGCTCATAATCTGAGCAGTAATTTCGCAAACTTCAAGTTGCGAAAATCATGCAATCATCTAATATATATATCAAATATATTATATACAAATAACATCTAAATGGTCAACATAAAGGGTGATGGAGCCCATTTATCGCACAGATTAATTTTTAGAAATATAGGGAATTCAATCCATATTTTAGCTAGTGTTTATCAATTTTCGATAAAGAGAACAAATATTATATATGAATTCATTGGATTGAAGAATCTTTGGTTCTTCATTAAATGTTCGAATTCTCATTTCACACCATTATTGATCAAGTGATAATCCAACTGATCATGTCAAAACAATAAAATCAAAATAAACTTCTGATTCAATATGATATATAATTCAATTATTTAATTTCAAAAAATATGATTAAACATTATATAATCATATAGCATTCAAGTAGTCAGACTAATCGATATTCTCACAATATAAGTTATATGCTTTCCTTCAAGGATAAAGATGAATTCAAAATAATACATTTTTCAAAACACATACTATTTCGAGAGCACAATTTATTATTATTGCTCATTAAAAAACAATATGTCAATATTATTCTCAAATATTGAAAATTATAATTCATACCATCCAAGAGCAATCAAATATTATTATAAAAAAATATACATTGAATTTACTCTTCAGGGGTAAAAATACAATTTACATTAGATCTTATTTAACTATACTTTTCAGGAACAAATAAAATTTAATTGAAATATTTGTCAATAATAGTGTATTACTTTAGGAACACCAATAAACTATTATTTAGAATTATTAACTCTACGGGAATATATTATATATCATATATTAATATTTGTAGAGTTTTGTTTCTTCAAGAGCATTGATAAATTATCATTATAAGATATTTATCTATATAAAGATATGCTCTTCAAGAGCAATAAACATAATATTTTTTTGGAATATTAATTATAATGTTGTGCTACTTTAAGAACAATAACATACTAAATTATTAATTTAAAGTTTATAAGAAAATATCCAAAAATATTTCATCAGGCTAAATATTAATTACAATACATGATTTAAATTGCAACATAAATCACCAAATAGAAGCATGAATTAGATCTAGCATGATATGATTATATTAATAAAATATGAAAATAAATCATATTATACACAAGCATAACGCAGAGTTGAAATTACCAAATTATAGCATCAATTATCAAATTTGCACGTTGTTCGAAAAAGAAACACAATCATTATAAAAAGGTAATGATTACATCACCAAAGGGCAGTTATTTTTGATTTGTTTAATACACAGTAGGTATTCATGGAACTTTAAATTCTAGCATGAAAAATTTGAGTGCAGAAACTGGCGCAGATAGTTTGGCATAATTAAATAAAAGCGCTCTGGATGATATCGTGTTATAAAATTAGAGAAATATAGAAAATAAATAGAGATTATTGAGAACCAATATCTCATATTTATAAGGTTCAAAATAAAACTAGACTAGATAGGAGTTATCTATGTATCATGATAATATTAAATAATCATCAATAATTATTTCATTATTTTACAACACATCTAGAATCTGTTTGGAAGAAATTTTTCTCCAAATTTTAATTGCTTATGTTACCGTTGACAGGGTCAGTAGCCTGACATTTTTGACTTCTCACTCACAATGGTGGGATCCAAAGTAACGGTCAAGTAATCGATTTTTTGATCCAAAAAATCGGCTCCAGGGCCCTAATAATTTTTAAACTCCATTCAAATCAACGTACATGGCGATTTAAGTTGAAGGAACTAACCAAAAATGCTGGGACCGTGTGTGGATTTGATCATATCAAGGAGGGGAGGAAGCTGAAGGTAGGTGAACAAGGTAACTGGTACACAAGTCAATATGATTATTGGTACGAGAATCAGGCCATTTTTTTGAGCAATGACAAGATATATTGTAGAACTAAAGGCGATCATTAGAAATGCTACAGAGAGGAACAAGGATATTAGGCCAATAATCAATCTGTTGGGCAAGGAGTAAAGAAAATCATTTACTGCATAGCGGGTGGTGAAAATGGATAAGAAAGATGTAACAGTAGTAATTGACGAGAGAAGTGCAAGAGAGTCTCCAACTGCAAAGGTTATGAAGGAATTCCGATTGGAGAAAATGGGGTGGCCATCGGAATTGTTCCCTCCAGGTACTGTGATTGCAGCAGCAAATGCCACTGTCGCAATGAGTGATGCTGCAACTGTGCATGAAGTTGCCATGCTTATGATCCATTGCGTCTCATATGCAGCCATTTCACGGTGCTCTTCATTGAAGATCGTCAGTGGTGTCTTCCCATCGGAATTCTTTGACTTCCTGTCTTGAGGCTGTACAAATTTCTCCACTTCCTGCAATAAAAATTTCATCAGAGATCAACTTTTGTATGCTCTGAGGGTGCATATATGAGATAACTGCCCAATGAGAACTCTCATTTCTCCGAATTTTACTACTTTCAGAAATCAGATCCAAGTGGAGCCAAAAACCAGGCGAGTCAATCTACGCAGGGTGAAGTGGTCCCTAAGGAACCCCACAAAGGACTGCCGTCCAATGCGTAAATGAAAGTGACGAAGTTGCTTTGACTACACAACCCATGTCTGTCTCTTGGAGCGAATTGGATGGATTTCGAGCTTAAGAATTCATTACCTTATACCACTGCAGTTCACGCTGCATTTGAAGAACAGCTCCAGGTTTAAGATCAAGTCGGTCATGACAGGCTTTATATCCCACTAAATGCAATATATTGTTCCTTCCGTTATCCAGTAGCAGCGATAAGGACATCTTGTGCTGTCCACTCTGCTGATGCACAATCTGGAAGATCTTTTCTTGACGGTACATTACAGCAAGATGAAGTGCTGAATGGTTCTCTTCATCAAAAAACGTTATTGCATGAGGAAAGGACTCTAGAATTTCTTTGACAATCTCGTTTATTCCATTCTGAGCCCCTAAGAGGAAGGGCCCTGTAAGTATCGAGTTAGCTTTGGTATGATCCAAACTTCTAATTTCCGAGCACAAGCGTTTTACTAGTTGAAGTGCTTGATGATGCATAAATTTTCTGTGACGAATGCGTTTGAGGGGTGGCACTGCATTTGCAACAAATCACATTACTTCATAGGTAATAATCTATTTATTTGGAACTCAGGATGTAAGTGCAAGTTAGGTATGTAGCATTAGACTCTTCTTGACTGTACAATAGTTTCTCTTTCTTCCATAATACTGTCCAGTGTCTAATCCACCTTACCAAACAACAAAAGTGGCTGCTGGAGCATATTCCTTACCCATCATTTCAAGCACTTTCCAAAGTATTAAGTGCATCTCTTTGCATACTGCAAAGGGAAAAAACCAAGCTTGTGAGGATGAGAAATAACTATTGCTAAATGTGGAGTAATACTCTCTAAACTTGAAAAGCAAGAGAAAAGATTTAGTGAAAAAGTCAGATATCGGCTAATTACCTCTCGAAAATCGTTTTCTGCAACGCCTATTCAATTTGATGGGAGAATAATAAGATGATTTACTCATGCCTTCATGTAGCAAATTCTCCGGCCTCACAATCAGTTTCATCGGAACACCTAAGATTCAAAGACAATTATGAATTGGAAAGGAATGCATCTTAGTAGACATTATCCAGGAACACCAACAATTCAGACAGGATCAACCATGGAAAATAATGTTTCTTGGTAGGCATTATCATGTTATTGAAAGGATAAAATTTCTTTTATTTTGTCCCATGATTTTTGAAACAGTTCAGAATAGAAGATTATGGAAATATTTCCTTCTAGCTTATATCCTAGTCTAATTAATAATAGAATTTAATTTTTTTTTTCATTTTTTCTTTTCTTTCTATTGATAGGATTGATTGATTGATTAAGTAATAAATCATTCCACCTAACAATGTATAATTACCCAAAAAACTATAAGCTGAGACATGGTTTCAAAAACCCTGCTCTTTACCTTGTCAGTAATCTGATTGATCCTACTTTATGAGTTATGACACAAATACCTTGTTGCGATGAAATCATTGGAGAAACCGCTAAAGCGATAAAACTACCTGATCAAGAAAATTCAGCTCGACAGCAGTCCAAGTAGTATTAGACACATTTCTCAAAGAAGATTAGGCAAATTGGGAAACGTTTTATGCTATATATGTTTCCTTCTGTTCCCCTTCGTAATTGAGAAAATAGTACAGGGTAAAAGCTGTTTATTTCCAAATTTCAGTTAAAAGACAATCTGACGCTGTTAGAATCAAATGTTAAATTGGATAGATATAATTTTCAAAAACACATTCTCTTCAAGAAACATAAACTAAGTTATTTTTATTTGATTTGAACTCTTCTAAGACTTCTCATCTCTTCTGATGTTTAAAGTTTAGACAATTCTTAATTCCAGCCCCCTTTCTCCACTGCTGATAAATATAGTTGTTAAAATTAGAGTGTGACCTGAATTCTAATTAAAGTTCACTTAAGAAATTCTATTTGAAATGTTATTTTGGAATCCTATTCGAAATCTATTTTACAAATTCTAGTTGAAGTTCTATTTGAAAGTCCAATTGAGAGTTGAAACTTGTGTTGAATTTGAAGCACTTGCTTGGCGCCAGCAGGACGCTCGAGCACGATGTTCATCCAACCCATGTCCATTTTCGCGTTTTACATGCATTTTCAGCATTTTTTCCTATATATATTTGGCACTTCTCTACAAGTCAGATAGATTGTTTAACCTCATTACAACTAAGACAAATTATAAACACAAAATCATTGTATTTTTTCTCAATATTTTAGTGAAATCTCATTTATTTTGTAAAATTATCTTGTTCTCGTATTCTTGTGATCAATTATTTCATATTGTGCCATATTTTTTTTTCTTGCGTATTATTACAACAAATTGGTATCAGAACAATTCGATATCTTCTTCGTTGTTTATAACAGATATATATTTGCTTCTCACACAAACTAAAAAGGCATCAGCCTCGAATAAAAAAGCGGAGATACCGAATAAGATAACAGTGCGTAAACACAGGAAAGGTAATTGATCATGAATAGAGACTAAGGAAACTGACAGGAATATATTAAGTTCTGCCAAATATTTAAATGTGCTCCACTTAGAAAAGCAGATGGTTCCTCAGCCATCAGTTCCAAAGGATGTGTATCTTGCCATGCCAACTTCGGGTTGTGTTCGAGTAAATGGAGAGCCAAATCTAGAATTTCATCAAGAAAGAGCATATCAGTCGAAACAATTTCTATCTCAGAAATTTTTTCAAGATTATTAATAAAAATGTTTCCTTGAGATGGCTTAATTTTCCTTTAACGGGTGATGCATCAAAACATTAAATCGGCATAAACACAAGTTTATTTCATCTTATTACTTCGATTTTGCTGTTTTATTTCACAAACAGTGAAGTTGTGGAGCTGGGAGTAGGATCCTTAGAGCTGCCTTGTATAAAAGAGTTAGAGAAAATAAACGTATATATTTAAAATCATATCTTGAACAAACACCCGGAATCATTTTTTAATCAAAGTCTTTCCATGTGTACAGTAGGTGAAGGTGAGGCTAATTCTCGACTTTTCTACGTTCTAATATCACATTAAATCTCAGCGTTAAGCTTCTAGATAAGATGGTTCAAGTTAACCAGACTCTATCCCTGTGGATAAAATTTCACTTGAGCAGTAACTTTACGTACTCACCATAAAATCCAGCATTTATAACGAAATTCATAAGCGTCGCACCAGCTTCATCTTTAGATGGATTCGAGTATTCATCTTCTCTGGTGACAGAGAACAAATATAAAGTCATGTCTCTATGACCTCTCATCGCAGCCAAGTGAATAGGCAAAGATCCATCAATATTCCAAATATTTGGTAATTCATGGTTTTTCCTCACAAACAGCTTGGCTGCTTGAACATTTCCAAGCACGGCCACTGCGTGGAGCCCTGTATTACCGAAGTAATCTGTCAAAGCAAGTGCCTCAGGTGGCATAAAATCAACCAGTTTCTTGATAAACGGCAACCTATGTCCACCCTTAACCGCCACCAGGAGTGGTGTCTCTGCAAATGCAGTTAACCTGGCTGTAATTGCTTCTTTTTCTGTCTTGATGATTGCTTCCACAGTCTCCCAGTCGCCTTGAAGTAATGCTTTGTACAGGGGAAGTGACCAGCTCTGATCATCCTCTGATTGAATTAAAGAAAAATGAGCTTATACATCTCCATCTTCAAACTTAATCAGTAAAAATAACAAGAAAAATCAGCAATACTCGGGGCCACTTGTAAGAAAAAATGGAGCTTGTAACTTTACCAGGAATTTTGAATGACTCACCATTTACAAGTTTACAACGTAGTCGAAGTTACTGATGTTATTATTAATCAATCGCATATGGGGCAACTCCATCTTCTTCAGAAATGATCTGCAACTCAGAATTAGACTATTCTCCAGCTGGTAATTACGTACATAAAGCCCCCAATGCTCTGCTTTTTCGTTTAATTACATAGACGCAGACTTCGGTTGACTTGGAAATGTTACTCCTATTTTTATATTGGGGCCAACTTTAGAAATTTAGACCTTTCTTCAACTTTTATGAAAAAAATCATTAAAAAATATTTTATTTTATTTTTAAAAAAACCTGTTTGAAGACAACTTGAACTTTGTTGTTTTTAGAAGACCCGATTTAATTAAGACCAAGACAAGTAGAAAAAATGACAGCATTGAAATTTCTGGTGGACAACAACTTATCAAAAATACTATGATATTTTGATTAGCTTAATTACAATATTATTGCCCGGTTCGAGGATGAAATTGATGTATTTAATTCCCAAGAAGGTATGCAAGTTTAGTTAAAATTTGTAAGACTGGAACTTTAAACGATTGAAGATGGTGATATTCTTATTTTTGGAATATTCAAAAGCATAATATGGAAAATTCCAACACGGATGATCCACTTGTGCCCAAGTGGCAAATAGAGTAATACCTAGTTGCTCTCCATTTTCTTTTCCATATTATTAATTCTCTGCTTTGGACTAAAATACAAAATAGTAATAATTCACCTTGTTAAGTAATTCAATAGCATAGCTCATGACACTTGATCTATATAAAACTCATTTTATTAAAATATGCTTTAGCAAGGATTTCTTTTCCTTAGTCAAACAGGGAAAAGCATTAAATTCAACTATCGATCAATAATTGTAACCCTCAAATTAACAATCAAGACCAAGTTTTGGATACATCATCTTTTGTTTATTTCAAACCAACCAAAGTTCCATCTTAAAATAACAAAGTGTAAGTATTAAAAGAATGATGATATCTAGTACCAGTTATTCTAGAGCACCATTGTAGAGTGTAGGTGGCTGCAGGTTTTTATTTATTTATTATTATTTTATTAAAGGAGGGCTGTACCTTCGAGATTTTATTAATCTGTCATCACTTGTGGCAGAGGAATACAGTGGTTACATAAAAATAATGAAAGCAATGAATGAGAAAGTATTAATTCCCTTACAGTGAAAATAAATTACAAAGATTAAAGAAGTAAATGAAGAAGCATTACTTCCTTTACAATAAGAACTAACGCAAATTAAGGTAAAAATAAGAATTGGAAATCAAAATTAAAATCAAAACCTGGTATTGGACAATCCATGTCTGTCAATTTGTACTAGTGCTGTAATATGTCGTGGTATGTCATGTAGTCCATATATCTGGTATCGTCGATAATCTCAACCCTCCGCAGCAAAAGCATCTACAACTTGGTTTCCTTCTCTATAAATTTAAGAAAATGTATCTCTGTCGAAAGATATGATATCTTTGATACGCCTGAGTATGCCCTGAATAGCCTATGATCATCCTCTAATGATGCAGCGAATAGCTACTGTAGAATCAGACTCTACCTAAATCGCTGAAAAACCAAATCCACGAGCTAGTAAAATTCTATCGAGAATAGCCTGAATCTCTACCTCTAACATCAAACAGGCCCACGTAGTGTACTACAGAAGGTTCATGCATTTTCTTGCTGAAGCTAATGTCCTTGTTCTCTGAATATTCTAGTGAGGCTCCATCCCCATCATTTTCCATGGGAACAAGATGATTCATCCCTGAGTCGAAACTAGCTTTGTCTCCAAAATAATCAATATGGAAGGGAATAAGTTAGTTAAAAAAAATGAATTAACTTATATTTAATAACAAAAAAATGAATATATGCGAAGGAAAAAAGAATTGACGAGTAAATTCGATAATGGAACAACAATCAAAGCCTATATAGACATAGTGTCCTTAAGACAAATCCGTTCCCTCACCGTCGTACTTGAGGTTGATCGTCTATCTCCAGTAGAAACTAAGTATTACATTTCTACACCGACAAACTAAATCTGTATCTAGACACGAGCACTATAACTTCGGACAAAAACTAAAAGATTATTGAAAGATAGAAAACTGAAAATAATAAGGGTCCGTTTGATAGGTACATGTGGAAAAGAATTTCAATTCCATGTTAGTTGAAAAATAAAAATCCACCAAACCCATGGAAATTCTCTTTCCATGAAAACAAAGAAAATGCAGCTTAAAGTGGTTGTACCTTGCAGGGCTCTACATGATTACACCTTTCAAAAGTGTGTCATATATAAACTAGCCATTATTTTATCCATTTTTCTGTGGGACAAACTTCAATTATTTATGGTCCAGCACATAAATCTCTTCCAAAAGGTACATTTTGAACTGCAATTTCTCATTCACTTGAGCATAATTTTTGACAAATAAATATATGATTTCGATGTTTTTATGTGAAGAACACAAATATACTTTGATCTTCCAAAATGAAAGAATTGGTCCACTTAAAATTATGCCCAAAAAACCCATATACAAGCTAATTTTTCAATAATCCTCCCGCATGAATGAAAATTGAGAGAGGCACGGAACGTGAAACAAGAAATTTGATGATAAAGTTCAACGGTTGAACCCTACAAAGGATATGTAGGCATTACTCTTTGAACCTTCTCTTGTGAATATATATTTATGTTACTAGTAGATCAGTAGACAATATGTCTTTAAACTGTTTTTCTTTTTGTGTAAATAATGATATACTCCACGCAGAATTATTTCTGACACAATTCAATTATCATTGTTATCTTTGTTTTTGGCCACGAGCACCTGTTTCTCATGTAGTGCTTTTAGTTTAAGTCTTGATCGGATAAATATTTTAGTACTTGATGATTTCATAATACAAGAAGCCAATCGTGCATTATGACACTCGTCAACTATTAGATCATTTATCTAATCAAGAATAAAAGTCTATGAAAAGTATATATCTACTGTTTAGTATAATTCTCACCAATAACAAAAATAGTTTTAAGTATATTTGTCCAACTCAAGTATAAATTATAGAAGGGGAAATTAGGCCTAGTACCCTAAAAAATTAACCAAATTGATTTATACTCTTTTAATTAATTAAAATCCTTGAAAACCGTAATTAGTACGTTATTGATGTACTCCACGATACTATTTATAAGATTATGTGGAGTGTTACTTTGACAACCAAATACATATCACACCTTGATCCAATGCTAAAAAATGGCATGTTTGAAATTCCTTGTTGCAGTCAACCACCATCGTGGAGAAAAGATTACGGCCAGCACTTTCTTCTTGTTGTGCATATCATTGGGATAAAGAAAAATTTATTCAGTTTTGCTTGCTCTGATAACTATATGCATGGCTTCATCGTCTGATACGTAGAAGAGAAGAAAAACGTTTCACCAGAAAGTGCCGGCTCCGGCTTCATTAAAAATGGTTATGGAGAAACTTTTAGAGGCTTCATGGTTTGCCCATATGGAGACTAAGCCAATGAAAGCAATCAAAACAAGCCGGAAAAGGATGCTCGAATTTGACTTGTCGGCCTTGATGTCGCGATGACCTTGTGGTGTTGTTGCGGTGGTGGATGGAAATGTAAGTTGTTGGAGGAGATGCTGATTCTCTTCCATAATCAATTTTGAGAGAAATATGAGAGTTGAAAAGGGGTATATGTTGTACAAATTTAATGGAGGAGATACCAAAAAAGGCATATTATGCATAATATTGTATGGTTGCCAAGTGGATAAAAGGGCCCATTGCCAACTTCCTATGTATAAAATTGAAAGTGTCGTTCTACCCGTCATGTTCGTATTATTACCCCCAAATTTGATTTAGTGTTCAAATATATCCAACATGTATTTGATGAAATGTCCAAATGGTAGAAGTTTTTTTACTGATGACAAAGTTGACAAACTTTTTTGCTTTTTATCTTTGCAAAGCTAAATGTGGTAAAATTATGGTATTTATCACTTTTTTATGTTTTTGTGACTTTTTTGAGTTTGTCACTTTTTAGTATTTGTGTGTCACTTTTTTTGAATTTTGTCACTTTTTTTTTGAGTTTGTATCACTTTTTAAGTGCGCGTCACTTTTCTTGAGTTTTGTCACTTTTTTTTTGAGTTCGTGTCTGTCTTTTTAAAAAAAGTGACAATTTTTTAGTGTTCAAATATGTCCACCATGTGTTTAATGAAATATCAAAATGGTGGAAGCTTTTTTATTGACAAAGTTTAACAAGCTTTTTTGCCTTCTATCTTTCCAAAACTAAATGTGGTAAAATTGTAGTATTTGTCACATTTTTAAGTTTGTCACATTTTTAAGTTTGTGTCACTTTTTTTTTAGTTTTGTCACTTTTTTGTTTGAGTTTTGTGTCAATTTTTTGAGTATATCACTTTTTGAGTGTGTCACTTTTTTTAGTTTTGTCACTTTTTCCGAGTTTGTATCAATTTTTTTAAAAAGGCAAAAAAGTGACATTGTATCATTTTTTTATTTTACACAGTATTTTTTACTTCCTAAAAACCTTTCATATGATTTTTCAAAACATTCCTAATTTTAAGAGTATTTTTGTAAGTATCCCATTATAGAACCATGCTCCTCAAATAGGGTGGGGGACCGACCCAAAAACGGTGGGCTTTTGAGGACCGACCCAAAAACAATGGTCTTTTTAAGCGCCTTGTTTTTGGGTTGGTCCTTGGCCCTGTTTGAGTGGCATTTTTCTAAATTTTATTACTTCTCTCTTCTAGATATTATTCCAAATGACAGTTCAAAAATAATAAATTTAGATATTAATCTAGATCAGGCTTTAGATATTGACTTGAATAAATTGGTTGTACCAATTTCCTCTTGCAAAATTGTGGAATTGTTCTTTTATCGCTTCCTAGAGTCTCCTCAACCGAATGATCTTTTTCAATTCATGGGTTTACATAATTGTAAATTGTGACATTGAAAGAGATGTTTCGAAAGTGGGAACTCTAGGAAATGATGAGGAAAAAAAAACTGATATGATCCAGGACATGCAATCACTTGGTCGATCACACGAGTCAAAGGTTCAAGCAATGGAGTTCGGAAGACTGAAGTTGACAAGCCAATGTTCAAGTTTCGTAAAATGCTCAGGAGTAGAAACGAGTTGGATTCAAGGTTTGGAAGATATTTAGGAAGAAAACAAGTTGGTTTGTCAAATCCTTATGAAAAAATTACCATATTTGTTTGACTTTGTTTTGCATAGAAATTGTCAACAAAAGTGAATTTTTTTTTTTTTTTTTTTTTGCAATAGTTGATAGAATTTGTTGCCATTGCTAAAAAAAAAGAAGATGGAAATTGCTTGGTGAGAAAACAAAATCAAGAAAATATGCATAAAATGGTTGTATCTAGAAAAGCTAGGAAAAACAAAAGCCAAGAAAACTTTTGCAATCAAACACCATTAATTGGGTGAAGTTAGAAAACATTTTCTTTTTTCACCTAATTTTCTAGGCTATCAAACACACCCTTAGTTCATTGATCTGAAAATTTTGTACAACGGTCGTACAATGCCTGAAGAAAGGAAAATACAGAAGTTCAAATTGACTCAATCACACTCCAAACAGACTCATCAAACACAACTAAATTAAAACATCTGAAATGCATTGATAACTCAATACAGATTCAAATATCTTATTTAGGTGCTAATAGAATCGAAGGGATATTGCAGTGAAATATCTATTACCCAAAAAGGCCTGGACCATAGGTGGAGTTGATCATATTGAGGAGGGGAGGAAGCTGCAGTTCGATAAAGAAGATGACTGGTAAACAAGCTGATATGATTATTGGTATGAGAATCAGGGCATTCTTCTTTGCAAACACAAGAAATATAGTAGTACTAAAGGCAAACATTAGAGATATTACAGAGAAGAGCAAGGAAATTAGGCCGATTATCAATCTGCTGGGCAATGTATTAAGAAAATCATCAACTCCATAGCGGGAAGTAAAAATGAATAAGAAAGATAGAACACTTGTAACAGATGAGACAAGTGCAAGAGAATCTGAAATGGCGAAGACTAAGAAGGACGTCTGGTTAGAGAAGATGGGGAGGCCGTTACTGTCATTTCCTCCAGGTACGGTGATTGCAGCAACAAATGCCACTGTGACAATGAGTGATGCTGCAACTAAGCATGCAGTAGCCATTCCTGTCATCCATTGTATTTCGGATGCAACCAAGTTAGCGTGCTTTTCATTGAAGATGGCCAGTGGTGTCTTCCCATCATAATTCTTTGATTTAATTTCTTTAGATGTTACAAGTCTCTCCATTTCCTGTATCAAAGAGAAATATTTGATCGTAGATCAATATTTGTATTCAGCAAGGCGTCATAAATGAGAAAATTTCTTTAAGTTCTAAATGGGTCTAGGCGAATGCATTTTCTGGATGAAGTAAAAATAGACCGGAAATGTTCCCAAAAAGCTTCAATAAGAAACCTTTTCTCAAACATTTTCTATCATAAACAGGCAATTCTTTCCAACTGAGCTTAAATATATGAAAATTAAGAATATAATTACCTTAAACCACCTGAGTTCATACTGCATTTGAAGAATCGCTCCACGATTAAGATCGAGTAAGTCTTGACGGGCTCTGTATCCCGCCAAGTGCAATATGTTGTTATCATCCTTATCAGTTAAGAACATCATATCCTTTCCAATATTCTTCTGTTGAAGAACCTTAAAAACCTTTTCACGACGGTACATTACAGCAAGATGAAATCCTGAGTGATTCTCTTCATCTGTAGAATTTATTGAGACAGGAAAATAACATAGAGTTTCAGTGACAATCTCCTCTACTCCATTCTGTGCCCCTAAAAGAAATGGCCTCTTCATTGCTGCGATAGCTGTGCCGTATGGCGAAGCTTTAATAAGTGAGAATATGCGTTTGACTAGCTGAAGTGCTTGACGATGCATCAATTTTATGTGATGAATGCGCTTCATAAGTGGCACTGTAGTTGCAAGAAATCCCATTACTTCACAGCTAAATAATTTATTTATTTGTATGTTAATTGAATGCCAGAGCATATTTCTTACCTAGAACTTCAAGCGTTTTCCAAAGTCTTCCAGGTGTCTCTGGACACACTGCAAAAGATAAGAAACCAAACTTGTGAAGACTTTAAACTCTTGCTAAAAAGGGACTGAATATTTGTAATAGAACTTTAAACTTGCCTCAGCAATTTCGCACAATGGAAAATATACCAGGATTGAAATGCTGAATATCGATTAAGGTAATTTTATAAAAATAAGATATTAAGTACTTTTCTCTTGAAAATTGATTCTTGGAGCACCTATGCTGTTGAGAATGAGAAGAATTTGGTAATTGATTTGCATACTCTTTGGCATCCCAATCAGCATCAGTATACACTGGTTCAACCATTTGACCCTTAAAATATATGTTTTCCGGGTCAATGACAGACGAGGTTTAAAACATTGAAAAAGCATCAAAATTTAAATGGCCTGAAGCTCATCTATTTATTTCGGATTCTAACATAAATTTATTATAATTATTATGCTCCAACTGAAGAACGTCTCTTGATCTCGTTTTTTGTAGTGGTGACGTGGCCAATAGATCCCAGTTCCTCTCACGTCTGTGTAAGTCTTGTTCGTGTACACTTGAATGAATAATTAGTCACATGTGACTTTCTCCAGTGGTGAAGGAGGCGGTCGTGTACACTCTGAAGGTCAAATTGGTCAATGTATATGATGCGGACATCATGAGATTTCTCGAGATTTTTTTTATTGTCATTAGGATTTATTTTATTGTTACTGGACCTTGTCGTTAATTTTTTATTTTATTGTTATTGGGCTTGTAGTAGTGGGTTGACCCAAACTCTAGCTAGGTTTTTGCTATTTAAACAATTTTACACTACAATTTAGATACTTGATGAATGATTAATAAAATTTGGGTTTGGTTTGACCACGTTTTCCTCCCCATTTTCTTCTTCACGGCTTCTTCTCTTCTTCAAGTCTCTTTCTTCTCTGTTTCAGCTTTAATTCCTTAGCTTCATAATTAATTCTTTAGTGGTTTTGCATCAGTATAGGATGTATGAGTGTGGAACGTGAGCTACTGGGTAAAGAGGTCGGATTTGGGAGGGTATGAATTGAATATATTGAGAGTGCAAAGCCCCTGTTTGAAACCTATTCTTGAGAAAAATAGAAATTTTGGAATAGTGATTGATGTGAGAATGTGTGGTGGAAAGTGATGAAAAGTTTTTGATTTGTGTGTAATATTATTTTATTTGGAGAATGTGTGGTTGAAATGAAGAATGAGAATGAAAATGAGAAAAAAAATGAAAAATTAATGGGTGTCAAACGGGGCAAAATTAGAGTTTGGAGAGTCTAAAGTTGCATTACCTTCAAATGGCACAATGTGTTAATTTTTATAGTGGAAAAGGTGTAATACTCACCATTGGATTGAAAGAAACTTGGCCCATTTTAATGGTTGAGGTGTCTTTCCTAGGTGTCAATCCATACATCATAGGCCTTTGTCGCATTTTGTTTCTAAAAAGATATCACCCCGGTCTCTAGATGGTAGAGTGGTGATTTGACCTTTAAACACTTGCTGCAAAGATGTTACATCAATTAATTGTATAAATATTTGCTGCAAAGATGTTACATCAATTAATTGTATAAATATTTGCATAAAAGATCTCCTTGGAAGAAGCATTGTGGGGATGCTTTTTATTAGCATGGAGGTTGGCCGCCTCGCACTTCTTCTCAGCATGCGTGACACTTCGCCTAAGCTACGGAGGCCGGCCTTTACATGGCACTTCTGCTGAAGTAATGCATCACCTCGACTACCTTATGTGTGGCCTCACCTCAACCAGATGGGAGGATGATGTGTAGTTTGGGCCTAGTTGATTAGCACATGGAGGTGATCTAGAGCCTCGTCACAAGAGGCGTAACAAGCTCTAGAAGTCCACATCACAATTCACACACACTAGAAGGGAAAGGAGATCTATTTTATTGGTTGATTGTATTCAATCTTGGTGAGAGTGATATCAGTCATATTGTAGATCAATATCATAGAGTCGAGTCATTTTTATGTTCTTACTCTAATAAGTGGCAAAAAGCCATGAAGGATAAGAACCAAGTCGGAGTACGTAGAACCTCCTGGTTAAACCCATTAGCTGTAATTAAATACAACTCAAGACAAGAAAAGACTCTAATGGAAATGTCGAATGATACAAGGCAAGTTTAGTGAATAAGAAGATATATGATAATGAATAAGAATGTGAAAAGAAGACTAACGAGAATAGATGAAGGACCCCCAAATGCCGAAGCATGTTCCACTTTGGAAAACAAAAGGTTCCTCAGCCATCATCTCCAAAATCCTTCCACTTCGAGAAACAGAAGTTTCGATCAGCTCTAAATGATAAATATTTCCGCATGCCAACTCGGGGTTTAACTCAAGCAAATCGAGAGCCAAATCTACAATTTCAGCAAAAACCAGTAATCAATTTACCAGAAAAATTTCAAGATTATTTTTAGTAGCATTTAGTTTGCGAATCTTAATTCGTTCCATTAATAATTAAAAAGTGATCATCACAACATATATCGGCATACATACCACAATATGAAAACAACAATCAACATAAAAGCCCACCTTTTAACATGGAACCCAACACTCAACATGTGAGCTTGGGAAGTTCGGAGTAGAGTTGATGTCACTCTCGTTGGGTTTGACTCAATTAACATTCAGGGTTCAAGTAAAACATACCAAAGACTTGGACTATTGACATAAACATATGAGACTTTAACCATTCACGTATGAATTCGGCGGCTGGTTGGCTGAAGAAGGAATTGAGATTGAATTACCAACTTACCATGAAAAAGAAATTGAAGTTGTTATAAATCAACGCAATCACCAGATAGAGAGCATTGGGTAGCAAAAAGAATTGGAGAGAGGCCAATTAGGGAGGAAAAGCTACAGAGAGAAAAAGGTATCGCACGGCAGCGAGTCTATTAGTGCTGTCTAAAAATATGGTGACACAGAAAGAGAGTTCAAAGAGGCTGTCAGGGTGTAGGGAGAAAAATTAATTCGATAGAAGCTAGAAGACGCTGTATACATGTACAAGAAAATATTGTATTATGTGGTTTTCTCAATTTATAAAATATTCTTCTCCTGTGGTACTTGGCAATTTGCCGAAGTTTTCTTTTGCTAGCTCGTTTAATCTTGTGTTTTTCGTTCTGTTACGTCCGGTAGGATATTTTCCAACAACGCTATGCAGATCTTTGTTGAGCAATAACTTTACATACCATAAAATCTTGCATTTACTAGAGATTGCAAAACCCGGCCCCCAGCTGCATCTTTAAGCAGAATAGAACAATTATTTTTCTTGCAGATATGGAGCAAGTTTGAAGTCATCCCTTTGTGACCTTGATTTGCAGATACTTGGATTGGCAACAAACCATCGTTGTTGTAAAAACTCAGCAATTCATTGTTTTGGTTTACGAGCAGTTCAGCTACTTCGACATTTCCAAGCTGTGCTGCCGCATGAAGAGCTGTATTGCCGGAGTTGTCCTTCTGAGTCAGTAAGTCTGGCGGCGTCTTACAAACAATCTTCTCGATAAAGGAATACTCTTTTCCTCCCTTGATGGCCACGAAGAGTGCTGTCTCTCCAGATTCAGTTATCCTGGATGTAAATGCGAAACTCTGAGCGAAGAATATCTTAAGACGATCCCAGTTGCCAGCAATTACTGCGCTATACACTCCATGACTTGCTTCATCAACTGCTTTCATATCCACAAGTAAATGAACATGGAAGCTTATATATCTTCTGTTACAACCCAATTTTAATTAGTCAAAGTCAAAGGTGGAATTGTCAAAGTCAATATCAATAAGGATTTAATTGGACTAAAATATTTTTTGGGGTTAATTTTATTATTGGATATATGTGAGGGATTTAAATAGATTAGATTTGAAGTTGATGACTTACTTATTCACTATGGGAAGTATAAGGACTCCATGTGCAAATTCTCCACTACTTTGACATTTCAACACTCATTTCCCTTATTTCCCTCACCCTTTCACGCAGAGAGTTTCTGGAATCGGGAAGAAAAAAGGGAAAAAGAGAGAAGAAAAAGGAAAGAAAGGAAAGGAAAGGAAGAAGAAAAAGGTAAGAATTAATTTCTTCAAACTTTGGGTTCGATTTATTCATTTATTTTCATGAGGCCGAAATTAATTATGTTGATTTCTAGGGTTTATATGGTTCGAAAATTTCTAATGGGAGGAGAAAAGTTTGATTTCTAGCTCAAGTTTCGTGTTTGGTTAGCTTCCTTTTTTATTCAAGGTAAGTTAGTTTCTGGAATCGGGAAGAAAAAAGGGAAAAAGAGAGAAGAAAAAGGAAAGAAAGGAAAGGAAAGGAAGAAGAAAAAGGTAAGAATTAATTTCTTCAAACTTTGGGTTCGATTTATTCATTTATTTTCATGAGGCCGAAATTAATTATGTTGATTTCTAGGGTTTATATGGTTCGAAAATTTCTAATGGGAGGAGAAAAGTTTGATTTCTAGCTCAAGTTTCGTGTTTGGTTAGCTTCCTTTTTTATTCAAGGTAAGTTATATCAATTTTGGCAAACCCTAGAAATTCTAAATTGGATATTTTGGTATAAATTGTTGGAGAAATGATTATGTTGGTATAATGCTCACTTGGAGGAATATATTAATGGAACAAGGTGTCAAAGTTATGATGGAACTATGATTTCAAGTTTTCACTAAAGGGAAGATAGATATTTATTTTTATGGTTGTGATGAAAGTAATTTGATATATGGCAAGCTAGTGATGGAACTAGAAAGTGTAATAAGTTTCATTGGATTAAATGATTTATGTTGGAGATTTAGTCATGTATTGAGGAAGTTTAGTTTAATCATTATAGCATTCGATATTAAAGGTCTTGGTTCGTCAGTGGCTAAATTGGCTATTCATATCATATTTCAGGTGGTGACGAACAAATTGGAAACGTCTATCAGCCGATCTAGCTTGTAGCTCGTACTCTCATGATTTCGAGAATTTAATGGATTTTAAAGTTAATTCTTTTAAAGTTAAATCCAGTTCATTTAAATTATTCATCTAGCATTTTATATTCATATTACGTGTTTCAACATATTAAAAGTTATTTTAAAACCACCAGAAAGTACCAATGTGATTTTACCCCAGTCTGCACTGATGTGAATGTATTTCCATAGTGTATGACCAGATTCAGTTATTTTACCCGCTCTACACTGATGTGAATGTGTTTCCACAGTGTATGACCAGATTATCAGAGGTATTTGGGACCCACTCTCGTACACATATAGGCTTTGGGCCGTGTACTAGGGTGCTTAGCCTTTGGGGCAGCTCTGCGTACGTATGACTAGATTATCATATTTGAATAGCTTTGCCTTGTACATCGAGATTACTCTGTACATATGTAAGACTATTCATTGGGTACTTATTGGTGTGACTATTTAATATATCATAGTATGTTTATTCATTTGTAGATTCACAGATTTTTGAATATCAGATGATAGTTCTTTCAAATTATAGAATTTAGCTTATTCAGTTATAGAATTACGATTTTAACTTACAAAAATGACAGCTTTATATAGATTTTTGTTGATACCAGATTAGCTATACTTGACATATTTTTCAGTTGGTTATTCTGCACAAAGAGTAAGAATTTGTGATTTTAGCATGTTTCAGTTATAAACAGATGATCAGAATTTAGTACTTCTTAAAGCTGTAAGAAATTAAATTAGATTTTTCAGTAAATATGTATTAATGGAATAGTGCATGTAAATTCAATTTAGCCACTCACTGAGTTACAAGCTCACATCTTTTGTCATGTTTTCCTTATCAGGAGGCCGCTGAATTTGAGATACTTGGAAAGCCTGCTGCAGTCAGAGCCTGATTAACCACCATCTAGTTGCACGATCTTAATTATTTCATAGTATGTATTATATTTTGGGGACTCATGTTATAAAACTCTTGGTCTAATATTTTGTTGAGGCGCATTTAGTCGAAAGGTTGTAAAACTTGATGTAATGCATGCTTGTGGACACGATGTTTGGTAGTAGAAGTACTCAGTCTAGTTTAGTCTCATGTGGTTGCGTTGTGGTGGCATTGGTGGTTTCCACAATATTTGGTGTAGGTGTGTTATGAATAATTGTTGATATTCAGGTTGGTTTTGTCAATATTTTAGGGGAAATCCTGTCAAAATTTCTATAAAAATATTATAGTCCTTGATTAGTCAATTAGTCATAGAACAGTCTATGTGGCCTTGGTGGTGGGTCCAGCATCTAGCTGGAATTCATCATCGGCGCACGCCACGTCTGGGTCCACTAGGGGGTGACTCGAGGCGGGGTCGTGTCATCTTCATTCTCAAATCCAATGCCAATTATCAACACACACTAAAAAGAAACACGCCAATACCCATCACTCACCATATGTCTCCTTGGATCGCGACGTGGGCTGCTCCATCATCTTCGCAACTGATCTCCCAACTGCAATTTTAGCACAACACACAGTACAGTTAACCTTATGTTTTATACTTGATAAGGTTCCTCTATTGTTGTGAGGCCAGCTTTAAAAAATATTTACAGATTTTTCGAGGACTTCTTTAATTTTTTATATAATTTCGAGTCCAGAAAACACTATTGATCATTCTGCTTCGAGCCAAGTTTTATTATAGTCCTCTAACTTTATTTTATTTCATTTGATCATTTGAATTGTATTTGTATTACAGTTAACGCTATACCCCTGATTGAGTAATGATTTCTTGGATAATGTGTGGTTAAAAATTTAGAAAAAGTTTTTGATTTCATGTAAATTTATTATTATGAAAGAATGTAGGTTTAAAAATGAATTTTGGAAAAATGTGGATGTATGATATATCGAAAAATGGGGATGTGTGGTTAACTTCTATCGAAATCTATTAAAAATATGATTTTTAACAAAACCATACAGTACCTATACAGAATTTATAATTACTATTTACTTATTCACCACTTAATTCCATCAAATTATAATTTACGACTAAAGCGGACGCCAAACGAGGCTTATTACTTTAAAATCAAACTTTGGATTGAATGCAACATTTCACGAGTCCCTTTCAATAAAACGTGTTCATTGACTTGATGGAGACGAACATGTTATCAAATATCAATAATTTATAGAAGCGTACAGAATCTGAAATTAATAACGATAATGAAGGGAATACTGGAATTGAAATCTATCCACACCACAACTGTGCGGTGTTTTTTATCCAGTCACCATCGCCCGTGCTACGTCAGCCCCCAAAGCTCTTTCTTTTAATCACCGAAAATGAAGGGCCAGTTTTTACATAAATTTATCAACTTGTACAGAATTATTCCATCGGTAAAAATGACAGAACACTCACATGAGTGGGCCCCATGTGAGTAAAATATTATTATAAAAAATGAGGCCCACCCCCGTGTGTGTGTTCTGTTATTTTTACAGAATTTTTTCTCCCTGTAACCGTAGCATGCCTCTTTTTACATTTATGATTTACATGAACGACAGCACAAAATAGAAAGAAAGCCCAACTTCTACTTGCTGATTCTTCCATTGATTTGTTAATTGGCTTGACTTATAAATAATAACATGTAGGGTGCCTTTGTTTACTTTATTTGATTAGGGAATAAGATTATGTGATATAAGATGAAGAGAGATTGGAGTTCTACATTATGTTGTATTTCAAAAAGTTAAGTAGCTTAAAAATAAATGTGAAGTTACTCTTATGTAACTTTTTTCTGCAAATGTAAATTAGATAACTTACTTGTGTCTGTTTGAGCCCAATTTTTTGGTTAAAAATGCATGCAAGAATAGTAGATCGATGGAGAATGTGTGGTTAAAAAATAAGTAAAATTTCTCGATTTGCGTGTAATATTATTTTATTGAAAAATCTGTGGTTGAAAAAAAGAGAGAAAATGTATTTTGAAAATAATGAGATCAAACCATGGCTTAATTTCCTGCCGAATGATCGTCAATTTGCCGTTCATATGGACAATTTGACAATTGAATTAACTCCCAGCAAGATTAATACCAGATGTAATTATTGAAAGTGTAGAAAGAAAAATCGGATATGGTACATATGATATTTGAGCAAGCAGAGCCTGAACAAAGCAGCAAGGCAAATTCATTTGGTCCGCTTGATCAAACAGCTCGTCGGGAATTCAAAAATTTTGAATCTTCTACCACGGAAGGTTGCTTTTTTTTTTTTTTTCATGAGGAATTGCATCCATTCGTACTTGAGTTTCTAATGAGCATATATAGCCCTTGTTTGATAAGAATTAAATTCAAATTTTTTAGTAAATTTTGATATAAGTTGATGAAATGTGTGGTTGAAAAATTATGAGTCCCAAAAATACGTGGTTAAAATTAATTATTGACTTTGATAAAAAATTAGATTAAAATCTTTACCAATCAAATGCATAGATGAAAGTAGAATTGATCTCACTTTTGATGTGACAATATAATCGTAAGTATGGTTCTTTGAATATATAATTGTTGCAGACAGCCATAAGTAAGGTTTTTTGACCACGCCAGTAGTGAAAAGTTTTTTTACTGCCCATCGTGGGCATGAAATCAGATCCAAAGATGATAGTATGGAAATTATAAACAAGTGAGTATGCATGCTTATACACTGTTGACGATAGAAATCTGATCAACACATTTCTATCACCTAACTAGAGTTTTCACCTCCTAAACTAAGTGATTTTGATGCTCAAATAGGAGCAAAAGAAGAAATAGCTATTTAAGGGGGGATATTTGAATTTGCGTAGTCTTCTTCTTCTAGGCGGAAGTACTTATAGATTTTCCTCAATGCTTCGGGGGATATTGGGTCATTGCAACAGATAGCGGCCTCCTATTGGTTTTGTAATTGATTCTATTTGAAGTATCATGTTTATTCACAGCTTAAGTGTCATGCTCTCATTGACTTTGAAGTCATGCTTTGAATGCTTGCCAACATGTGCTTTAGTAACGATTTTTGGCTAGCCTGGAAGGGGGATATGACTCTCCTTATATGCACACGAGCCTTTTGTATTTTTATTCCCCTCGCATACTTTCATACCCGACAAATTGTCAACAAAAACTTTCTACATTGTTGAAACCATGAATTTTAGAATTCTTAAAAGTTGTTCATAGTTCCTTTAAGAGTTTTAATCTTTGCTTGATGCAAATATACCAAGTCTTGTTATATCATCGAGCTATTTTTCGATGTATCCTATATATAATCTCATTAATGAGATGATAAAATCATGATAGAATTTTCATAGCGTATTCAAGCATTCTTCTTACATCCAGAATTTTCGATTTGTTCTTATGTCTCAAGTCTCTAACCTCTCAAATACTTTCAACAATCTAAACGTAATGGAAACTGACGGAGTCGAATCTTCAATATATTATTTATTTCTTAAGTTCTTTTTATTAAGTAATTAAGTTTGTTTACGTCCTTAATTAGATTTTAGTACTATTTAAAACTCTATATGGATTGTTATTCTATTTGATCGTTTTTGAAAAATCAATATAATTATTCAATGCATCTTGACATAACAACATTTGTGTGCAAATCAACGAGATTGGATTTGTCACACTTTCCTACTCCGTGGAACTGGTATCTACACTCCGCCATGCTATCGAGGAGCTGTTCAAAATCTTATGTGAAGCGCAGAGAGTATATAACAAGGTTCAACAACTTGATGACACAATAAATATCCGTGGTGGTGACCCAACAAGAAGATATAATGGGGAGATAGGAAGAGATTTTTCCATATTAATAAATACATCTTAACCTTTATGCATGAATCCAGTATTGTTCTCTCTCCATATGGATAACGTTTAGAAGATGAACATGTGGATAGTTGTCGTGTACTAAGATCATGAAATATTAAATTTAGATTTGTTCCAACTTATAGAAATCGTCAAAGATATACCCCCTGTTACAGATTTTATCATGGAACAAACTTGATCAGACTCAGGGGCGGACCCACGAAGGGCCCCGCGGGGGCGGCCGCCCGGGCTGAAAAAAAAAAACCCAAAAAAAAAAAATAATAATTTTTTTTAACAGTTTTTTTGGTGAAACTTATGTTTGTATGTAATCTTTTTCTCTTTAATCATGTTACATATTCTTCAATCTCATAGAGTTTGATGGTTAAATTTCATTCCCACTTGAATACAACTTGCTAGAAGGGCTTGGAGATGATTTGACAATTGAAGTCCACGATGCGAAAGGAAAGTATTTTGGCCACGTAGTAGTTCAGGTGACTAATATTGTTGAAGAATTGACATGTTATGTAAATCTCATTTTGACCACCTATGATTGCAAAAGTGTTGCATGGTCAGAGTGAATATATTTGTGGGTTTGATGCAGGGTGAGAGGCTTCATTCATGGCCTATATAGCATGAACTAGTTGGAAAAATGCAACTCAATCTAAACTATTCAACAACTCCCAAAAAAAAAAAAATCGGGGGCAGACCCCTCTACTTCAACGGGCTGACTCCACCCTTGATATCGCCCCCACTCAAAAATTAATCTATGTTCGCCCCTAATCAGACTTTTGGGTATTGAAATATGTATAAATTAATTTGTGCATGCTTAAGCGAATACCCAATAGTTATTTCGTGGATTTTCATCTTTTCTTAATGCAAACTTGCCAAGCTTGTTATTCAAGCTATTAGTCGGTGTATCTCATAAGTAATCTCAAGAATGAGAAGGGGAAAATATCACTTTTAGAACAACATTTCATAACAAGTTCAAGCTTTGTTGTGAGATTTTCAATTTTTTTTTCATGTTCAAGTCTCCATCATCTCATATATTTGTTGTTCCGTTAGTATATGTAAATGGTTGTTTAGACAGAAAATATTAAAGCTTAATTCGTATGAGCGTAATTAAACTCTAGAAAATGGAAAGAAAGAAGGTAAGAAGAAGAAAACAAAGTGAATAACAAAATTCAAGGCAAGTGAAAACACTTTTTCCTTAAGACAATATTGCCCCGTAACAGTGCTAACGGATTACGGCACTTGTCTCCTAAGATACAACGGATAAAACTTCTGGTAGAAGCACTTCAAACCACAAGCAACAATGAACTTGGAACGATAATTTCCTCTCTACAAGAAAAATAGTTTTGGAATGTTTTTGGAGAGAATTTTGCAAGAGTTTTGATATAATGATCAATGCAAAATGATATGGAATGCATAATGGACGTCCAAATGATCATTTTTTTATAGAGGAGGAAAAGTTGTGAGTGAAGTGTCGCGCCCCAAATTTAGCAACTTTAGCCAAAGGTTGCAGCATTTGCTGTCGCTAGCCTGTCGTTAATCTCTCGCTCGAGCGACAATGACATTTGTTCATCAGAATCTTGCATGTATCGCACTATTAAAATAATTAGATAGAAAAATTAGGCTTTGATCATAAGTCATTATAACAGGGAAAATTATGATGTTGGCATAATGCGTTATAATTTACCGTAAACAAAAATGAAAAGTACTTCGTTCTCAATTAAATTGATTGAAGGCGTTTAACAAGTAATTATGTTAAAACCATTTTATCGACCTCTCAACTAACATTTATCAAAAAATTGAGATTTAGGATCACTAGCATCAACAAGACATATCTTCTTGATTGTATAATCTAAAAATTATGCTAAGCAATAATTTCCCAAACTTCAGGTTGCGAAAATCATGCAATCATATAGTATATGTGTCAAACCTATTAAATACAAATAATATCTAGATGGTCAACGTGAAGGGTGATGAGACCCAGTGGCGGACCCAGAATGTAAACTCAGCCCGGGCGGACGTTGACTAGTCAACATCGACCATCAGAGATCGTAAGAGCGAGATCGTTTATTAAGGTCGGGACTTCTTTGTGTTATTTGATAACTCTTGTACTCGACTAGAATCAGTGGCGGGATTAGATGCACAACTAGACAAAGAAGAACTAAGTATGGACTTTCGTTTCGGTTGAAAAAATCGATCCATAATTTGCAAAATGCCCCAATTTATTTTTCAATTAAAATTGTCAAATTGCCAATATAAACTTCACAAATCACAATTCACAAATTGTCAAATTGTCATATTCACAAATCACAATTCACATCAATTATATTATATACCAAATTGCCAATATAAACTTTAGTGGTTCACAAATCACAATATTCACAGTTTACAAGTCACAGACTCACAATTCACAAAAAATTCAAGAATCACAAGATTCACATTTCAAAAATCACAATAATCAATTAATCACAACACAATATATTATTTAACAACTACCTAACAATTAACATAAGGAAATTAAGTAATAAAGGAAACTAGCCAAAAAAAAAAAAAAAAGAGGAAGCAGAAATCATAAACTGAAAATTAAAGGAGGAAAGACAGAGAGGTCACATTTCTCGCAAGAAAAAAAAGAGGCCGAGTTCGAGAGAGAGAGACGCCGGAGCTCGGACGCTTGCACTGCCGACTCGCTGCCCGTCGGCTGTCGGCCTCGTCCCTCACCACTTCACCAGTCGGCAGTCGCCGGCCCAAGATAGCAATACCAACAGCTCCAAGCCTCCAACACCCGAACACCGCCGCAGCAACAGCACCCAGCCCCAGGTTGCCGTCGCCTCCAGACTCAACAATCGCCAATCGCCGCCGCCACTAGTCCTCTCCTCTCTATGGTTCAAGTTCTACTCTACACGTTAATGACATTACTTTAATTTCTAATTGGATTGATCACAGACTTCACAGTTGGTTTTCAGATTTTCATTTTGGTTTTGTTTGTAAATTGGCCCAATTAATTGGGCCAATTGTTTGTAAAAAAGGCCCAAATCAACTTCCCCTAATTCCAAATAACAACAATAGCACATAATTTTTTTTTCCCCTCACCGGCTGCCTTTCTGCTTCCCTTTCCGACGGTTCTTCTTACTTCCGACGGACCCAGCACGGGCGGCCGCGGGGGCTGGCCAAGTGCTGGGTCCGCCCCTGATGAGACCCATTTATCGCCCTGATTAATTTTTAGAAATATAGAAAATTCAATCCATAATTTAGTTAGTGATGATCAATTTTTGATAAAGAGAACAAATATTATATAGGAATTCATTGGATTGAAAAACTTTCTGATTCTTCATTGAATGTTCGAATTCTCAGTTTCGCATCATTATTGATCCAGTGATGATCCAACTGGTCATGTCAAACAATAAAATCAAATAGAACTTCTGGTTCAATACGATATATAATTTCGAAAAATATGATTAAACATTATATAATTATACATCATTCAAGTAGTCAAACTAATCCATGTCCTCAGACATTAGTTATAAGTTTTCTTTCATGGATAAACATGAATTCAAAATGATATATTCTTCGAAACATGTGCTATTTCAAGAGCATGTTGTATTATTATTGCTCATTCAAAAACAATATGTCAATATTCTACTGAAATATTAAAAATTATAATTCATCCTATCCAAGCACAATCAATTATTGTTATAATAAATTATACAATAAATATATTATTCAGGAGTAAAAATATAATTTATGTTAGATCTTATTTAACTATACTCTACATGAACACGTAAAATTTAACTGGAATATTTGTCAATAATAGTGTACTACTTCAAGAACACCAATAAATTATTATTTACAAATATTAACTCTACAAGAGTATGTTGTCTAAGCATATATTAATATTTGCAGAATTTTGCTTCTTCAAGTGCATTGATAAATTATCATTATAGGATATTTATCTGTATAAAGATCTGCTCTTCAAGAACAATAAATATAATATTCTTCTAAAATATTGATTATAATGTTGTGCTATTTCAGAAGTAACAACAAATTATTTGTAGATAGATCTACGAGTAATATTCTTCTGAATATTAATTATAATTTTGTACTATTTCAAGATTAACGACATGATAAATTATTAATTTAAAGTTTATAAGAGAATATCTAAAAACATTTAATCACGCTAAATATTAGTTAGCATACATGAGTTAAATTGCGACCTAAATTACCAAATAGCAACATGAATTAAATCGGCATGATATGATTATATTAAATAAAGCATGAAAGGAAATCATACTATACATGCTAATTTGCAGCGTGAAAATAAGAGCATTGCTTGAAGTACAGGGAAATTTCCCATGGACACTTCATAGGTAAAACACATGATGGGGCCCAGGCCCCTTGTGAGGAGCCTGTAAGTCCCCTGTGAATAAATCCATTACTTGGGGATTTATCCTAAAAATAAATCATTACGCACGATTACGGAACCCAATACACAAACCTTAATACATAGTTATGAAATTAGGGTCCGCTTGATAGAGTAGATTTTTCATGGAAAATCTTTTATAGTGTTTGATTAGCAAAATTTTGTCGGGAAAATATTTTCCAACTTTTCAAATTTTCCACATTTTTTAGGAAAATAAATTATTGATGTTTTGGTGGGTAAATATTTTCTTTTTTTTTTGTTTTGGCAATTGGAAGAAATTCTAGACACAATGGTAAAAAAAATTTCACTTTTATTGACAATTTTCATGCAAAACAAAGCCAAACTAATGATATTCGGTATGATTTTTTTTTTTTGCAATTGGAACAAATTCTAGACCTAATGATAAAAAACATTATCACTTTAATAGACAATTTTCATAAAAAAATAAAGTCAAACGGATACCAAACTTTCAATATTTTTCATGAAAAATTATACCAAATCAACACAATTAATTATAATTCCCAATAAAATAATTTCTAAAAAAGTCTTTCTCCTGTGAAATATTTTTTTTTCACTCATTTTCCATATTTCTATCCAACCGACCCTTGCTAAATTACAGCATCAGTTATCAAAATTGCACGTTGTTCGGAAAAGGAAAGCAATGATTATAGGTACCAAAATTCTATGCAGTCAATATCACTGCAATATCACCAAGGGGAAGTTAATTTTATTTGTTTTAATACAAGGGAGGTATTCATGGAACTGCAAATTATAGCATGAAAAATTTGAGTGCAGAGAGGGGCACAGATAGTTTGGCATAATTAAATAAGAGTTGATAACATGTTATAAAATTAAAGAAATAAAAGAGAAATATAGAAAATAAATAGAGAAAAAGATAGAGAATCAAAACTCAAGTGTGTTTTATTGAGAACCGATATCACATATTTATAGGTCCAAAACAAGAGTTACAGTTGCAATGAAATAGATCTTCATGTATCATCAATAATTATTACATTATTTTACGACACATCTAATAATTTTTAAACTCCATTCAAATCAACGTACCTGGCAATTTAAGTTGAAGGAACTAACCAAAAATGCTGGGACCGTGTGTGGATTTGATCATATTAATGAGGGGAGGAAGCTGAAGGTAGGTGAACAAGGTAACTGGTATACAACTCAATATGATTATTGGTATGAGCATCAGGACATTTTTTTTAGCAATGACAAGATATATTGTAGAACTAAAGGCGATCATTAGAAATGCTACAGAGAGGAACAAGGATATTAGGCCAATAATCAATCTGTTGGGCAAGGAGTAAAGAAAATCATTTACTGCATAGCGGTTGGTGAAAATGGATAAGAAAGATATAACACTAGTAATTGACAAGAGAAGTGCAAGAGAGTCTCCAATTGCAAAGGCTGTGAAGGAAGTCCGATCAGAGAAATGGGGGAGGCCATCCTTTTCTTTGTTCCCTCCAGGAACTGTGATTGCAGCAGCAAATGCCACCGTCGCAATGAGTGATGCTGCAACTGTGCATGAAGTTGCCATGCTTATGATCCATTGCGTCTCATTTGCAGCCATTTCACGGTGCTCTTCATTGAAGATCGTCAGTGGGTTCTTCCCATCGGAATTCTTTGACTTCCTTTCTTGAGGCATTACAAATTTCTCCACTTCCTGCAATAAAAATTTCGTCAGAGATCAACTTTTGAGGGTGCTATAAGATAACTGCCCAACGAGAAATCTCATTATTCCGAATTTTACTACATTCAGAAATCAGATCCAAGTGGAGCCAAAAACCCGGTGAGTCAATCTACGCAGAGTGAACAGGTCCCTAAGGAACCCCCCAAAAGACTGCCGTCCGATGCAGGGGCGGATCGAGACCATTTTTGTTGTGGGGTCATTTTGGGGTTAAAAATGAGAATTCAAAAAAAAAAAAAATGTTAGGTGTTTAAAAAAAAAAAGACTAAAAAAATAAAATTGTGGGGTCACTTGATCCCACAGGACTCCATGTGGGTCCGCCCCTGGTCCGATGGGTACATGAAAGTGACAAAGTTGCTTTGACTACACAACCCATGCCTGTCTCTTGGAGCGAATTCGATGGATTTCGAGCTTAAGAATTCATTACCTTATACCACTGCAGTTCACGCTGCATTTGAAGAACAGCTCCAGGTTTAAGATCGAGTCGGTCTTGAAAGGCTTTATATCCCACCAAATGCAATATATTGTTCCTTCTGTTATCCAGTAGCAGAGATAAGGACATCTTGTACTGTCCACTCTGCTGATGCACAATCTTGAAAATCTTTTCGTGACGGTACATTACAGCGAGATGAAATACTGAATGGTTCTCTTCATCCAAAAACGTTATTGCATGAGGAAAGGACTCTAGAATTTCTTTGACAATCTCGTTTATTCCATTCTGAGCCCCTAAGAGGAAGGCCCCTGTAAGTATCGAGTTAGCTTTGGTATTATCCAAACTTTTAATTTCCGAGCACGCGCGTTTTACTAGTTGAAGTGCTTGATGATGCATAAATTTTCTGTGACGAATGCGTTTGAGGGGTGGCACTGCATTTGCAACAAATCACATTACTTCATAGGTAATAATCTATTTATTTGCAACTCAGGATGTTAAGTGCAAGTTAGGTATGTAGCATTAAACTCTTCTAGACTGTACAATAGATAAGATTTTAGTTTCTTTTTCTTCCATAGTACTGTCCAGCATCTAATCCACCCTACCAAACAATACAAGTGGCTGCTGGAGCATATTCCTTACCCATCATTTCAAGCACTTTCCAAAGTATTAAGTGCATCTCTTTGCATACTGCAAAAGGTAAAAAAACCAAGCTTCTGAGGATTAGAAACAACTATTGCTAAATGTGGAGTAATACTCAAGAGTTTTCTCTAAACTTGAAAAGCAAGAGAAAAGATTTAGTGAAAAAATCAGATATCAGCTAATTACCTCTCGAAAATCGTTTTCTGCAATGCCTTCGCCTATTCAATTTGATGGGAGAATAATAAGATGATTTACCCATGCCTTCATGTAGCAAAGTCTCCGGCGGCCTCACAATCAGTTTCATCGGAACCCCTAAGATTCAAAGACAATTATGAATTGGAAAGTAATGCATCTTAGTAGACATTATCTAGGAACACCAACAATTCAGACAGGATCAACCATGGAAAATAATGTTGGAAGGCATTATCATGTTATTGAAAGGATAAAATTTCTTTGATTTTGTCCCTTGATTTTTGAAACATTTCAGAATAAGAGATTATGGAAATATTTTCTTGTAGCTTATATCCTAGTAATTAGAACAATTCGGTATCTTCTTACAGATATGATAGTTGCTTCTCCCACAAATTAAGAAGGCATCAGCACCGAATAAAAAAGCGGAGATAACCGGATAAGACAACAGTACGTAAACACAGGAAAGGTAATTGATAATGAATAGAGACTAAAGAAACTGACAGGAATAGATTATGTTCTGCCAAATATTTAAGTGCGCTCCACTTAGAAAAGCAGATGTTTCCTTAGCTATCAGTTCCAAAGGAGATGTATCTTGCCATGCCAACTTCGGGTTGTGTTCGAGTAAATGGAGAGCCAAATCTAGAATTTCAGCAAGAAATAGCACATCAGTCGAAATAATTTCTATCTCAGAAATTTTTTCAAGATTATTAATAAAATTATTTCTTTGAGATGGCTTAATTTTCCTTTAACGGGCGATGCATCAAAACATTAAATCAGCATAAACACGAGTTTATTTCATCTTATTATTTCGATTTTGCTGTTTTATTTCACAAACAGTCAAGTTGTGGAGATGGGAGTAGGATCCTTAGAGCTGCGTTGTATAAAAGGGTTAGAGAAAATAAACTTATATATTTAAAATCATATCTTGAACAAACACCCGGAATCATTTTTTAATCAAAGTCTTACCATGTGTACAGTAGGTGACGGTGAGACTAATTCTCGACTTTTCTACGTTCTAATATCACATTAAATCTCAGTGTTAAGCTTCTATATAAGATGGTTCAAGTTAACCAGACTCTATCCCTGTGGATAAAATTTCACTTGAGCAGTAACTTTACGTACTCACCATAAAATCCAGCATTTATAACGAAATTCATAAGCGTCGCACCAGCTTCATCTTTAGATGGATTCGAGTATTCATCTTCTCTGGTGACAGAGAACAAATATAAAGTCATGTCTCTATGACCTCTCATCGCAGCCAAGTGAATAGGCAAAGATCCATCAATATTCCAAATATTTGGTAATTCATGGTTTTTCCTCACAAACAGCTTGGCCGCTTGAACATTTCCAAGCACGGCCACTGCGTGGAGCCCTGTATTACCGAAGTAATCTGTCAAAGCAAGTGCCTCAGGTGGCATAAAATCAACCAGTTTCTTGATAAAAGGCAACTTTTGTCCACCCTTAACCGCCACCAGGAGTGGTGTCTCAGCAAATGCAGTTAACCTGGCTGTAATTGCTTCTTTTTCTTCCTTGATGATTGCTTCCACATTCTCCCAGTTGCCTTGACGTAATGCTTCGTACAGGGGAAGTGACCAGCTCTGCTCATCCTCAACTGATTGAATTAAAGAAAAATGAGCTTATACATCTCCATCTTCAAACTTAATCAGTAAAAATAACAAGAAAAATCAGCAATACTCCGGGCCATTTGTAAGAAAAAAAGGAGCTTGTAACTTTACCAGGAATTTTGAATGACTCACCATTTACAACGTAGTCGAAGTTACTGTTGTTATTATTAATCAATCGCATATGGGGCAACTCCATCTTCTTCAGAAATGATCTGCAACTCAGAATTAGACTATTCTCCAGCTGGTAATTACGTACATAAAGCCCCCAATGCTCTGCTTTTTCGTTTAATTACATAGACGCAGACTTCGGTTGACTTGGAAATGTTACTCCTATTTTTATATTGGGGCCAACTTTAGAAATTTAGACCTTTCTTCAACTTTTATGAAAAAAATCATTAAAAAATATTTTATTTTATTTTTAAAAAAACCTGTTTGAAGACAACTTGAACTTTGTTGTTTTTAGAAGACTCGATTTAATTAAGACCAAGACAAGTAGAAAAAATGACAGCATTGAAATTTCTGGTGGACAACAACTTATCAAAAATACTATGATATTTTGATTAGCTTAATTACAATATTATTGCCCGGTTCGAGGATGAAATTGATGTATTTAATTCCCAAGAAGGTATGCAAGTTTAGTTAAAATTTGTAAGACTGGAACTTTAAACGATTGAAGATGGTGATATTCTTATTTTTGGAATATTCAAAAGCATAATATGGAAAATTCCAACACGGATGATCCACTTGTGCCCAAGTGGCAAATAGAGTAATACCTAGTTGCTCTCCATTTTCTTTTCCATATTATTAATTCTCTGCTTTGGACTAAAATACAAAATAGTAATAATTCACCTATCGAGCAATAATTGTAACCCTTGATCTATATAAAACTCATTTTTATTCTCTGATTTTTGGTTAAATAATTCAATAGCATAGCTCGTGACACTTGATCTATATAAAACTCATTTTTATTAAAATATGCTTTAGCAAGGATTTCTTTTCCTTATTCAAACAGGGAAAAGCATTAAATTCAACTATCGATCAATAATTGTAACCCTCAAATTAACAATCAAGACGGATACATCATCTTTTGTTTATTTCAAACCAACCAAAGTTTCATCTTAAAATAACAAAGTATAAGTATTAAAAATGATGATATCTAGCACCCGTGATTCTAGAGCACCATTGTAGAGTGTAGGTGGCTGCAAGTTTTTATTTATTTATTTATTATCTTTTTTTATTAAAAGAGAGTCGTACCTCCAAGATTTTATTAATCTGCCCTCATTTGTGGCGGAGGAATACCGTGATTACACGAAAATAATAAAAGCAATGAATGAGAAAGTACTAATTCCCTTACAGTGAAAATAAATTACAAAGATTAAAGCAGTAAATGAAGAAGTATTACTTCCTTTACAATGAGAACTAACGCAAATTAAGGTAAAAATAAGAATTGAAAATCAAAATTAAAATCAAAACCTGGCATTGGACAATCCACGTCTGTCAATCTGTACTAATGCTGTAATATGTCGTGGTATGTCATGTAGTCCATATATTTGACATCGTCAATAATCTCAACCCTTCGCAGTAAAAGCATCTGCAATCTGGTTTCCTTCTCTGTAAATTTAAGAAAATGTATCTCTGTTGAAAGATATGATATCTTTGATACGCTTGAGTATGCCTTGAATAGCCTATGATCATCCTCTAATGATGCAGCGAATAGCTACTGTAGAATCAGACTCTACCTAAATTTCTGAAAAACCAAATCCATGAGCTAGTAAAATTCCATCAAGAATAGTCCGAATCTCTACCTCTAATATCAAACAGGCCCACCTAGTGCACCACAGAAGGCCTGACCCTTTTTTGTTGAAGCTAATGTCCTTGTTCTTTGAATATTCTAGTGAGGCTCCATCCCCATCATTCTCCATGGGAACAAGATGATTCATCCCTGAGTCGAAACTAGCTTTGTCTCCAAAAGAATCAATATGCAAGGGAATAAGTTAGTTAAAAAAATGAATATAACTTATATTTAATAACAGAAAAATGAATGTATGCGAAGGAAAAAATAATTGACGAGTAAATTCAATAATGGAACATCAATCAAAGCCTATATAAACATAGTGTCCTTAAGATAAATCCGTTCCCTCACCGTCGTACTTGAGGTTGAGCATCTATCTCCAGTAGAAACTAAGTATTACATTTCTACACCGACAAACTAAATCTGTATCTAGACACGAGCACTATAACTTCGGACAAAAACTAAAAGATTATTGAAAGATAGAAAACTGAAAATAATAAGGGTCCGTTTGATAGGTACATGTGGAAAAGAATTTCAATTCCATGTTAGTTGAAAAATAAAAATCCACCAAACCCATGGAAATTCTCTTTCCATGAAAACAAAGAAAATGCAGCTTAAAGTGGTTGTACCTTGCAGGGCTCTACATGATTACACCTTTCAAAAGTGTGTCATATATAAACTAGCCATTATTTTATCCATTTTTCTGTGGGACAAACTGCAATTATTTTCTGTCCAGCACATAAATCTCTTCCAAAAGGTATATTTTTGAACTCCAATTTTTCATTCACTCGAGCATAATTTTGGACAAATAAATATATGATTTCAATGTTTTTATGGGAAGAACACATATACTTTGATCTGCCAAAATGAAAGAATTGGTCCCACTTAAAATTATGCCAAAAAAAAAAACCCATATACAGGCTAATTTTTCAATAATCCTCCCGCATGAATGAAAATTGAGAGAGGCACGGAAGATGAAACAAGAAATTTGATGATAAAGTTCAACGAAAGGATATGTAGGCATTACTCTTTGAACCTTCTCTTGTGAATATATATTTATGTTACTAGCAGATCAGTAGACAATATGTCTTTAAACTGTTTTTCTTTTTGTTTAAATAGTGATATACTCCACGCAGAGTTATTTCTAACACAATTCAATTATCATTGTTATCTTTGTTTTTGGCCATGAGCAAATGTTTCTCATGTAGTGCTTTTAGTTTAAGTCTTGATCGGATAAATATTTTAGTACTCGACGATTTCATAATACAAGAAGCCAATCGTGCATTATGACACTCGTCAACTATTAGATCATTTATCTAATCAAGAATAAAAGTCTATGAAAAGTATATATCTACTGTTTGGTACAATTCTCACCAATAACAAAAATAGTTTGATGTATATTGTCCAATTCAAGTATAAATCATACAAAGCCTCCTGTTTTTGGCCCTGTTTGAGTGGCATTTTTCTAAATTATATTACTTCTCTCTTCTAGATATTATTCCAAATGACAGTTCGAAAAATAATAAATTTAGATATTAATCTAGATCAGGCTTTAGATATTGTTGACACACTAAAATGCAACCCAAAAATCAAAGGGAAGTCCAATTGGGAAATCCAGGATGAAGACCCAATGGAAGTCAATTAAAAGGCTCAAGAAGAAAAGCCCAAGCTGGAAGCCTGTGAAAAGGCCTGAATATTGGAAGCCCAAGAGCAAAGGAATACCATCGCCCAAGACTGTGGGACGCCCAGAGGCTGAACGAATGTAGTACTGGGCAATCGCCCAGGACGACAGCCTCATTGTCGCCCAGGACCTCAAGTCGCCCAGAGTCAGACAAGTCTAAAGAGTATAGTTTATCCAACTTAACAATTATGGAAGCGGTTGGCGAGTGAACCCGGCACGATCCCACGATCCAGAAACAGCAAAGGTAGTGGCAACGGTTACTAAGCAACTACTCCCCAAACAAGCGGTTCCTCACTAAAGGAGTGGACGGTTACGAAGGTAATGGAGCAAGTCCGAGCAGTTTCGATAACCAAAAGATGCTCAAGAAGTATAAAAGGAAGTAATGTTGTAGAAGCAAAAGACCCCGAATCAAACACTCTCGACCAGAGAATATGTAACTTTTATTTCCTTAACTTAAATTTAATCCTTTCTCAGTACTCGTGTGCTTGCGCCCCTTGGAGGCGTTTTGTCTATTTTCCAGTTGTAGCTCTTCACTAGTAAACGCACCCTTTTTAGGACTTTGTCTCAAGAGGTATGTTCCTCACACAATCGTCTGACCCCTTTTTTTTCTCGTAATTGTTGGCGGGTTGCAAAAACGCGCGAAAACAATTTGGCACGCCCAGTGGGACAGTTGGTGTTTTGTAAGTGAAGATACAAAAAGAGAAAAGATATCATGCCTCATAAAAATTCCGATAAGGAACCAGCAAGTCAAGGAGTAGTCCAGTCTGTGGTCGAGCGATACGAGGAGCAACAACATTCCCCACAGATAGATGGACAAAGTCAAAGCAGTCACAACCGCTACGAACCAATGACAGAATTGAGCCCTCGCACAATGCGTGCATTGCTGGGAGAACTCACGCAGGATGTCGTTGAACAGGTAAATTTACGTAGCATTCATAATATGGAGAAGTTTACCCAAAACGAGAATAGGCATTTTGATAATATGGCTAAACAACTGAATACGTTGAATGAAATCATGAATAAGTTGGTAAGCCAAATGTGTCAACCTGTTATGCCTATAGATAACCACTTCCAGTCTAGGACTATCGTGGGGCATACTTCGCCGTACAATTCTCTTGGTGTAAACTCCGGCCCAAATCTGGAGCCACCTTTTGGCCCTTCTACGTCGAACCCGGGGGGAAACGGGACCTTGAACTTGAGTAATAATAACACTACATCCAACCTGGGGGGTAATACAAACGTGAGAGATAATGTCTCGAACAACGGACATAATGGTTTACGTATGAATGAAGGTCTAAGCACTCAATTTAATAGTCATAATAGCCCGAATAATGGCACTTTTATCGCCAATCAGGGGCAAACTACCAGGCCTCCCACGAATCAGCCAGTAAACCAACTAATTGGAAACCCATATGACCCTAACGCCGTGCTAAGAAACCAAATTATGGAAATAGTGCAAGATCAAATAGCAGTTGGGGTACGCCCGGTGATTAGGCCAATTTATACCAAGCCATACCCTGATTGGATAGATCAGGCATATCCATGGCCTAGAGGGTACAAAGTACCTGAGTTCTCACTATTTGCTGGTCTAGGAGAAGTGTCTACGCTAGAACATGTAGGGCGATTTACGTTGCAAAGTGGTGAGGTGAATGAATATCATAAGTTGAGGTTGTTCCCAAGTTCTTTAACAGGGGTAGCTTTTACTTGGCTTATTAATTTGCCAGCAAACTCTGTCCAAACTTGGCAGCAAATGGAGCAATTATTCCATGCTCAATTCTATAAAACTGAGTCCGAGGTTACACTGGCCGATTTGGTGAATTTACGTCAGTTGCCTAACGAATGGGCATAAAATTTCCTACAAAGGTTCAAAACGGCCAGGAGTAAATGATTTGTGCCTTTGCCAGAAAAGGAATTTGTTAAAATCGCACAAAGTTGTTTAAGTTTTTATTTAAAGAAAAAATTCCAGGATAGGGAGTTCCCAGATTTGTTCCAACTTAGTGCAAACGTCGTTAGATATGAGCGACTGGTAAGAGAAGAAGAACAGATGAAAAATTCCAGTAAAGGGACTTATTACAAAGATCCGAATTTCAACGTTCATACTGTCGATGATGGTTATTATGACCAAACAGAAATATGTTTGGTTGAGTTAGTAAAGGGAGAAGCATACACTTGTCCCATACTAGTTAAGCCAAAAATAAGAGGCAAAGATGAACTTGCAAAGGGTGAAAACAGAAAGGCGCGAACGTTCTCGTTCGACGTAACCAAAGCTGACCTTATATTCGACAAATTATATAAGGATAAGCAGATAAGGTTAAGCGACAAACACAAATTGCCAGACCCTGAACAAATTAAGGGTAAAAAATATTGTAAATGGCATAATGCATGGTCACATGCGACTAATTATTGTATGGTTTTTCGCCATGTGTTGCAGGACGCTATTGAATCAGGACGAATTACGTTTGAAGAAAAGAAAAAGATGGCGGTGGATGAAGATCCTTTCCCACGGCCACTGGCAATGAATATGATAACAACTGGTTTGAAAAACAAATTGCCAAGGTTTAAACTGGTGATTGATGACAAAGAAGAAGAATCCAAACCACCTCCCAGCGTTTTTGAACGCATCAAAGGGAAGGAGCCCAAACAGGGCGAAGATGTTCTGTGCGACAGGTGTAAGCACGAGTTGAAAGCAAATACAGGGTCATCAATGACGCGGCCATTCCACCATCGCCCTGATTTCATGCCAGTCGCTCAGCCTGTCGGGGAGCGAATGATGCCGTTGTACGAAGGACTACCTAGAGAAAGGGGGTTTGGATCGGCCAGTCAAAGAAGAACATTTAGGCCGCAGCCTCGCCAGCCCAATGTATGGCATTCGTTCCAGAACTATGCAGGAAGGGTAGAGCCATTCAATGAAATGACTAGAACACAACAAAGGCGTTACCAACGTAATTACGGGCGAATGATGAGGCAACAGCAAGGAGAGTCACGCCCTAGAGCGCCCAAAACGCTTAGAATAGCCAACGAAAATGCTTTTGAAGATAGTGAAGAAACAGGCACTGGCGAATCAATGGGAGAGTTGCCGGAAAGCTCGTCTGGGAGATCGAAGTTCGAGCGAGACAGGAAAGATGAAGATGATCCTGACCAACCTCTAACTATCCAATTTGGCATATTACCTCCTGTCCTGGCTAACAACTACTTGTTGGCCGACGAATTCAAAAGCAAAGAAAAAGAAGATAATGAGGAAGAAACTTGTGTGCTGGTCTGCGATGAAGACCAAACATCCAGAGAAATGTGTGATGATGGAGAGGACAATGGTATGACAGATGTTGAAGAAGAAATTGATCTAGAAGCAGAGAGACGGAAAAGGGGAGTGTCACGCAACACCCTGTTGAAGCAACTGCACCAAGAAGGAGTCCGCGAAGTGAGTCTGTTGGGAGAACCATCTGGCCGGCCGTTTGATTTCTATGTGTTGTATGGGACGCCAAAAAGGAAAAAGAGGGTACCTCGCTCTGAAAAATATGGATCACCCCCTAGAATAATGCCTCCTCCTACGAATTGGGTAACTGAGGAAGAAGTATTGGAAAAGGAGAAGGAAGAAACCCAAGGAAAGAAGGCTCAGTCCGATATGCTGCACGTCGATCTATCACCAAAAGATAGCCCACCAGAAAATAGGCAGGAAGTGGAAATAGACGCTGCTGAAAAAGTCATCTTCAGCAAACCAGCTATGAGGTTAACCAAACACTTAAGACCACTGTACGTCAAAACCTTGGTTAATGGTGTACCAGTAGTAAAAGTACACATTGACAATGGAGCGGCTATAAACACCATTCCAGCTAGGATGATGAGAAAATTTGCTAAGACAGAGAGCGACATGATCCCAACAGAAGTCATTCTTACAAGTTTTAACGGCGGGGCAACTTCAGCAAAAGGAGTTATGCCATTGTATATAACTGTAGGGACAACCACTAGGACTACTGTTTTCTTCGTGATAGACGGTCCTACCAGCTACAATGTGCTACTAGGAAGAGACTGGATCCATGGCAGTCGATGTATTCCCTCATCACTCCATCAATGCTTAGTCTTTTGGAACGACAAAGGGGAAGCAGAGGTGGTGCAAGCAGATCATAGACCCTTTGTGGCGGAAGCAAATTCAGTAGAGAGGTTCATGTATGAAGGGAATTATGAGCCTGTCAGAGTGGTTCAAGACGGGGAAGAAACTCAAATTACTGCCCGAAGCGAAGAGCCTTTCTCAATAGATTCACTCACTGAAATGTTTAATCAAATGAGGCCAAACATAGTGGCCTTGGAAGAGCCAGTAATTGGCAAAAAAGAAGCCAAACAACCTTAAATGCGTTTTCAACAACAAAAACAAGAGGCCGAAATTCAGGCCTTCAAAGCCAAGTTGATGGCTTTCAATAAAGAATGTAAATGTATGAAGAAAGAAGAAGTGGCTTTAAAGATGCTGAGGGACAAATTACTGGTGTCCGAGACGGAGCAGAGCTTGGATTGGGAAGTTCATAAAGTGGATTGTCTGGAAGAGCAAAACCCTCTGAGCGATGTGGATGATGAAGCGACGAAGATCCTCAAGTCAGGATATGCACAAGCTCAAGACCCCTTGGTCAAGGTTAACATTGGTGAAGAAGGAGAGGATCGCCCAACGTTTGTCAGCCAGATGCTCCCTCATGAGGTTAGTACTAGATTAATCGCTTTATTAAAAGAATATAATGATTGTTTTGCTTGGGAGTATGAACATATGCCTGGTTTGGATAAAAACCTAGTAGAACATAGGTTGCCGACCAAATCAGATTTTAAACCTCATAAGCAACCTCCTAGGCGTTTCGTTCCCAATGTACTACCGGAGATCAAAAAGGAAATAGAGCGATTATTAAAAGCAGGATTTATTAGGACAACCAGATATGTGGAATGGTTATCTAACATAGTGCCAGTATTAAAAAAGAATGGCAAGTTAAGAGTATGCATAGATTTCAGAAATTTGAACATGGCTACGCCCAAAGACGAATATCCAATGCCCACGGTAGATTCTTTAGTAGACTCCACTGCAGGGCATGTGATGTACTCTTTTATGGACGGGTATTCAGGATACAATCAAATCTACATAGCTGAAGAAGATGTACACAAAATCGCCTTTAGATGCCCTGGGTCTTTAGGATGCTTCGAATGGGTAGTAATGCCGTTTGGGCTAAAAAATGCAGGGGCAACGTATCAAAGAGAAATGAATCTAATTTTTCACGACATGATAGGCAAATTTGTGGAAGTTTATGTAGATGATATAGTGGTCAAATCTGTTAAAGAAGAAGACCATTTTGAACAATTGCGATGTTCATTTGAACGAATGAGGCAGCATAAACTAAGATTGAACCCTTTGAAATGCGCGTTTAGCGTGAATGCAGGAAATTTCCTTGGATTCCTGGTACATAAAAGAGGGATTGAACTTGATAAGAATAAAGCGAAAGGCCATTTTAGAAGCAAAGGCTCCTAGCAATAAAAAGGAGCTGCAAAGGTTTTTAGGCCAAATCAATTTTCTAAGACGCTTTATATCTAATTGTGCAGGGCGAACGAAAGCGTTTTCGCCTCTCCTAAAGCTGAAAAATCAAGACGAATTCGTCTGGAAGGAAGAACATCAAAAGGCTTTTGAAAGCCTGAAGACATACTTAACAAGCCCACCAGTGTTGGTGTCACCAATCCAAGGGCGGCCGATGAAATTGTACGTGTCGGCTGAACGAGAATCGATAGCGGGGATGGTCGCACAAGAAGACCAAGTTGGTGAAGAAAGGGCGATTTATTATTTAAGTAGACGGTTAACCAAATGTGAATGTAATTATTCTGCTATCGAGAAGTTGTGTCTCGCATTATACTTCACATGTACAAAATTAAGGGCCTATTTACGGCCTGTGACAGTCTATCTAATTTCCAAAGTCAATTTATTCAAATACATGTTTTCTCGCCCTATTTTACACCAACGGGTGGGTCTTTGGACTTTAGCACTGGTGGAATTCGAAATAAAGTATGTGCCCCAAAAGGCAGTTAAAAATCAGGCCTTGGCTAATTTTCTGTCCGACCATCCATGCCTTGATGTGCCTAACGAAATAGAACTTGAGGTTGATTTATTTGAATTAAAACCATGGGTTTTATACTTTGATGGATCGAAAACTTCTAAAGGAGCAGGAGTAGGAGTGACTTTGATAAATCCTTTAGGGGTTTGCTACAAGTTCGCATTTACCTTGGACAGAATCTGTACTAATAATCAAGCCGAGTATGAAGCTTTAATTGTAGGCTTGGAATTGATGGTAGATATGAAAATAAAGAATGTAATCATCAGGGGCGATTCTCAATTGGTGATTCATCAATTAACCGGTGATTTCAAATGCCAAAGTGATTCTATTATAAGTTTATACGAAATCGCCCAAGAGTTGTTGGAAGAATTCGACCAAGTAGAACTTTAATGTGTTAATAGAATGTACAATGACATGGCCAACGAGTTGGTCCAGTTGGCTTCTGGCTATTCAAAGGCGATGAGTTGGGAATATACGTACGAATACGGAACTATATTGCCCGTTGTTCAGAGAAGGCCAAGGAAAAGTGAAATTCAATGCATAGAAGATGGGGTCGCACTGGATTGGATAGATGAGATTAAAAAAATCCTTCAAAGAGCTTGATGGGCGAGTTGATAGAAGAACGAAATTACGTCTGTTAAACTACGCATTGATAGACGAAGAATTGTTCAAAAAACGTTCTGATGGTGTGTTATTAAAATGCGTGAACTTACAATAGGCTAAGACAATTATGGCTGAAGTGCATGAAGGGATATGTGGAGCCCATCAAGCCGGCCAAAAGATGAGATGGTTAATTATTAGAAGTGGTTATTTTTGGCCAAAGATGGGTGAATCGTGTGTTCAATATGCAAAAAGTTGTTTAGCATGCCAAAAACATGGTCCAATACAGAGGGCACCAACAAGCAACATGGCACCCATTATCAAACCTTGGTCGTTCAAAGGTTGGGCGATAGACTTGATAGGGAAGATTTACCCTCCATCGTCCAAACAACACACCTTTATTATAGTCGCTACGGACTTTTTCACCAAGTGGGTCGAAGCGGTGCCTCTAAAGGAAATCACTCAGAAAAGCATCATAGAGTTCATCCGGGACCATATCATCTACAGATTTGGGATTCCGCAAACTTTAATGACAGATCATGGGACTTCCCTGAATGGAGATCAAGTGAAGGAATTCTTGAGCGAATTTGGAATTAAACTAGTAAATTCTACACCATACTACGCTCAATCAAACGGTCAGTCAGAATCATCTAACAAGATTCTGAAATCTATCATAAGAAAGATGATAGATAAAAATACCAGAAATTGGCACGAATGCTTGAACAAAGCTTTATGGGCTTATAGAACATCGCCCTGTTCAAGCACCAACGTTACGCCTTTCCAACTCACTTATGGGCAGGAAGCTATATTGCCCGTGGAAATCAACGTGCAATCCATAAGGGTACGACGGCAGCACGAATTAAGCGAGTACGAATACAAGGAGTTGTTGACTCAAAATTTATTAGAATTGGACGAATTGAAGTTAGACGTACTAGACAGGTTGCAAGTCCAGAAACAAAGGGTGGCTAGGTTTTACAACAAAAAGGTTATAGCCAAGTTGTTTAGTGCGAACGAATTAGTTTGGAGGGTAATGCTTCCTCTAGATAGTAAAGACCCAAAATATGGCAAATGGTCGCCAAATTGGGAAGGGCCATATAGAGTAAAGAGTGTATTGCCTAATGGAGCTTACCACTTGGAGGATTTAGATGGCACTAGGCATATAAGATTTATTAACGGCAAGTACTTGAAGAAATATGTTCCTTCCATTTGGGAAAGTGAACGGATAGGTACGTAAGTGATGAAATCGCAATTATGATGTAATCATGCCAAGCGATGGCAGTTAATAAATTGGACGATCACGTTCTAAATAGGATAGGTGTATAAGTGATAAAATTGCAATTGCGATATAATCATGCCGAGCGATGGCAGTAAATTGGACGATCACGTTCTGAATAAAGAAAGAACAAGGCATATTCAAAAATAAAAGTCCTTTATTACCAAATGTTCCTTACAAACTATTCTTCACAAGAATTAAAGGACACAGTCAAAATACAAGACGAAACATGCTACAAATTATCTTCTGTTTGGTGGGGACAGAAAGAGTGAAACTAGTACGGTCAGCCCTTCTGCCTATGGCCGAGTGAGAGGGTGAACAGCTCCCACAATCTTCCTAAATGCATTGCTGCAATGGTAGGCAAGGAGAAGCAGCCCTTCAGTCAATGGCCGAGTAAGAGGGTGAACTGCCCCTTAACCTTTCCTAAAGCGGATTGCTGCGATGGTAGGCAGGGAGAAGCACTCTCAACAAGCAAGAGGATGGCAAGAATCTTGCTTCAGTCTCAGCAAGTAAACTGTTGGCAAGAATCTTGCTTCCGGTTGCAAGAACATTTCCTATACCTCCCGCACCAAAAGCGATATCAAGCAAAAGGGACGAGTCAAGAAACCCATCCCTGTAGAAGAGGAAAGCGTTAGTAAACGATCGGAGTGCCATGCAGTGGCAGGAGGTTGTGATGGCAAGAAATCGAATTTGAAAAGGCATGAGGATGAAAATGACGAGTGTAAACATGCATATTTATAGGGGCTGGAAGGTGAAAAGCCAGAATGTGAATGGTCACATTTATGACCAGTGAATGAAATCAAGATGGCCCAGAGATTTAGGGAAGAAAATTCAAATGCCAAGAGAATATGCATGAATGTTGGCAGAAAGACTAAGTACGAGGAAAATTGGCGATCAAGGATGAATGCCACTTCAAAATAATTATTCATTAATGACGATGAATGACATCAGATTACATAAAATCAAGGTAGTCAGCGCGAAAAGTTACAAAGATTAAAACAGTAAATGTTTAGTTACAATTCGCCCCAAGCTGAGCGCATCTGCTGCCTAAGTCTATCCCACTCTTCGCCCTGCCTAGAGGAAAGGATACCTAACTCTGTCACTAAGTCATCATCAACCTCCAACTTTTGGTACTGCTCCAATAGAGATTTGGTCTTTGCAATTCCTTGGGATGCAGTACGCCTCTTAGCAGCCATTCTCGCCCTGCAGTCGTCCATTTTCGCTTGCAGCTCTTTCATTTCAGCAGCCAGCCAGGCTCAACATCAAAGAGTCTTCCACTACAAGCTCTGAAGAGACCTCAGTCAAATCAGCCTGGTTTTTGTCAATTTCCTGGAGCAAGGACTCTTTCTCAGAAGAAGCACGGAGATATTGGGCACTTCGGGCCTTCAGTTCTGCGTTCTTGGCCAACAAGGAAGCGATGTCGGCGTGAGGAACCCTCAACTTCACCTTAAAATAAGTAGAAATGCTGAGCGACGGGAGCGAAAGTACTTGCAGTAGGTTCACGCTCAACATATCTAGCTTGGCCTTTTGCTGGGCAGCGCTGGCACGGCCGATCTCCATGTCCATGAAGGAAACATACTCAAACAATGTCTGTTTGAGAAATGTCATGTTCTCGTTCGCAGGAGTGGAGGATGACGCAGAAGATGTTTTCATGCGCGCCCAAGAGGTGAGTAAATCTTGGATGGAATTAAGAATGCTATCGGATTCCTGCAAAGGAAGTCACCAACATTGAAGGTTTTCAACACAACAAAGCAAAATCAAAAATAAGAGCGAAGTAAAAAGACCTCATTGGCGGTGGTTGGAAATTCAGGCACTCCCCTTATTTCTTCCATCACTTGAGGAGATTTCCCTTTAGCTGGGCAAGATGGACCTTCCCCACCAGACAAAGATACAGGAATCCCTACACGTTTTATACCGCAGTAAAGCAATGAGACAGCAGCGATAAAGAAAGGCCAAGGCATCAAAAGTAAGCATTACCTTCTAGTCCACGCTTGGGAGGTCAACACCTTGAGGAAGAGGATTTGTTGGTGATAAAGATGTTGGAGCTTGACGCCTGGGCGACGTAGCCTCGACAGGAAGGGATGGAGAAGAATCTGCCAAAACTATAGCCTTGGAGGGGGAAGTTGAATCCTTCTAAAAAGATTTTTTGTTTTAGCAAATCATTATCGCATGAAAAGAAACAACTTGTGAAGTAGGTGAAGTTTAGGTACCTTTCTCCTGACAATGAGGGGAGCGTCATCATCATCATCATCATCCTGCAGGGATATTACAGTTGCAGCTGGCCGTTTGCGACTGGGAGCATCTTTAGAAACGGCAGGCTTCGAGGTTGGGGATGAAAGAGCAGAGCGCGTAGAACGAGAAGGGGATGCAGGGACCTTACTGGGTAAAGGGACAGTAGAAATCGGAATAGTACCCTGTCTATCCAGGAGATGGAAAGCCCGATTCGCATCAGTTGAAAACAACCTTTGCTTCACTGATTGCCATAATTGGTCAAAAAGAGGATGAGTAACGGCAGTAGGATTAAAGGGAGCAAAAGTAAAGTCGATTGTCAAAAGTTCATTACGGGCATCTATGGCTTGGGCTTCCGTTTTGTTGAGGATGTAGAAGCGATCCATTAAATTATTAGAATAGCAAGGAGGGATAAGCCACATTTGGCCGAAACCAAGTTGGCGAGCACAAAATTGGGGCGCATATATCTCTACTCCCGCTTTAGCATTGGTTCCTACCAGAATGTCATGAAACAATTCCCTCCCTACCAAAAATTGAACCCAAACAGGCAGAAATGCATCTGCCTCGGCCAAAGTAGAGGGAGGCCGTACAAAAGGAGGAATTTGCTCGGAAGGAAAAGGGAAGAACGAAAGGGTTGAATTCAAAGTGTGAAAGAAAGTGAAGACGTCTCTCATAGGTATATTTACAGGGCTCAATTGATGAATGAAAAGCCCATAGCAGGTAACCTCACGAGGAGAAAAAGGTGGAATACCCAGTTGAGGGAAATAAGATCTCAACCACAACTGAGCAAGCCATAAAGGCCCACTACCAGTAGGAGATGCATTATTTTTCAGTTGGAATTGGAGCATGGCCATACCCCTATAAAGAGCAGCCATGAGGAATGAACATAGGTTCAAAGGTCTACCCCGAGCCAATTCATGAGATAGAGGCAAGTAGCTCATAGAGGGTTTCAAGCTGGTAACACAGAGAACATATTTACAAAGCCAGACTTGGAGAAAAGTGACTCGCTCAGAATGGAAAGGTTCAGATACAGCAGTGACATAACTGCCCTGCATGCTCGAATAAGATTCAGTAAGTTTCTTATCAAATTTTGGGGCAGCACCAGAAATTAGCATACCAGGAAAAATGGTATCGCCCGAAGGCGGGAGATTTAGCAAAGCCCCAACGTCCCTCAAAGTAATGGTCATGGGACCAAGAGGGAAAACAAAGGTATTGAACTCAGGGGACCAAAAACTTAGTACGATTGGAAAAAGCACAGGGTCATACGTTGGGGGAAACAAGGGTAATCTCCAATAGGTCCAAAATGTTAGTACGTTCAAAAATCAATCTGGTGGGACCGTGAGCCACCATACGTGCATGCCACCTACGGAAAGATGCATCAGTTTTAGGCCAAGTGCGAATACCTCTATCATGGATCGGCCTCAATGACAAAGATTGTGAGAAAAGGAGATCTTCAGAGCACGGGAATAAATGACCTACAGCAGCCCGTTCGACGGGTTCAGCATCATTAAACGACGGACCCAGATAAAACTCGTTGCGGTCAGCATTGGATTGTGAAAGAAAAGACGGGTTCACATATGGTCTTGCGAGAAGGGTTTGGAAATCCTCAAAACTGAAAACATTGTCTGAAAGAGTTTGAGAAGTAGTCATTATGGCACAGAAAGTAAGTTGCTCTCGAAGATTGTCTGGTTTAAATCGAAGGTTGCAGCAATGGAGATGGTGAAGTGGCGAGAGAAAAACGTAAAGCCGCAGAATCGTAAATGAAAAAGAATGCCGCGTACTTTTGGGGTTTTAAGGGTTTGTAACGTCGCAACCTTTCAGGCACTAAAACGTAAGTGATGATTGAAATTCTGGGGAAGTTCAAATATTGCGGGAAAGATACAGAATGAATATGGCAAAATTAATGATTAGTATTAATCCTGCCATATTGGGGGGTAATTGTTGACACACTAAAATGCAGCCCAAAAATCAAAGGGAAGTCTAATTGGGAAATCCAGGATGAAGATCCAATGGAAGTCAATTAAAAGGCCCAAGAAGAAAAGCCCAAGCTGGAAGCCTGTGAAAAGGCCTGAATATTGGAAGCCCAAGAGCAAAGGAATACCATCGCCCAAGACTGTGGGATGCCCAGAGGCTGAACGAATGTAGTACTGGGCAATCGCCCAGGACGACAGCCTCATTGTCGCCCAGAGTCAGACAAGTCTAAAGAGTATAGTTTATCCAACTTAACAATTATGGAGGCGGTTGGCGAGTGAACCCGGCACGATCCCACGATCCAGAAACAGCAAGGGTAGTGGCAACGGTTACTAAGCAACTACTCCCCAAACAAACGGTTCCTCACTAAAGGAGTGGACGGTTACGAAGGTAATGGAGCAAGTCCGAGCAGTTTCGATAACCAAAAGATGCTCAAGAAGTATAAAAGGAAGTAATGTTGTAGAAGCAAAAGACCCCGAATCAAACACTTTCGACCAGAGAATATGTAACTTTTATTTCCTTAGTTTAAATTTAATCATTTCTCAGTACTCGTGTGCTTGCGCCCCTTGGTGGTGTTTTGTCTATTTTCCAGTTGTAGCTCTTCATTAGTAAACGCACCCTTTTTGGGACTTTGTCTCAAGAGGTCTGTTCTTTACACAATCGTCTGACCCCTTTTTTTCTCGTAATTGTTGGCGGGTTGCAAAAACGCGCGAAAACAGATATTGACTTGAATAAATTGGTTGTACCAATGGCCTCTTGCAAAATTGTGGAACTGTTCTTTTATTGCTTCCTAGGGTCACCTCAACCCAATTATCCTTTTCAGTTCACGGGTTTACATAATTGTAAATTGTGACATTGAAAGAGATGTTTCGAAAGTGGGAACTCCAGGAAATGAGGGGGAGAAAAACAAACTGATATGATCCGAGACAAGCAATCACTTGGTCGATCACACGAGTCAAGGGTTCAAGCAATGAAGTTCAGATGGGTGAAGTTGACAAGTCAATGTTCAAATTTCGTGAAAGGCTCGAGAGCATAAAAGAATTGGATTCAATGTTCGGAAGATATTTAGAAAGAAAACGAGTAGCGTGGATTAAAATACACGTAAGTGTCGGATTTTCGCCCATGAGTACAATTCGGAATCGTCACGAAATTCTGCACAAGGCTACGTGGGTGCATGCTACTTTTGGGCTTGCGGTCACACAAAAACATGTCAGAACAAGTTGGTGAAAAATCGTATAACCATGCGATGCATGGTACAAAAAGAGGCAAAAAATCTCAGATTTTTGGAGTTTCCTAGTTTGACTAAAATACAATTTTTTGATATCTTTTGTAATATTTAGAGTTATTTTCTGTTTTAACTACATTAATTATATTTTAGTATAAATATATTTATTTCCTTCATTGTAAAGGAACTAAGACTTTTGACATAATGAATTGAGAATTTCTCTCTCCTTGTTCTTGATTGAACATATACTGAACTTATCAAATATTGTTATATTCGTGATGTTCAACCCTTAGAACTTATCAAAGGATTAGACACCCTCTGTGGTGTTCATAAATCGAGGTTCATTGATTTTGTAATCAAGAGGTCATTCAAACTTCAGTTTTGTTTGGTTGTTTGGTTCAATAATTTGCGGGTCGAGATTCTACCGTCTACAACTTGAATTAGAGCTTTCCCGACGTTTTCAAATAATTCCATGATTTGTACGCTGATCTCGCTCCCGAGTTCGCGTCACAAACAATTTCACAATTTTTTGGGACACTGTGAATGCAATCAATTTGTCAAAGTCAATATCTAAAACGTCTTATTTGAATTCATATGTGAATGTAGAATTGGTTAAAAGATATCAACTATGTGGCTCTTTGAATTTTGTGAAAATACATTTCATGCATTGCATCTTGCATAGAGTGTTTAATATGTTTACAATCATGCTACATGAACATTAAGGTTGACATAAAGTTTTACATAGCCCATGTTTGGTACAAATTAAAATTTTCATTCTCATTCTTTTACTTAATTTCAACCACACATTCTTCAATAAAATAATATTTTCCATCACATCAATAACTTTTCCTTCTTTTTCAACAATACATTCTCCATCAATCTATTATTCCAAAATACATTCTTCCAAAAATATGGTGGCTCAAACACACCCATAATATCACGTAGTATTATATCATTGGACAGTTTAAAATACAGTCAATTTTTTCATCGAATCATTTATTGTCACATACAATTATGTCAAACTTTTTGTTAAATCTTTATGAAAAAATAGCTTTATCCATATGCTTAAAAAAGACTAGGAAGAGAGAGATTCGAGCTCAAGATAAAGTTGATTGTTCAATAGTTGAAGATTTCTTCAAGATCCGACTTCATAATTTGTAAGCATTCTTTACGTTAATTTTCTTTTAACTTTCGACTATTCAAAAAAAAAAAAAAATACACGTAATGCCTTATTTATGTACGATTGTAACCCTGCCTATTAAAGAATAGTTGTTTCCAAGTCCCAAAAATGGAGGAGGGTTTTAATTTTTCAAAATTTGAAAAATGAGTTGGCTTGTGGATTGCTTGACTTGATCCATGAGACTCGTGAGCCAGTGGACCAAATCGAGCAGGGGTTTTAGCTATGAGCCTATCTAAGCTCAAGTGTTTAAGGGTCGAGTCAGTTCAACTCGACCCATTGCACTTAAATTAATGGGAAATTTGCATTTTCATCTCAATGAAATGAATTCACCAATTTTTTTTTTTTTTAACATAATCAATCTCCAATCTTTCATTTATGTAGTTAAACTCGTCAATCCCTCCCTTTTGGCCATTAAATGACAAATTTTTCCTTCTCTTTTTAATAAAAAATAAAAATAAAAATAAAAATAGTAAAACAACACAAATAAGGAAAAATTACAAATTGAGTCTCATACCTTTTCAGAAAATAAAATTAAATTTTACTTAAAATAATTTTATTCATGTTAACAAATAAAAATTTCGCCACCCATCCAAATATGGGACCACTCACGCATTCAAATGGGTGATTCTTATTAATCAAATATTTCGATTTGTAGTCACAAAAAACGAAAGTGTACATAACGCTATATATGAAATAGATAAAACAAAATATTTTCTAAGAAAAATCTTTCACACCACTTAAAGCTTGGCCTACAGTGGCATGATTGTCAGATATAGCTTAATGAGCCGAGCTGCTCTGCCAAAAGGCCTAGCCGAGCAAATGAGAGATAGTGGATGGGTGTTTTAACATTTGGGGGTTTTTTTTAATGAGGTGCGGACCCACCTCATGTGAGAGCAAGTGCTCTACCAGACCCATAGCAGAATAATTCTAGCTTAATTTGCATTCTAATGATTGCATAAAATAAACCACTCTTTTGCGTTAAATGAAGTATCCATTATTATCTTTAAGATACATTTATATTTTCAAAAAGTTATGAGATTCTATTAACAATTTTTTTTTCTTATTTTTTTATTGTTTTACAATTTTCTTCTATTTTTTGTTTATTTAAATGACAAATCCGTCATTTGTTGATTTGCTCCGTAGTCTAAAAGCGAATGAATTGTGCTAAAGTAAATTGAGAGTAGATTATATTTCGTAAAACTTAGGAACGAAAAATAGAAATCTCCCTAAGTTAATAAAAGTCCGGGAACAATTAAAAGATAGGGGGCCGAACAGTCCAGCTGGTGCATCGCAGAAGGTTCAGGCCAGTCCCTGACCCTTCTTCCTGCTCAATTTACGGTCCCTCCTCTCCAAATATTTCGTCCCATCACATAGCAATCTTTTGTGCACATTAGCTCACATCCTTGTTATTTTGATATTTGTTGACCTCAAAAAACGGATCTGTCACCGAGCCAACAGGTGATACCTTCGAGTCTGTCATTTCCTGCATAAACCACACAACGTCAGTCACACGTGGCCGTTCCCATAGGAGGCGGGGTTGGCCACGGGCACTCCGACGGTCAAGTCAGCGTAGGGTTGGCCGGAAATTATCCAATCGATCCCCAAGTTTTCACTCGGAGGCCGTTTCTCTTGGATCTTTTTGAAAGCAAGTGTTCATATATAGAGATTAAAAGAGTGCGTACCCTCTTTTTGGCGTAAGGGTCTAGTATTTATACCGGGTGTAAGAGGAGGGGGGCCGTTGGATTGGGAGACACGTGTAGCTAGATTATTAGGGCCAGTCCCACCGTAGGCGTCAACTTGTCTTTCCATAGGTTGGCTGGCATTGAGTACTTCTGGCTGATTTGACCGTTTGGGTCCTGCCACATACTGGCTGATTTGGCCGTTTGGGTCCTGCCACATATCCAATCAATCATGGACTTGACTGCAAAGATCTCTGTACGGGAGATCTTTGCCGGGACGCGGAGGGGCGAAGCGAAAAGGGGACCAGGTGCAAACAGCTCGTCCTATGCGCAATCGCCTCGGCAGCTTGTGGCACGTCACCCAGACAAAACAGGTTAGAGTCCGAGCTGTTACTCAGTTCTTACTAGTAACAATAGTCCCCCAAGTCCTTGTACACGTATTTATACGTTAGAAGGACTTTCAAGGCTGTGAACGGGGCGTGTGGGAAGGAGTGCGGGGCTCTTGGTCGGACCGGGCTTGAAATGGCCTATCATCCCCCGCGGGGGGCTGTTACGGAGCGAAGCTACCCCGTCGAGGCCATAGGAATCAGCAACTCTTGGGGGAGCTGTAGCAACTCTGCCATTCGCCCTGGCCGAGGAGAATAGGGTTGCAGAATCCGGGGGGCCGTTGCGGAACGAAGCTATCGCGCCGGGGCCATAGAGTTGGCAACTCTTGGGGGAGCTGTAGCAACTCTGCCATTCGCCCTGGCCGAGGAGACCAGGGTTGCAGGATCCGGGGGGCCGTTGCGGAACGAAGCTATCGTGCCGGGGCCATAGAGTTGGCAACTCTTGGGGGAGCTGTAGCAACTCTGCCATGCGCCCTGGCCGAGGAGACCAGGGTTGCAGAATCTGGGGGGCCGTTGCGGACGAAGCTATCGTGCCGGGGCCATAGAGTTGGCAACTCTTGGGGGAGCTGTAGCAACTCTGCCATTCGCCCTGGCCGAGGAGACCAGGGTTGCAGAATCTGGGGGGCCGTTGCGGAACGAAGCTATCGTGCCGAGGCCATAGAGTTGGCAACTCTTGGGGGAGCTGTAGCAACTCTGCCATTTGGCCGAGGAGACCAGGGTTGCCGGGGGGCCGTTGCGGAACGAAGCTATCGTGCCGGGGCCATAGAGTTGGCAACTCTTGGGGGAGCTGTAGCAACTCTGCCATTCGCCCTGGCCGAGGAGACCAGGGTTGCAGAATCTGGGGGGCCGTTGCGGAACGAAGCTAAGCTATCGTGCCGAGGCCATAGAGTTGGCAACTCTTGGGGGAGCTGTAGCAACTCTTCCATTCGCCCTGGCCGAGGAGACCAGGGTTGCAGAATCTGGGGGGCCGTTGCGGAACGAAGCTATCGTGCCGAGGCCATAGAAGGTGAGGTAGTCGACGGCTTCCGAAGAGACGATCTTGGTTATTGCGCCAATGATTTGAAAGCTTTTTGCCTTTCCAATGCCTGCAAAGGGGGCGTTTCTGCTGCTTCCGAGACACGCCTGTTTCGTCATAAATGGCAATGATGGCGACGGCTCCACGAATTTCGGGGTGACGCACTCTGGCTGTGCGTGGGGTTCACCGCTCCATCGTAGCCGTTGATTTCAGTGACTTTTCACTTCAACGGTGACCCTTTCACCTCAGCATCGAACGGCCTAGATGCTGTTTGGGTGATCTAACGGCTAGGGCCAGTCCTATGGTGCCTATAAAAGGCCCATTCGTTTCACTTTCAAGCTTTTACTTTTGCGAAAACCTCCCAAGGTATATTGAATCCCTGCATTCCGGCGAATTCACCAATTTCCGGCAACGTCTCTGTGAACACCGGCGTCAAACCGGCTCCCGGCGGTGTGTTAGGTAACTTTGCACATTTTCAGTTTCTTCCCCTTCTTTTTTCTCCGATTTTTCGACAGCGTTTGTGATGGCGAGTGAACAGTCGATAGTGAGGGGGAGTGGGGAGGAGCGAGGCGAGGAGAGTACCCTTAGGGAGCCCATATTAGTGTCTCCGGAGGAACTTAGCAAGGCCATTATGGCCGGAGAGAATATCTGGAGGCGACCCCCTTCCCCCGTAGATATGTCTGTCCAGTGGGGGGCCTCAAACTACCCTTCTACAGTCACCTCGGAACAGTTAGAGAGGTGCAGGACCGTGTGTAGGATTCCCCACACCATCGAAATGATCGTCCCCGAACCGCATGAGAGAGCTTGCTACCCTAGGCCCGGGTGTGTGGCGGTGAGTGATCATTTGCTTCGGGCCGGACTGAGGCTTCCTTTCCACCCCTTCTTTAGGTTAATACTTAGGTCCTACGGGGTGGCTCCGACCCAGTTCAATCCGAACTCTTGGTCCCAAATGGTGGGAACTTGGATGCTATGGCGCCGGGCCAGCATCGGGTCGGATATGCCCTTCAGTGTCTTCCACTCCCTATTTTTCCCGAAAAACGTAGCCGGGGGGGAGGAGAGTCGGGGCTGGTATTATCTCTCTCCTTGGGGGTCCCATTCTCCGTTCCTGCACGGGGTGCCTACCTCCATCAAAGGTTGGAAGAGCTCGTGGTTCTGGGTCTCTGGTAGGTGGGACACCATTGAGAACGACCCCATGGCGCCTCTGACAATCCCCACCACCTACTCTACTTACAGTAAGTCATTTAACCGAACTGATTTACTTGAACAGTTTCGCTCATGTTTTAATACTTATGCTCCATGCAGGCTCCCTTCCGAAGTGCGAGATATCAGAGGAGGAGTGGGACATCATTAGCCAGATCTACCAAACTCCCCCGTCCGAAAGGAGTTATAAAGAGCTCATCGACAAGAACCACCACCTCGTCCTACACGGCCTCATGACGAACCGAGGTAAATCATTTAGTCTCAGTTCATTTGATCGTTCTCCTGAGTCGAGGAAACTTATTGTTCCCTTTCTCGTGCAGATGATTTTGTGAACAAAAGGCCTCCGAAGCCTGACCTCGCCTCCATCCGCCGCAGCGTGGCTGAGGCCAAAACTTTGCGGACGAGCTCAGCTGCTTACAAGAAGCAGTCAGAGCGTCTTCTTTCCCTCAGTCGGGCCGGGCAGCAGGCTACTGAGGAGAACGTGGCGGAGGAAGGTGCCTCCCTCGTTCAGAGGAGGAAAAAGCGAACTGGCCCGTCCGGGGCATCCTCCTCTATGCAAGCCGGTGCCGAAGTCACCGAGGTCGTCCCGCCAGCTCCGCCATCTTCCCAGGCCATTGTGCCCATAACCGCCTATTTCACCGGCGAGCAGCCCCGAAAAAGGCTAAAGAAGTCTGCCGGAGCCCCGGCCAAGGAGAATCTAGCCAACTTCCTGGGGAGTAAGGAAGAGGACCTTCCCGAAGCAGTTCTGGAAATGCTGCCTCCTGAGACCGCTTCCGCCGCTCGGGTCCACAGTAAGTACTGGACCGAGGACTGGGCAAATCATGCCGCCTCGTGCGAGATCGAGGACCTACTGGCTGCCAACAATGCCTGCGTTGCTAGGGCGCTGAGTATGGGAGCTTCGGCAGAAGATTTGGTCCGAGGCCTTCGAAAGAGAAATAATGAACTGGAGGATCAGCTGAAGGCCTCGGGGTCCTGGGAGGCTGAAGTGGCCAAGGCCAAGAAGGAGACGGAAGAGGCGGAGGAGAGGTGGGTGACGGCCACTTCGAAGTTGGACACTGCGGAGGTTCGCGTCAATCAGCTTAAGAACGAGCTTCATGAGTCTGCCTCTCAAGTGGCAGCTCTGACAAAAAGGATTGACGATGCCAATGAGCATCAGCGAATAGCCTCCGAGGCTCTGGAAGTGGCCAACCGGGAGAGGGGTGAGCTAAAACAGCTTACCGAGGCTCAAGCCAAAGAGATTGGCTCCCTGAAGGCGGAGGTTGGGACAATTGGCGAGGCGGAAGTTCAGAAGTACAAGGAGAACTTCCACACGACTTCGGAATACGATGACTTCGCCAATTACTGGGCGTCCTGGGCTGCCAGGGAAGTGATGTCGCGTCTGCGCGAAAAACACCCCGAGCTAGACATCAACTTCTTGGAGGAGGAGTTCGGGGGGCCTAGCCGAGGTCGCCCTGGTCCTGACGAGGAGGAGGGGGGAGAGGCTGGGGAAGGAGAAGCAGAGGCAGAAGCCATAGTCCACGTAGACTAGTTTTGTATTTTGCACTTCTGTTTTTGGTAATTTTGTAATTTGGTAATTGTAATTCAATGATTTTTGCTTCTAGTGTTGTTACTTCTGCCTGACAAGTAAATCGCCTCGTTAATGTCCGACCATTTAATTAAAATGGGACAAGTAACTCGCCTCGTAAATGTTCGACCATTTAATAAAAATGGGACAAGTAAATCGCCTCGTAAATGTTCGACCATTTAATAAAAATGGGACAAGTAAATCGCCTCGTAAATGTTCGACCATTTAATAAAAATGGGACAAGTAAATCGCCTCGTAAATGTTCGACCATTTGATAAAAATGGGACAAGTAACTCGCCTCGTAAATGTTCGACCATTTAATTAAAATGGGACAAGTAATTCGCCTCGTACATGTTCGACCATTTAATTAAAATGGGACGAGTAATTCGCCTCGTAAATGTTCGACCATTTAATTAAAATGGGACAAGTAATTCGCCTCGTAAATGTTCGACAGTTTAATTAAAATGGGACAAGGTAAAAATCGCCACGTATTAGATGGTGTGACCCGTGGGGGGCCTTTGCACCTCTTCAGGGCTTTGGTTTTTGAAGTTACGCGCTCCTGCTTTGGCAAAGGTGGCACCCGCACCGCCTTGAACTAAGCAGATCTTCCTGGGGGGTACCCCCTTGGGGGGCTTGCACTCGTCAAGGGCTTGTTTTTTTTTAAGTCACGCGTTCTCGCTTTGGCAAAGGTGGCCCCCCACCGCCTCTGCTAAGCAGATCTTCCTTGGGGTGTGGACCCCTTGGGGGGCTTGCACCTCGTCAAGTTGCTTGTTTTTTTAGTCACGCGTTCCTGCTTTGTGCAAAGGGTGCACCCAAGCAACCCAGCCTCTGACTAAGCAGATCTTCCTTGGGGTGTGATCCCTTGGGGGGGTTTGCACCTCGGCAAGGGCTTGTTTTTAAGTTACGCGTTCCTGCTTTGGCAAAGGTGGCACCCGCACCGCCTCTGACTAAGCAGATCTTCCTTGGGGTGTGACCCCTTGGGGGGGCTTGCACCTCGTCAAGGGCTTGTTTTTAAGTTACGCTGGCTAGAACCGTGATAAGAACAACATTTTCTTCATTTGATAACAACATTTACAGTCGACAGGCTTCTTACTGGTAGTACATTCTTAGATGCTCAATGTTCCAAGGATGAGGCGTAACCTTTCCTTCCAGGTTTTCAATTGCATAAGTACCGGGCCTGACTTCTCGGGTTACTCTGTAAGGGCCCTCCCAGTTTGGTCCCAGCGTTCCGGCGCCGGGGTCTTTGGAAGAGGGAAAAACTTTGCGGAGTACCAGGTCGTCGATGCGAAACATCCGTTTCTTTACCTTGGTGTTGTAGAAACGTGCCATTTTACGCTGGTAGGAAGCTAGTTTGACTTGCGAGCTGTCTCTCTTCTCTTCGAGCAAATCCAATCCCAATTGCCTCAGTTCATCATTGGTTACTTCATTGAAGTGGATGCGGCGGTGGGAAGGGACGCCGACCTCCATAGGACTCATGGCCTCGGCCCCGTAGGTCATGGAGAATGGGGTTTCCCCGGTGGCCGTTTTGCAAGTAGTTCTAATAGCCCAGAGGACCTGGGGGAGTTCGTCCACCCAGGCCCCCTTGGAGGCATCCAGCTTCCTTTTCAGGGTTAGCTTTATGGTTTTGTTGACCGCTTCCACCTGGCCATTCGCCTGAGGATGATGAGGTGAAGAAAAATGTTTTCTGATTCCGAGCTCTTCACATAGGTTTCGGATTTTCCGATTGTCGAACTGTTTGCCATTATCCGAGACCAGGGAGTGGGGTATGCCGAACCGGCATATGATGTTCTTCCACAGGAACTTCGATGTATTAGCTTCGGTGATCTTGGACAGGGGCTCCGCCTCCACCCACTTGGTGAAGTAGTCGATCGCTACTATGGCGAAGCGAGCGTTCGCTCTCCCTTTGGGGAGGGGGCCGATGAAATCCACTCCCCATTTGGCAAAAGGCCAGGGGCTCGAGACAACAGTGAGCTCCTGCGAGGGCCGTCTTTGTGTATGGGAAAAACGCTGGCATTTGTCACACTTACGCACGAATTCGATGGCTTCCTTTTTCAGGGTAGGCCAATAATATCCCTGCCGGAGTATTTTGTGCGCTAGCGCTGGTCCGCCGGAATGATTTCCGCAGATGCCTTCGTGTACCTCTCTTAGTATGTAGTTCGCCTCTGTTCCTCCCGTACACCTGAGGAGGGGCGAAGAGTAGCCACGCTTATATAGAACCTCATCGTGAATGATGAAATGGGCAGCTCTTCTCCGAAGCCTTTTAGCTTCGTTCTCATCATCTGGCACGGTCCCTTCTTTTAAATGGTCCAAGATAGGCAACATCCAGGCTGGCGTGTTTTCTACCCACATCAGCTCTTCGCCTCTCTTGATAGAGGGTTCAGGTAGGTGTTCAATCGGTACTACCTTTAGAAGTTCGGAATCCTTGCTGCTAGCCAATTTTGACAGGGCATCTGCATGGGTGTTCTCCTGACGAGGCACTTGAATCAACTCGAATTTTTCGAAGTCGGGCAAGAGCCCCATTACCAATTTCAGGTAGGCTTCCATGTGTTTGTCCCTGGCCGCAAAGCTCCCATTTACTTGGTTTACCACTAGCTGCGAGTCGCTGCTGACTGCGATTCTTTTTACACGCAGCTCTTTTGCCAATCGGAGTCCCGCCAGGAGGGCCTCGTATTCTGCTACATTGTTGGAGGCCCTAAACCCGAGCCTGACGGCACAGTTTAGTTTATGCCCCTCCGGGCTTTCCAGCACCACTCCTGCCCCGGAGCCGGCTTCTCCTGAGGAGCCGTCGACAAAGAGGTTCCAGGTGGGCGGCTCTGCCGGCTCCATGTCCACTTCGACTTCTGGAGCCTTTGAAAATTCAGCGACGAAATCGGCTAGGGCTTGGCCTTTGACAGCTGCCCGGGGGTGTAGGTTATGTCAAACTCGCTGAGTTCTACAGCCCATTTGAGCAACCTCCCCGAGGCGTCCGGTTTCTGCAAGACTTGCCTGAGCGGAAAGTTCGTCAGCACGCGGATGCCATGGGCCTGAAAGTAGGGTCTTAGCTTACGGGAAGCGGTGATTAAAGCCAGAGCTAACTTTTCCATACCCGGATAACGCTCTTCGGCGGGTAGCAGGGCTTTGCTTACGTAGTAGACTGGAAGCTGGTGCGCCTCCTCCTCTCTCATAAGGACCGAACTTACAGAGGCTTCAGCTACAGCCAAGTATAGCAGTAGGGGTTCTTCTTCCTTGGGTTTGCTGAGGAGGGGCGCGCGTCCCAGGTAGCTTTTCAATTCTTGGAACGCCTCTTCACATTCAGGGGTCCAGCTGAACGTTTTTCCTCCTTTCAGGACCTTGAAGAATGGCATGCATTTTTCAGTGGCCCTTGATATGAAGCGGTTAAGTGCAGCTATTCTACCAGTGAGTCGTTGTACCTCCTTGGGTTTCTGGGGGGACTTCATATTAATCAAAGCCTCGATTTTCTCTGGGTTGGCCTCGATTCCTCTTTGATTCACAATGTAGCCCAAGAACTTGCCTGAGGCCACGCCAAACGCGCATTTGAGGGGATTCAGCCTCATGTTGTATCTTCTCAAAATTTGGAAGGCCTCGTTTAGGTGTTCGATGTGTGTCTCGGTCTTGAGACTTTTCACCAGCATGTCGTCGACATAAACTTCCATGGACTTTCCGAGCTGGTTCGCGAACATCTTATTCACCAGCCTTTGGTAGGTAGCCCCGGCATTTTTCAGGCCGAAGGGCATTACTTTGTAGCAATAAAGTCCTTTGTCAGTAATGAAGGAGGTGCTATCCTCGTCGCCTGGGAACATGGGGATTTGATTGTACCCTGAATAGGCGTCCATGAAACTGAGCAATTCGTGTCCTGCTGTGGAATCTACCAATTGGTCGATCCGGGGGAGGGGGAAGCCGTCCTTTGGGCAGGCCTGATTGAGATTGGAGAAGTCAATGCAGACCCTCCATCTGCCGTTATGCTTCTTCACCAGGACGGGATTTGATATCCACTCCGGATACTTGGCCTCGCGGATGAAACCGCTGTTGATGAGTTTTTCTACCTCCTCTTTCAAGGCCTCGTACCTTTCGGCATTTAGAGCTCTTCTCTTTTGCCTATGAGGGGTGTGATTGGGGTTGATCTGCAAACGGTGGCAGCTGATTCCGGGGTCTATTCCAACCATATCCTCGTGCCGCCATGCGAATACGTCTGCATTCCTCTGCAGGAAGTCTCTTAGCCTCTCCTTAATCCCCTCTTCCAACTCCTTTCCTATCTGCAGAACCTTTGCAGGATCTTGAGGGTCCAGCGAAAAGTTTTCCAGCTCCTCCATTGGGGCTGTCTGGGGCTCCGATTCAATTATTCGGGGATCTAGCTCCTCAAGGGATACGTTGGGTCTGACATCTGTCATCTCGACATCCAGCACCGCAGGCGATCCTTCAAGGGCTTCTGCCATCTCAGCATCCAGTACCATGTTAACTCGGGGCTCTGCTTTCCTCAGGGAGTTGAGATAACACTCTCTAGATCCCATTTGATCGCCCCGGAGTGTCGCGACCCCCCGATCCGTGGGGAATTTCATGCACAGGTGATGGATGGAAGTGACTGCCCACAGATCTTTCAGGGCTGGCCTTCCCAACACCCCGTGGTACGCTGACCGACGGTCAACTACCAAAAACTCCATGAAGCGATGTGCCACCTGGGGCGGGGCCCCCATTTCGACTGCCAAGGTAATCTTGCCTCTGGGAATGATGCTGTCTCCGGTGAACCCATAGAGGGGCGAGGCCATAGGCGTCAGTTCATGGTCTACTGCCATTTTATCAAAAGACGAGCCGAACAGGATGTTGACCGAACTGCCATTATCCACCAGCATTCGCTTAAGCCCATTGCGGGCTATTACAGCCCGAACCACTAGGGCGTCACAGTGGGGGTAGTGTACGCCTGTAGCATCTTCTGTGGTGAACGTTATGGGTTCCACGGTTCTGCCCTGGGTGGTTTGGCTTACTATATAGCTGGCCATTGGTGGAGTTTTTGCCTCCCTTTGTGTAATTTCTTTGAGCGTTCCTTGATTCGCCTCCTATATGGGGCCCTCCAATTATGGTGTCAATTTCACGTATGGGGAAACGCTCGTCCGAGGTGGGTACATCCCTCCTAGGGCGTTGGCCCCCTCGGGGTCTTTCCCTGTCATTATCTCTGGTATCACGGGGCGAGTGTTGCCTTGTTTCTCCCCTCCTGGGGGTTGAACGCCTTGGAGTGATATTTTGACCTTGATCGTTTCTTGCGTTTCGAGGGGCGTTTGATGGCCGGTTGGCATCCCTGCAATCCTTTATGTCGTGTCCATAGTAGCGGTGGAAAGTACAATAGGGCCGCAGGTCTTCCTGGAACCTATTCTATTCCTAG